>CM034537.1:2145133-2268667 GCA_020002185.1 Paraescarpia echinospica | reverse complement strand
TGATGTATGAGTGGTAGAGTAGTGTAATATGGGGTGAAAGTAGGAGCGTACGTGATGTATGAGTGGTAGATTAGTGTCATATGGGGTGAAAGTAGGAGCGTACGTGATGTATGAGTGGTAGATTAGTGTCATATGGGGTGAAAGTAGGAGAGTACGCGATGTATGTGTGGTAGATTAGTGTAATATGGGGTGAAAGTAGGAGCGTACGTGATGTATGTGTGGTAGATTAGTGTTATGTGGGGTGAAAGTAGGAGTATACATGATGTATGTGTGGTAGATTAGTGTAATATGGGGTGAAAGTATGAGCGTACGTGATGTATGTGTGGTAGATTTGTGTCATATGGGGTGAAAGTAGGAGAGTACGCGATGTATGTGTTGTAGATTAGTGTAATATGGGGTGAAAGTAGGAGAGTACGCGATGTATGTGTGGTAGATTAGTGTCATATGGAGTGAAAGTAGGAGCGTAGGTAATGTATGTGTGGTAGATTAGTATAATATGGGGTGAAAGTAGGAGCGTATGTGATGTATGTTTGGTAGATTAGTGTAATATGGAGTGAAAGTAGGAGCGTAGGTGATGTATGTGTGGTAGATTAGTGTAATATGGGGTGAAAGTAGGAGCGTACGTGATGTATGTGTGGTAGATTAGTGTCATATGGGGTGAAAGTAGGAGAGTACGTGATGTATGTGTGGTAGATTAGTGTAATATGGGGTGAAAGTAGGAGCGTATGTGATGTATGTTTGGTAGATTAGTGTCATATGGAGTGAAAGTAGGAGAGTACGTGATGTATGTGTGGTAGATTAGTGTAATATGGGGTGAAAGTAGGAGCGTATGTGATGTATGTTTGGTAGATTAGTGTAATATGGGGTGAAAGTAGGAGCGTACGTGATGTATGTGTGGTAGATTAGTGTAATATGGGGTGAAAGTAGGAGCGTACGTAATGTATGTGTGGTAGATTAGTGTAATATGGGGTGAAAGTAGGAGCGTACGTGATGTATGTGTGGTAGATTAGTGTAATATGGGGTGAAAGTAGGAGCGTACGTGATGTATGTGTGGTAGATTAGTGTCATATGGGGTGAAAGTAGGAGAGTACGTGATGTATGTGTGGTAGATTAGTGTAATATGGGGTGAAAGTAGGAGAGTACGTGACGTATGTGTGGATTAGTGACATATGGGGTGAAAGTAGGGATACCTATTTATATATTGATCGACGATGTGGGGCATATATGTGAGATAGTGAAGACTTGTTTTTGACGTATCATATATATCATGGAGTATGACAATGCGTTTGGAAGGACGCTTCAGACACATATATACACTGCGCGACCTCAAATTATCGTCGCAGTAGAAGCTCTTTCTAATTTTGTTTTTATACTATAAATCGCCATAACAAACACTATTGTCGTGTGAACTAAGAACAGTTATATTGACAATAGGTAATACAAAGTTGTCTAGTGTAACTGAAGGATTCACAGTTTATAAATGTAACCCACCGCAGTGAACCGGTCGATAATGTTATATCATGGCGTAAAACAAAAATTGAATTGATGCTACGGTAAAACGTTGAAAGGCAACGTCATAATTTTTCAAATGTACCCCGCTAGGTACCGAAAAATTGTGAACAGCACTCCTCTCGAACCATGACAAATCTCCAGAACTAACTCCCCTGAACACCGCGATAAATCTCCAACACTAACTCCCCTGAACACCGCGATAAATCTCCAACAGTAGCCCCCCAACACCACAAACAATTTCACACCACTACCCCCACCCCTCCCCCGACGTTTGTGGGGAAACGTGCAATCCCAGGCTGGAGAACGCTACACCGCCCAAAAATCAACGGCTTCCCATCTTTTTCAAGATGATGTCAAAAAATGCCTAAACTACGCGGACGTTTCTTGACGTCACCGTGTGTCGCCGTGGTTCCTGCCACCACAACGCAGCAACAGGGAACAAGAGACGCGTGTTTCTTTTTTGTATTTTATACAGCTTCGTTGTCCGAACTGTGTGTGTGTGTGTGTGTGTGTGTGTGTGTGTGTGTGTGTGTGTGTGTGTGTGTGTGTGTGTGTGTGTGTGTGTGTGTGTGTGTGTGTGTGTGTGTGTACGTGTGCATGTGCGTGTATGTGCCTGTGTGTGATTTTGAGTTTGATAACATTTTTATTTACACACAGTATTTTTCTTTGAGCAGGCCCGTTGGCTGGGAGGTGCGATAGGTGCATGCGCACTCCACCAACGCGGTTGAAAGAAGTTTCACTTGGGTGGAACTTATTCCACTTAGAAGGAAGTAGTTTTGCTTGATTTATATCATCACGTTTAACCAAAATTAATGAATTGACGTTGAATAGCACTGGGTGGGACCATATCACACCTGTACTCGAGCAACTGCCCAGGCTTCCCGTGAAACAACGCATTCATTACGCAATTCTGCTACTGACGTTTCGTGCTCAACACGGACTGGCACCAGCTGACATCACCGACCTACTCCACGAACAAGGAGCTATTCGAGTGTTGCGTTCAACTACAAACTTAGGCCCTATTTCTTTTGCAGTCCGCGGAGACGCCGGAAGCGGATAAAGCGGAGAGGGTCAAATAGAATAGACTTCGGCGCACATCGGAGATGGTAGCAACCGCCTTGTTATCGCCCATAAACAACATGGACGCAGAATCACTAGTCGAGTCATTTTGTTAGTTATTTTTTTTAAATACGATGATGCTTACAACATTAAATATGTTACATATGCTCACAAGTTCACATCATGTGCTGTATGTTATTAGTCAATCATTTTTACAAAAAAATATGCATTAATATTGTAACAAAAATAAACACTATGTCGTATGTGTAACGCCTGTGTCTGTGAGGCTGTGTCAATGCCGATGCGTTCATGTGATCTGTGTACGACATACACCGCATTGTTGTTGCTTAATTTGCAGTGCCTAATAACGCAAGTGTTCGCTATGTATAGCAAGCAAATAGGGTAGAACAAATGGATACCCGAACAAATAAAAACATTGAGTATAGCAATAATATTTACGTTAAAATATGGATTTATGCGATTACATTGCATAATAACTTTTACGCGAGGCAACCAAGGCAACACTTAAGTCCTAGAGCCAGCCTGCAGGCTGGGTAAACAAGCTGACACTGTACCTTGACCAGGTCAGAGTCCAATAGCCTGTAGGCGTACCGGCCGGGACGACCCGCCCGTCCCGCCCGTCCCGCCCAGGTCGGAGTCCAATAGCCGGGAGGCGTACCGGCCTTCCCGCGCTTTAGCGTAGTGATACAGTAAAAACTAGTCCGACCAGTCAGGGCATAAAAGGCCACTGCGGCTCCAGCAGCGGCCACATTTGAAATTCCTCGTGTTCAGTTGTTTATCGAATATCGTATCAGTTTTGGCCCCACCTCCCTCCCCCCCTGCCATAAGACTAGTTATATGTGTGGGATTTTTACAACATGCACATGCGATAATATTAGCTTTGCTGACGCTTTTCCCTGTTTCTAAATGGTACACGAGGTTTTGCCTTAAGGCTTTTTCCTCCTATAAGTGTGTATGCAGGGTTTTTAGGGAGGTAATTAAAGTAGGACTAATAAACGGTGTGGCGGAATGACCCCACCTCTCTTTAGGATGTGGAAATAGTTAGTAGTTTTAATCGTCTAAATGTCTGGGAGGCGTCTTTTTAATAGTTCTGGTGTATTACCATAATTTAAATATGGTATTCTATAATGTGGGCCTTGTTTTTAGAATGTATAGGTAAAATAAATGGGGCAATGTTTAAGACCTCAAATGGCCCACATTTGATTGTATTGTGTGTTAAGCTAATAACTCATCCAATTATCGGGTGAATAATAAATAAATGTCAGAAGGTTATTCTGGCCACATTTCTCCTATATCTGGTGTTGTCTTGTTGCATTGCGTAAATGTATTTATTCGTATAATGCTTATAATTGGAAGGGCAATTTGTAAAAATAGTGTGTAAACCTACTATCAGACCTGGGTTCAATTCAGTTTTGTTAATTCCAATTCATGTGTATTTACCAAGGATCAATTCCAATTAAATTTATTTTATTCAAATAAAATTCAAGCATATTGTTGATAAATTCATTTCCAGTTCAATTAATAATTGAACCCAGGTCTACCGACTAAATATTGATAGTTGTGTGTGCAATATCATATTTAATATGTAACTTGTTAAAATCATGTTGTGCTGTAGGTACCATGGCATAGTACTTACACATCAAAGATTGGACATGTGTGTTGTGTTTAATGATGTAACTATTAGAAATAAATAAGAAAGAAAATTCTTATCCAATTAAAGCGTGCAAGCTATTGCGTGATGTAATCCCACATGTTCACATTACATGATTGTATATCTTGTTACAAGACACATTGTATATGTCCCACATCCATTGTAATGTCCTTCAACAAGCTGCAATGCTGGGTGTTTAAAAAATGTGGTTGTATTTGCAAGGCAAACAGTTCCCTTTAACACATTCCAATACAATAAGTATTGTTTAATTTGCATTACACTGATTCACGGAAACTGTTTGAGAGTAGCTGCCTAACCTGAAGGAGAAGAGAAACAATCTTGGATCATCATCAATGTCGCGATCATAGTCAAAGCAATATGTGTGTTTTTCATGATGTTATTTTTTGCAATGGAGAAATATAACAGTTGAATTGCATTATGATGTTACCCTTACTAAATAAATGTATTTAATGTATGTGCAAATAATTCCATGCAACAAAGGTGCATGTTCATATCAGTATGTAGGCATTTCTTATGCAAGAAATACATTTTGACTGTCACAGGAGTGATAATGAGTAAAGAATAAAAAAATACTTAAACAATTTCTTCAGGGTTTAACTTAAATCTTCAAATACTGTATGTGATTGATTTGTTTATATGTTTTTTATTAATCACTTAAAAAATACATTACTTCAGATAGAAAAGTGGTAGAGGCGACATCAAAACTACATTACACATGCTGAAGGCAATTAATGGAATCAGTGGATGTGCACAACCAGTACTGTTTTCTATGCAACATTCAAACACCAGCAGGCATTGAAACTGCCACACATCACTGGACCATTATGAACCCCACCGCTCTGATGTGTGTTAACATTGCATGGATTACAACATAGAAAATAACAGTAATTTATTTCAAATTATGTAATTTTTTTGATAAATATTAAACATGTGCCATTTAATTTATGAAAATCCTTACATTATTGATTCATACAATACATGTTAAACTAAAAATGGGTGCTTGTAAATAATGTAATGAACATTATAATTAAATTTTGTTATTAATATTACCCTGCATTTACTCAGTTCCCTGATTCCAAGAATGTTATGCTGTGCTGCAAACAATCACATCACTATAGTGGTATCTCATGGCACTGTTTTATGGGGTACCAAAACATAACAATACGAGAATATTATTAAATGTACATTCATTGTTTTGATAATGCATCAAGACTGCAATTGACAATACAAACAATTCACCACGCCACTAAGCTCTGTTATACAAAGACAACTCGGATCATCATCTTTATGCTGATAATACTTAGATCTACGTTTCGTTGGCTACCCCGGATAGAAATCACTCCCTTAACCAACTTAGTGATTGCCTTCAAGATATCTTCCAATCGATGACTGACAGCAAGTTGAAATTAAATGCAAATAAAACTGAATTGATCATTATTGGTAATCCAATGCAGCGTAGTAAACTGGATGGTTTTTCCATGTGTATTTTGAATCAGTATATCACACCACAACCTCGATGCGGAATCTAGGAGTGGTCTTTGATAGTAACTTCAATTTCCGACAACGCATATCTCAAACATGTCGCTGCTGTTTTTATAATATTCGTGATCTTCGCCGTATTTGCCGGTATATGTCATTTTCTGTTGATAAAACTATTGCAACAGCGCTTTTTAGCAGCAGACTTGACTATTGCAATTCCTTCCTTTATAATATCGCCAGCAAGGATATCACAAAAATTCAGCGTGTCCAAAATTGTCTAGCAAGAGTAGTTACAAGATCTCCTCGTTTTTCTTGCTCTGTACCACTTATGAATTCTTTGCATTGGCTTCCTGTACGTTATCATATAATATTTAAGATCTGTACCATTACATATGAGGCACTGTCCAGTAAGCAACCATCTTAGTTGCATTGATTGCTTACTCCTGTACGAAAACCTATCCAGCTTCGATCATCTAGTTCTGACCTACTTTTTGTTCCTAGAGTCAACACTAACATTGGAACTACGGGGTAGGACTTTTTATGTTGTTGCACCAACTCTTTGGAATATGCTCCCTCTTAGTGTTAGATCAGTTGAAAATATTACAAAATTCCATCGTCATTTAAAAACTTATCTTTACAACCTTGCTTATCCACCGTAGCTCCCTAGTGCCTTGACCCATCTGTTGACAACTGGAATACTACTTATGGATTTTATGATTGACCAATCCTTTTGTTTTTATGCACCTCTGAGCTTGGTTTCCAAGGATTTAGGCGCAATAGAAGTTATCTTATTAGTAATATTTAAATTAGGCGCGCGATAGTGTTGTGGTTAGTACATCCGCCTGACATGCCGGCGCCCCGAGTTCAATACCCGGGCGGGACAGGTACGGTATATTTGGTGTAAAAACCTGGCTCTCAACATTGGGGACTGTGTATCCTTCGTGACTTGGAGATCACGTTAATGTCGGTCCCGTCTCAATTTGGGATGTAAAAGAACCACTGAGGACGACAAACACCCTGGCAGTGATCACCCTCAGCGCCAGCATAGAAAGGTCGGCTTGGCGATAATGTTCTGAAAAAGGCTGACTAGTTGAATGAGACCTCATAAGATCATAACATTGTAACCACAAAATATACAGACTAGTCAGTTAATAGAACATTGCCGAGTGCTGGAAACAACTAGAACTAGGCATACTCTGCATGTTTATGACTTACCGGCTATGTTACGTAGACCTGTTTCTGTATCATGCTATTTTAACAGAATGGATGCAGTATCATTCTCGTGTAGACATCTGTATTTGCAGAGTATACACACGCAGGTTCCTTATTTGACATTTCTCGTTTCAATCATTATCTGTATGAATACAGATACAGAAATGTTTTGTCATCATGGCGATACTACAGAAAACCCTTATTTCACTTAGTTGAATATTCCAAATACATATTTACACGCTTCATCATGTATATTGCTCAAGTAAAATGTATATCAGTAGATAGTCTACGATCTACTTATATCATTGCGTTATCACGTGTACAAAGCAAACTGAAAGCTACATATGTCAGTTTATATTTAATACAATGCTACTTACCTTTCGTTTATATTCCGCCATGTTGAAAGTCACGTGGCCGATTCAACCGGAACCTCTCCGCATGCGACATGCCCTACCCTTGCGGTGTGTCTAAAAGCCCGACCACTCGTGAACATGACGTCAACCGCAAAATATGTACCTATATTTAACACTCGCATGGCGCTGTGCAGCGCCACGCCAGGAAATAGTTCCTAAGTGGACATACAATTAGAGAAACTTTATATGTATCACATCCATAATAAACTAACAAAACAGTAATTTAAGACATTTTGCGTTAAGCACGCTATACATATGCACGTTATGCTGTCGTGCGGCTCATTCCCAGGTTTTAACAAGATTGCCATCCAGAGAATTAACTCTAGATGGCAGGTGGACAAGGAAGCCCTTTGGCTTATCGAGAGTCCAACCCTTTTATCTACATATATCCAGCCCTTCTGAGGTATGTGTCGATTTTATTTTAAACATATTCACACTACTAGCACCCACACAATCATCAGATAATCTGTTCCATTCATTCACAGTCCTTTGTGAAAATGAGAACTTTCTCAAGTCTAAACTACACTGCTCCTTTACTAATGTAACTTCATGTCCTCTAGTCTTTCTATCTTTCTTAACTGAAAAAAACATATTTCTATCAATATTTTCATAACCATTCAATATTTTAAACACTTCTATCTGATCTCCTCTCAATCTCCTGGTCTCTAGTGTTGTTAAACCACATTCTTTTAGGCGTTTTTCATAACTAAGATCCCTCAGTTTTGGTATCATTTTAGTCGCTCTCCTCTGTACTCTTTCTAGCATATCTATGTCCTTCTTGCGGTATGGCCTCCACGCTTGTATACAATATTCTAAAAGAGGCCTAACTATTGTTTTGTACAGCGGTATTATTAGTTCTTTTTCTTTATATGCTAAATTTCGCCTAATCAATCCAAGGATTTGATTTCCCTTTGAAGCTGCAATTCCACACTGCTCTGAAACCTTCATGTCAGCACTAATTGTCAGCCCTAAGTCTTTTTCTTTTACAGTAGTACTTAGTACAGTTCCCCCCATTGTATATTCTACATATTCGTTCCCATGTCCTGTGTGAAGGCATTTACATTTCCCAAAATTGAACAACATTTGCCACTTTTTCAGACCATTTGATCAACCTGTCAAGATCATCTTGTAAATGCTGTCTATCCCCATCACTTTTAATCCTTCTAAACACTTTTGTATCATCTGCAAATTTCAACACCTTGCTAGCTATATCATCGTCCAAATCGTTTATATATATTAAGAATAATATAGGTCCCAGTACTGATCCCTGTGGAACCCCACTCAAAACTGATTTCCAGTTTGAAGCCTCCCCATCAACAACTACCCGTTGTCTTCTGTCAATCAGCCATTTTTCTATCCAGTTAATTATACCATTTCCTATGCCATGGGCTTTTAGTTTAACCAGTAATCTCTGATGTGGCACTTTGTCGAAAGCTTTTTGAAAATCTAAGTAGATGATATCTACTGGTGATCCATCATCTACCCACTTAGTGATATCTTCCAAAAACATAACATATTTGTTAAGCATGACCTCGCTTTTAGAAACCCATGTTGAGATGGGTTTATCAAGTTATGTTTAACAAGAAAATCCACCATGTGATCTTTAATTAGTCTTTCTAATAATTTACAAATCACCGATGTTAAACTAACTGGTCTATAATTATTTGACTTGTTTCTCGAACCTTTTTAAATAACGGTATAATGTTTGCTTCTTTCCATTCTAAAGGAACCACTCCCTCTTCTAATGACAAGTTGAAAACTGTTGCAAGCGGTATGCTAATTTGTTCTACAATTTCCAATAGTAGTTTGGGTGGAATACCATCCACTCCAGGTGATTTATTATCCTTCATAGCCCTAATTTTCTTAGCTACCATTTCTGGGGTTACAATTAACTGTCTTAAATAGTCTGATTCTGCCCCCTTGAACTTAGCCTCTGGTACTGGCAGTGAACTAGTGTCTTCTCTGGTAAACACTGAACTAAAATACTCATTCAGGTCTTCTGCCATTAAGAATCCTTCTGATATTATATTTCCAGCACTATCTTCTAGAGGACCGACCTTATCCTGAACTTTCTGTTTGCTTCGAACATACGCATAAAAACTCTTGCTGTCATGTTTTATATTACAAGCTAATTTATGTTCATAGCTTCTCTTTGAATTTCTAATTTCAGCTGTAGCTTGGTTTAGTGCTTCTTTATAAATGTTGTAGTCTTCGTCATTTCCAGTACGTCTATATGACTTCCACATCATTTGTTTATACTTAATTTTTCTAATGGCTTCTTTCGATAAGTATTTCTTTCTGGTCCGTTTCCCTTGTTTTTTGAAGGGAACAAATTTATCTACGATGCACTCTATTTCATTCTTTAAGATATTCCAGCATTCTGTTGCTGTCTTATTCTTCAGTGTATTATTCCAGTCTATCTTTGCTAAATATTTCCTCATTTCCTTATATCTTCCTTTGTGGAAATTTCTCCTGAACTGCTTTTTATTATTTCTTTCTGATTTTATTTTGATGGTAAAATGTATCTGGTTGTGATCACTACTTCCCAGAGGCTCACATAATTTAACATTGTCAACTAATTCATTCTGTGAGGACAAAACTAAGTCTAACACATTCTCTCCCCTGGTTGGTTCTAGCACATGTTGAGAAAGGAAACTATCTTGTACTAAAGCTAAAAACTTGTGGTCTTCACTACCCATACTCTGTAGAGATTTCCATTTTATATGCCCATGGTTAAAATCCCCCATAATAACACAGTCCCGTTTGCTCACTTCCCTTATAGCGTTTTGTATTTTTTCATTCTCTTCTATGCTTATGTTTGGACTTCGATAAACTAATCCAACCGTTAACGTTGAGTTTCCTGTAACTATGTTACACCAAACAGCTTCTTCGCAATCTGCTTCTCTGTCTAATTTTATTTCATAAGCCTGGATAGATTCTTTAATATATAAAATAACTCCACCTCCCCTTCTTCCTATTCTATCTTTCCTAAACATTACATATCCTGTCAGTCCCAATTCGACATCTGATATATCGGTGGTTGCCCATGATTCGGTTATACCTATTATGTGAGGGTCAGAATCTTCTACCTTAATGTTTAGTTCATTTCTTTTGTTTACTATACTCCTTGCATTTAAACAAACACATTTATACCCAGCTTCAGAACAGTTTTCCAGACTGTTCTTTGCTGAATAATTTTTGCTGCCTTTATCTATGCCTCCAGTTTCAGGCTTCTCTGCGAGTCCCCCCTGCGAATTTAGTTTAAATAGATGCAACCTGTCCCACTGTCAACAGATCGCAGCAGATTCTCTGAGAATACTGCTGCCCCCTTTCCACTTAGATGGAGGCCATCTCTCATGTACATATCTTCTCTCCCAACAAAGTACCCCCATAAATCTATGAATCCCACGCCCTCTTCAGGTGTCACTGTTCACGAACACTCGGTCTTTTAGCCTTTCCTAGGAGGAGAGGCTAAAAGCCCGACCATTCGAGAATACTTTTCAAGTACATCTATATTAGGCCTTACATTTAGATATAGTGAAAACTGCTACAGAAGGACACTAACATTGTGGCGATATGTCATTTAAATTTAGTATAATCGCTAAGTAGCGCTACTGTATTTATATGTTCCCACTAACTTGGCATAGTTTAGACAGGTGACACCATCACGTGATTTCAGGAGTCCTTGACCGAGCCTCGTGTAGCGGGTCTGCATGGAGATGTTCAAATAAACCGCTTGTGTTGGGTTTGCGTGACGACAAGATGCGTGAGCGGCTGTTGCGCATGAATGACCTTACCCTGGAGAAAGCCATCGACATCTGCAAGGCAGCCGAGCAAACGAGTGCTCAGCTGCAGGTTATGCACGGTGCCACGCAGGACGTCAGCTTCGTCAGGAAACGGTAGACGCGACAAGCAGCCAGCACACCACACAACCGCACACAGCAAAGTTTCACCACACCGAAGCCAAGAGCACCAACGGAGCAGCATCAACAAGACTGCAAGTACTGTGGACGCCGCTATGCTAAAAGAGAGTGCACCGCATACGGCCAAACGTGCCGTAAGTGCGGAAAGAAGAACCATTTCCAGCTAAAGTGCAGGGCGACGGCGTCAACCGTCCGCACGACAAAGGAAATCTTCTTCGTCGGTCTTGTTGAAGACAGAACGTCGAAGGCAGTCATCACAGAGGAAGTTGGATCTCCGAGACCAAGTAGCCGGGTTCTGTTCCAAATGGACACTGGAGCAGAATGCAACGTGCTTCCACGAGAGACGTACTGCAGAGCGACAAGGGACCACCAAATGAAGAAGCTGCAACACTGTACCCACAAGTACATCAGGACGTACACTGGAGAAAAGTACAAGATACTTGGTTGGGTGACACTTCCGGTATGGCGACAAGGCAAACAAAGCAATTTGACCTTCAACATCACGACTTTTGGCCACTGTTGTCATTGAAGACCTGCACTGAGATGGGTTTCGTGACGATCAACGACAGCGACAGAAACGTGCACGCAGTGAGCGACACGTCAGGAACGCGCGTGTCGTCAGGCTACAGTGAAAGTCCACATCCAGCCCCACGATCATCGCTGAGAAAAGCGGTGCGAGCAGCAGTGAAAGAAAAAAACGATCTACTCACACAGTTTAAATATGTCTTTGAAGGTCTGGGCGAGCTGCCTGGCGAATACCACATCGTCACAGACAAGAGTGTTGCACCCGTGATACACCCACCTCGTCGTGTGCCAGTGCCGTTGAGAGCGAGAATCAAGGAGACACTTGATGAGATGGTGCAGCGAGGAATCATCAAGCCAGTCACCGAGCCTACAGCTTGGGTGTCGGGCATGCTTGTTGTCGTCAAGCCCGATAAGTTGAGGATCTGTATCGACCCAAGATACTTAAACCGAGCGATCTGTCGCGAACACTACCAGATGCCGACGATCGAGGAAGTCGCGACACGTCTGGCTGATGCAAAGAAGTTCAGCGTATTCGATGCCAAGGAGGGATTCTGGCAGAAGCGTCTGGACGAGGAGTCGAGCTTCAAAACGACTTTCAACTCTCCCTTTGGAAGGTTTCGTTGGACACGCATGCCTTTCGGAATAAGCTCAGCGCCGGAAGTCTGGCAGAGAACGATGCACGAATTCGTTGAAGACCTTGATGGAATAGAGGTCATCGCAGACGATTTTCTAATAGCGGGATTCGGCAAGACGGAGCAAGAGGTAAATCAGAGTCTAGAAGACAATGAGCGCGCATTCTTTGAGAAGTGCCGAGCATGGAAGCTGAAGCTGAACCGCAGCTGAAGCGAGGACAAGCAAGCGTCCCCTTCATGGGTCACATACTGACGCCGGACGGCCTGAAACCCGATCCAACGAAGATATCGGCAATCAGAGAGATGCCGGAGCCAGGCGATGTGACCGCTCTGAAGAGATTTCTAGGCATGGTGAACTACTTGTCTAAGTACCTGCCACGACTCTCGGAGATGACTGAACCTCTGAGGAGACTTGATGACAAAGACGCAGAGTTCAACTGGACAAACTCGCACACAGCAGCGATTGATGCCATTAAGCAGCTTGTCACCAAAGCACCAGTATTGCGCTACTATGACGTCAAGCAACCGGTCACGATCCAGTGTGATTCGAGCGAACGGGTCTGGGAGCCGTGTTAATGCAGAACGGACAGCCAGTCTCGTACGCTTCGCGGGCTCTGACCGACACAGAGACACGTTATGCCCAAATAGATAAAGAACTTTTAGCAATCGTGTGGTCGTGTGACAAGTTCGATCAGTACATTTATGGGCGAGACGTGGTCGCCATTGAATCAGATCACGAACCGCTGAAGACAGTATTCAAGAAAGAGATTCACAAGTCACCGAAGAGGCTACAGCGCATGTGTCTCGCTCTACAGAAGTACAACCTAGATGTACAGTACAAGCGAGGTCCACTAATGTATATCGCCGACACGCTCAGCCGCGCCTACAGAGACACAGCAGAGGGCGGCCAGCATGAGAACTGTGAGATTCGCGCACTAGAATCAGTGAGCCACGAGAACATCTCGGTAACCAAGACGAAACGAGACGAGTTCAGGGAGAAAGTGGCCGCAGACGAAGAAACTCAGGCGCTGATCAAGATCATACGACAGGGATGGCCTGCGAGAAGAGAATGTCCGCAAGCAGCATCGCCATAAAATTATTATGACGAGCGCAGCAGCCTGGTTGAAGCCGAAGGCGAGCAGCTGGTCGTTCCGAGGTCACTGAGAAAGGATATGCTGCAGCAGATACACAGCAGCCACATTGGAATGGGAGGATGCGTTCGACGAGCCAGAGAAGTGCTGTACTGGCCGGGGATGAGTGCTGACGTCAGAGACTATGTATCCAGATGCAGCACTTGTCAGACATTTACGCCACAGCAGTGTCGTGAGCCCCTACATCCTCACGAACTGCCATCTCGTCCGTGGGAGAAGTTAGGAGGAGATCTGTTCGAGTTCAACGGACAGTCGTTCATCATCATAGTCGATTACTGGTCCAACTACTTCGAGGTAGCGGAGTTACACAAGAAAACGTCACGGTCTGTAATAAACCAGTTAAAAGCGCAATTCGCTCGACATGGAATACCTTCTGTTATGATGACAGACAACGGACCGGAATCTGGCCTCACAGAAGGAAGCTCAGACAAAACACTACAACCGAGGCACGAAGAAGCTCACGGAGCTACACGCTGGTGACAACATCCGAATGAGGTTACCAGGTGATCGACGCTGGTCACTGGGGCTTTGTCGCCGTGTGATGGGACACAGATCCTACGAGGTTGAGGTGAACGGCGCGCGCAACCATCGCAACCGTCGTCAACTGCGGTCGACAGCTGAACTGCCAAACATGGACACGGCTATTGATGACATCGAGTCGACGCATCAGGACGAGGCACTTCAGCGAAACCAGACGACCGAACCAGCTGACGTGCACTGCGGTCCGGAGTCATACAGCACGCTGCCACGACCCGTGCCGGCACCACGACGTCCCATCCGAGACGGCCCAGGGACACCCAACCAACCCACTCCACCTACACCGATGCTACGAAGATCTACCCGAGATAGAGTTAACCCCAAGTGGCAAGTAGACTACGAACTGTAGGTGTTATACATGTTATACCATTTATCACACTTTACGGACTGTAGCAAGTATAGCAAGTATTCACAGGACACTTACTTAATGACTAGTACATGCGTACATTGTTGAGAAAGGAGATGTGGCGATATGTCATTTAAATTTAGTATAATCGCTAGGTAGCGCTACTGTATTTCTATGTTCCCACTAACTTGGCATAGTTTAGACAGGTGACACCATCACGTGATTTCAGGAGTCCTTGACCGAGCCTCGTGTAGCGGGTCTGCATTGAGATGTTCAAATAAACCAGTCGTCTTTATAAAACACGCGTCCGAAATTACTTTACATATATAACAACAAAACGATACAAACATATTTTTTATTATCCAACAAGAGTATATATAACATATTGTCGTTCCCTTGTGTCACTGGTCCCGAAAACTCGTTCTTTTAGCCTTTGCTAAGGGGAAATGCTAAAAGCCGGACCATTCGGGACCACTTTTTTAGGCTATGCATCATATGCCTTATATATACTTTATATACTAAACAATGCTAAAATGTAGGATACTGGCGTATTTTGTAATTTCCAACAAGCAAAAATATAGCATTGTCGTTCCCTTGTGTCACTGCATAGCCCCGAATAGTCGGGCTTTTGGCCTTTGTTAGGGTGATAGCCAAAAGCCCGATCATTCGGGACCCCTTTTTTAGTCCATGCATCATATATATAGGCATTGTATATACTCTATATACTTAATTAACAATGCCATAGTAGGATAATGACGTATGTTTTACTTTCCAACAAGAGAAAATATAACATCATCGTTCCTTAATGTCACTACATGGTCCCGAAAACTCGGGTATTTCGCCTTTGCTATGGTGAAATGGTAAGGGTCCGATCATTCGGGACCACTTATTTTAGTCCATACATTGTATATTATATCGAGCAATGCTACACTATTTAATGACGTATTATTAAAATTTGTGTCGTTCCCTTTATAGTGTTACCGGTCCGGAAAACTAATTTGTTGCCCTTTGCATACTAGAATGAAAAACGAGCGTTCTTAACCAATGATCGAGGTCTACTATATTCTGTGTTTGGACACGCGTTCGACGAAATGATTATTATTTTCATAATTGATGTGTAATTGTCAATTATGAAAATTATGTGACAGGTTTTAATTAATAGTCACGCGAGCGTGTGCGTGCATGTGTGTGTGCGTGTACGTAGACTCTGTGTGTGCGCGTGCGTGTGTTTGTTTACGTGTGCATGCGTATGTGTGCGTGTGTGTTTCGTTGCGCGTGCGTGCGTGCGTGCGTGCGTGCGTGCGTGCGTGTCATGCGCCCAGTTGCGAAGCAGTCGGCCGGGAGTGAAGTCCATTATCTAAAAACTCCGTCATTTTGATGGTCACAGGTTGACAACATACACATGTATGGACAACGATTGTTCCACGCGTACTGCATGCCTTTCTGAAATAACTTACTGAAGTAATCAAGAAGTATTAGGCACGTTAATTGTCATATTCTGCCGTGCGTGCGGGCCATTCCCGTGTGTCACTGTTCACGAAAACTTGGGCTTTTAGCCTTTCCTAGGGGAAAATGCTAAAAGCCCGACCATTCGGAACCATTTCCCTACTGCATGCACAGAATGCGTTATAATGTATTTATATACAACAATTTAACAATATTACGTCATTAGCATCATACTGTATAGTCGGATAATAATGTGATATTGCTGGAACGCACTGTTCGTGGGCGTGGTCAGGCCGTATTCTATATTTGACGTCCGCGGAGCAACCAGAAGCCAGCGTTCAAAATATTCGCTGACCTGGTGGTCACTGACCACCTAGTTTGCCGTCGGGTCAGTAATTTTTTTTAGTTACTGGTCCATGTGACCGCCTACTTTTTGGGGGATATTATACAACGTTCTACAGCAGTGCGCATAAGCGTATTATCGAGACTGGTCACCTAAAGACGCTGTTTACAAAAATGTGTTTTACGCTCGATATTGCTCAATTTATTGTAACGTGAAACACAACGCCCACGGAGCGCGCACGTTACAATGGTTGTTATCGTCCAAAAAGCACCCGAAACGAACATACAGTAATTTAGTCAGTTTGATCAATCAAAACGAGGCATCACACACTGGCGCCGTCATCATCATATCCACACGGGCTACGCTTTTCAAATCTGTTTGAGAAAAGCCGCCATTGCCAAAATCTGCTGGGGGAAAACAATTAGAAAAATGCGATCACTAGCCGAGTAATTTTGTTAGTTATTTTTTAGTAAACCACGATGATGCTTACAACATTAAATATGTCACATATGTTCACGAGTTCACATCATGTGCTGTTAGCTTATTAGTTAATAATTTTTACTAAAAAATTTGCATTAATATTGTAACAAAAAAACACTGTGTAAGGCCTGTGCCAATGTCGATGCATTGATGTGATGTATGTATGGCATGAACCGCATTGTTGTTGCTTAATTTGCAGTGCCTAATAACGCAATATTCGCCACATGTAGCAAGCAAATAGGGTAGAACAAATGGATACCCGAACAAACAAAAACATTGAGTGTTGCAATAATATTTACATGAAAATATGTATTTATTCGTGTAATGTGTATAATTGGAGGTGCACATTTTCTAATTCGGTTAATTCATTCAATTCATCTTACTTTGCGGGATTAAATTCCAGTTCAATGTGTTTTGGTTTTAGTCAATTCCAAATCATTTTATATTCAAGCATTTCAATTCAAGCAATTCAATTCTAATTCAATTAAGAATTGAACCCAACACTGCCTACTAGTGTACTATACATTGCTACTTGTGTGCACAATATCATATTTAATATGTCTCTTGTTAAAATCATGTTGTTGTGCTGTAAGTACCAGGTGCATGGTACCTGCTCTTTAAAGATGGGACATTTGTGGGTTGTGTTTAATGATGCAACTACTTGAAAGAATTAAGAAAGAAAATACTTATCCAATAAAAGCGGCATGGTATTGTGTGATGTAATCCCTCATGTTCACATTACATGATTCTATATCTTTTTATAAGACACATTGTATATGTCCCACATCCATTGTATGGTCCTTCAAGAAGCTGCAATGCTGGGTGTATTTAAACAAATCTGTGGTTGTACTTGCATGGCAAACAGTTCCTTTTAACACATTCCAATACAATAAGTATTGTTTAATTTGCATTACGCTGATAATGAGTTCACGGAAACTGTTTGACAGTAGCTGCCTAACCTGAAGGAGAAGAGAAACAATTTTGGATCATCATCAATGTTATGATCATAGTCAACGCAATATGTGTGTTTTTCATGATGTAATTTTCTTGCATTGAATGGAGAAATAAAACAGTTGAATTGCATTATGGTGTTACCTTTACTAAATAAATGTATTTAATGTATGTGCAAAAACTTCCATGCAACATAGGTGCATGTTCATATCAGTATGTAGGCATTTGTTGTCATATTAGTACAGCTGTATGTAGGCATTTGTTATGCAAGATATACATTTTGACTGTCCTAGGAGTGATATTGAGTAAGGAATAAAAAATCCCTGATACAATCTCTTCAGGGTTCAACTTAAATCTTCAAACACTGTATATGCTTGATTTGTTAGTGTGTTGTTTATTGAATCACATAAAAATTAATATATCACTTCAGATAAAAATGGGCCAAGAGGCCCTGAAGTCCTTTGGACTATATTGTGATTTTGTAATTATTAATGAAATGTTTTTGGTGAATCATAGTTATAGATCATTAAGAAAATTATGTCTACTGCTGTTTTAAAGTTCCTCAGGTTCTACCAGTGCAGTAGGGATTCCCATTATACAATTGTTTACAGCCCACTGTTTGACACAGCTTAAAACCTACATCATACATGCAATTATCCGGTTTAATAGGGGTCTACTTGGTTAATGCTGTCTGTTGACACAAGCCTCTGCAAGTGAACAATTACAACTACTGCAGTAGACAATTTAGTTAGCAAATTTACCATTCTAGGGGACCTTTGGTGCCTTTACAATTATTCAATCAAATACATATTTCTTTTGTATAGTGGCACTACCACAAGTAGTGTCTATGCAAAATGAGAAAAAAAAGTTACTGAACAGTTTTTGAAAAAATAGACAAAATGTAAAAAATTACCAGTTTTGGGGGCCTTGGAGGCCCTAGGGAGCCCTTAGAACGATTTAATCAAATACACATTTCTCGTATATAGTTCCAGTGCCCTAAGATATGTCTACGCAGAATTAGAGAAAAGTTGCTTAACGCTTTCTGAGATACGGCAGCTAATGACGGACGTCGGACGAACAGTGATGGCAATAGTTGTTGGACCTTCGGCCCAAAGGAATATAAAAGGTAGGTAGGGACCACATAACAAAATTAATTACACATGCTGAAGGCAATTAATGGACTCAGCAGGTGTGCACAACCAGTACTGTTTTGGATGCAACATTCAAACACCAGCAGGAATTGAATCTGCCACACATCACTGGACCACAATGAACTCCACTGCTCTGACACGTGGTAACACTGCATGAATGAAAATAAAAAAAATAACAGTAATCTATTTCAAATGAACTAATTTTGTTAGATAAACGTTATACATTACATGCCATTTAATTTCTGAAAATCCTTTATTGGTTCATAGAACACATGTAAAACTAAAAATGAGTGCTTGTAAATAATGTAATGAACATTTTAGATAAATGTTGTCATTAATGTTATAATATTATTACATATACCAAGAATATTATGCTGTGTAGCTAGTAAACAAACCGAGCTGATGGAAAGAGGAAATTTAAGAGCTCTACTCAACAGTGCCATTAATTGGACAATGGGTCACCTGACATAAGATGATGCCTGACTATGTTCTGCCCCATTCTGTTCTGTGCGACTTCTACTGGGAAGTTGTACATCACTTCATGTTTCAAATGGATGTGTGCATCAGATAGCTTTCTGTATCAAAATGCATAGCAGTATTGTTAATTGGACAATGTGTTAACTGACACAGTAGTGAAGAACATGCCTGACTTTGTTCTGCCACATTGTCATTAGTTCTGTGTGGCTTCTGCTGGGAATATGTACATCGCCACATGTTTCAAATGGATTTGTGCAATCAATCGATTTGTGCATCCAAATGCACAACATTCCACCATTATGTTGAAAAATAGGAGTACATAATAAAATGTATGCTTTCTTATGCCCATCATGCTTGGATTGTGTTCTACAGCATATTCTTCAACATTTGTTGAAACAAGTTTGTGTTAAATGAACTATACTGGGAGTAGTGTATAAAAAGGTGCCAACAAAGTTGATTTTACAATAACTTTGAAAATTTATAATATAAATGTTCCACAACATTCCAAATATTTCAAAATGTCATCGGGGGCTTCGTGCGTGGAGATCTGGTGTTTTTCTTTTAAATTAATCCGTCTGTCATGAGCTGTCACTATATTCATTCTCCGTTTATTCCATATATTTTCCTTCTTTTCTTTGCTAAATCTGTGACATAAACAACAGCTTATTATATTTAATGTATACATCATGGATAGCACAGTACAGCATATAAAACAATATACATCATTACATTTTGCAACAAACTGTTAGTAAACACAAAATAATATATACTGACTGCATCATAGTATGATAAATTACCTCTGGTAAACAATATTAAAATGCAGAAATAATTACTCAAACTAATAACCGTAATAAATACCCCCAGCTGCTGTCAACATTAAGTTTACTGTAACATTATTTAATTAATTTAATGAAATATTGTGTATTTTATTGACTATGACAATAATAATTATTGTTAAAAAGTCAATAAAATGAATTGTGGTCTATTCCCACGTCAGAAGGCATCCATAAGGTGGCGCCACCTACCGGAGTTTCCTGTGGAATTAATAAATACATGTAAAAACGAGCGAATTTCTTGTACAATTTGATCGATAAAAAACAGTAAATTAAATGTTTTGATCACGTGATAATTGTGCATGTGTAGAATAGGTGTTGTAGATATATTGTGGTGTGAAGTTTGGTGACTGCAGTGTAGGTGACCGTTTTCTTGCTTTTTTTGAGGTGCGGGCCTAAAGGCTAAAGTTAACTGCAAAACTTACCAAAAGCAAAAGTACCCAAATTTATTTCGTATAAGTATAACTACAAGGGCAAGGCATTTATTACACTTACAGTAGGCCTACATGTAATTCTAACGCTATGCCTAAGCTCGCTTTGTGTAGACCCTTTCAGTACCACCCAAACATTAAATTGTGAAACCATAAATAATTCTTACGAAGGTCTAATATGTATAGCAACCTGGCCATGCATTACCAATTAAACTTAAAGCCTAGGCAAAACGTCCGTGATTAATAATGACAGAATGCCGATTGCCGAACCGGGTACCGCCGAACGTCCCACATAATCATCATAATTGTGTTCTACATCTAGTCAGCTACGGTTGACGCATTCTACTTGGCATAGTCACTTTTCGAATAAGAACGCAACGAGCTATCGAAGGTAGCATATTATCATGATTTACTCAAACATAACCTAACATATTTCACAAATTAGCATATTTCACAAACCGTTTCCCTCCATTTTCCGTTCGTTAACCCGCTAACGGCGCCGTATCTGACTATATTCATGCGCGGCATGTAAATAAAGAAAATGCACGTAAATGGGTGACGTCATGTGCATGAACAGTCGGGCATTTAGCGTTTCCCCATGCCCTACAGGCGGAGAAATCGGAGCGGTCCGGAGAGCCTCTCCGGGCTGTTCTTTTTACGCTACGCGTGATCTCTCCGCGTCAAATAGAATAGCAAATTTCTCTCCGCGGACGTCCGCGGACAGGTCGGAGAGACAAAAGAAATAGGCCCAATGGCTTGTACGTGCCACCATCTCGCAGCCGTTACGGCGACAGAACTTTCTTGGCATCTGCTCCACAACTGTGGAATTCACTTCCAAGCGAGATGAAGACAACCCGTTGCCTTGTGACTTTTGAAACACTTTTGAAAACGCATCTTTTCCGGATTGCTTGCGCAACATAGACACCACCAGTCAGTTCTTGTTTTTGTATAATTATTATTATTATTATCTTGTATATGTTTTTGTACTAATTTTACACAATGCATTTACTTATTTATTATCATTATATCTTTAACTTTAATGATCATTTTTATGTAACGTTTTATATATATATATATATATAGTCACTTCTGAATGGATTTATTTAGATTTATGGCGCTATATAAGTATTCTTATTATTATTATCAGTAATACACCCTCGGCACCGCTAACAATCTATAATAACACCCACCTAGACATCGTGAAAACTTTCCTACATTATCCCCCTAGCACCGAGAATAATGGGAGACCGGGGCTAGTTTAATACAGGGGTAGGTGGATTCAGTGGCATTAATTAACACACTGGTCGATAGACGAAGCCAGGGTTCACAACACGTGATTACCTCACTATGACCCATGAAGCATGATAAGCGGGCCGAATCGAATCCACTCCCGGCAAAGTTACGGGAAAAAATACGATTTTGGACCCCAAAAGTAAGTATTTCCGTCTTCACATCTTTTCTACTAGCACCTATGTATATTATAGTTCAATAAATTTGACCTGATGATTTGAAAGTAATGTGCTAATCTTATAATAATAATAATTCCGTTTTTTTAATATAGCGCTTTTTAAGTAAGTAAATACTAATCAAAGCGCTTCACATATTAAAATGACGTGTTGACTAAATGCTAAAATATAAATTAATTCAATAAATGAACTAAGATATATATATATATATATATATATATATATTACACCCAAATTTATTTATATATATATATATATATATATATATATAAATTAGGGTGTAAAAAATACAATTTCAAACAATGAAATTAAAAACCAATGAATACTATAAAATAGAAACCAGTGTCATTTAGATGTGGCATCAGTGCTTGCATCAAGGCATGTAGTGCAGGCAAAATATATGGGTTTTAAGTTGTTTCCGGAAAGCCGCCAATGTTCCAACCGATCGCACACACTTTGGCAAGCTATTCCACATATGTGGGCCTGTCACTGCAAAACTGCCCCGTCCGATAGTTCTCCTAGACACCGCCACCGCGAGAAGCGTTGCGTCATTCGCCGATCGCAATGCACGTGTGGGCGCGTTGCGATCTATCGCAAATTTGAGGTAGTTCGGGGCTAAGCCATGCAGGATCTTAAATACGTAAGTACATATCTTGAAGGTGGTTCTCATTCTGATCGGCAGCCAATGCAGTGATTGCAGAATTGGTGTGGTGTGATCTCGTCGTCTGACGCGGTTGATGAGGCGAGCGGCTGAGTTCTGTGTTCGTTGAAGTCGGTTGGTCTGTCCATTGTTCAATCCACCGAGTATAGCATTGCAATAGTCGAGGCGTCTTAGCACAAGACAGCGTACTGTAGCATGCACGCGTCTCGCGTCAGCAGGTGACGAATTCTGCCGATCTGGCGTAGATGGTAGTAGGCCGAAGAACAGTATCTGGAGACGAGGCGGTCTAACTGCATGTGTCGGTCGAAGTAGCAGCCTAGATTTCTCGCTGCATATGTTGATTGCAAGGTAAGTCCAGGTAGTTCCGAGCTGGGGCTGCCATAAACACGTAGATTATGCGGTGACTGCAGCACGATAAACATAGTTTTGTCATTGTTGAATTTAAGTTAATGCATCAGCAACCAGGCTCTAATCTGGGCGATGCACTCGGTGAGCAGCTGTTTAGCGTTTTCCTGTTCGTCAGACACCATAGGGTTATAGCTGACATATAGCTTGATGTCATCAGCGAATCGGTGGTAAAGCACATGATGTTTCTTGCAGATGTCAGCAATGGGTGTCGTACATGCGTTGAACATCACCGTGGTACACCGTGGTAGATGGAGATTGCGTTCGAAGAAGACGAACCAATCGTGACACACTGAGATCTGCAGGTCAAGTATGATCTAAACCAGTCAAGTGCCATACCGCCGATGTTGAATCGTGAAACCAGAGTGTTCAACAATTCGTCAATGTTAATCGTGTCGAATGCTGCACTCGTGTCAAGAGGAACCAGCATGACACAACGTCCCGAGTCTAGGTTGCGCACGATGTCGTGTTGTACTTTCATCAGAACTGTTTCTGTAGAATGATGTTGTCTATAAGCCAATTGCATTTCATCATGCAGCTTATTCGTTGCCATGTGCAGATTCAGGCGTTTGAGGACGACTTGCTCGATCAACTTTCCTACGAAAGCGAGGTTGGAGATGGGGCGATAGTTCTCCAGTTCGTTCTGGTCAAGAGAGGCTTTCTTTAGTAACGGTGTCACTAGGGCAGTTTTCAGTTCACTGGGAAGCACTCCTGTGTTTAGTGACGCATTTACAATTTTGACGAGTGTGGGTAGCGTAACGGTTAAATTAGTTTTAAGTAGCCATGTAGGTAGCATATCAAATGGACAGCATTTCATTGGTTTGGACATGATGATCGTTTGCAGCTTTTCAGCGTCAGTTGAACAGAGATTGTTTAGATTTTGTTGTCACTTTTGCACGCGTAACATCGACGACTTTTTTTTATCCTTTCTTTAAAGAATTCGACAAAAGCACGACACATTGATTCATCGTTCTCGCGAGCAGGTAATTTCCGGTCACTGCATTTGGTTAGTGAATGTAACACTTGGAATGCTGTTTTTGCGTCAGCGTTGTTAGGCGATTTTCGCGTTTCGGACATGATGTTTAACGTTGTTTATTTACGACAAGTAGATTTGCTTGTCGATTTCGAGTCCGGTTAGGCGCCATTTTCTCTCAAGTGCTCGTCGCTTACGGCTTAAACCCAAGGTTTCGTCATCAAACCATGGCTGGCTTTTTTTTGATCGTCGAGTTCGCGACACAACTGGAGCATGAGTAGAAAAGGAGGTTAAGTAGCGGGGATGGTGGCGCGGCGCGGGGGAGGGGCCCATGTTAAGAGATACGGATTTGCCCCAGCCGGAGGATTTTCCTCCGGTTATGATTTATGCAAATGAGTTGAACGGATTTTGCTCCCGGAAGTGGAATTGACCAATCAGGAGCGAGCTGGGCATTGTGGGCGTGGCTAATTATGCAAATGACCTTATATGGGTATTGTGGGCGTGACTAGTTATGCAATTGACCAATCACGAGCGAGCTGGGCATTGTGTGCGTGACTAGTTATACAATTGACCAATCACGAGCGAGCTGGGCATTGTGTGCGTGACTAGTTATACAATTGACCAATCACGAGCGAGCTGGGCCTTGTGTGCGTGGCTAGTTCCGACCCCGGGATAAAGTATAGGGAATTTTATCGCAAAGGTATCCGACCACTTTTTTTGGGGGGGTTTTCACCCCATATTAAAGCATAGGCCATTTTATTGCAAAGGTATCCGACCACTTTTCGAATTTTCTCCATGTTAAAGCATAGGGAATTTTTACCCCATGTTAAAGCATAGGCGCTATTATCGTAAAGGTATGCGACCACTTTTTGAATAAAATAAAATATACCGAACAGTACTTGAATATGTCACACACGAGATTGCTTGGCCCGGAGGCCGAGGCTTCGCCAAGGAACCGAGCCTTTATTTGTTTGACTATGACATGTCGAAAATGTGGTGTTATAATAAGGCGTAATGTGTAACAAAAGGGTTATAAATTCAACGGAGACCGTTTTGTCTGAAATAATGTATACGAAATGTAGACTACATATGTTACATCAGACTACTATGTTACATCAGAGCCTATAGCCTCGTTTTTTCGAACAGAGTGACCATTTTGGAATTAGCCCTTTGGTGTCTGTTACAAAACCCGTACTCGAGACGTATCTGGACTTGTTTGTTTGTTGCGCGTGAGAACCGCACCGTGATTGCACAATGTCATTGCTCGTGGTTATAAATAAACTCGTACGCGGAGACGTGACTGGACATGTTTGTTTGTTGCGAGCACGCGCACCCGGTGTGACATCATCAAACGGCCACGCGCCGTAATGTTGTACGCAAGGTTGACTTAGTTAAACAGATAGTTCTTTAGTTAGCATTCTTTTGGGCTTTTACACTCTAATATAACTCACATCATGGACGTTATGGTCAGTGACGGGGTGTTACAGCGAGTAAAAATTGTCCCTGTAAAAAGACATTTTAGACGTTTCTTTCATAATTTTAAACAGATAGTGCTTTGGTTAGACCGTGTTTTGAGCTTTTGTACTTGAATATAATCCCATCATTTGATCTTATGGGCAGTGACATACTATAGCGAGTGAAAAATGCCTGTGACTGTGTGTTGAAAAAAACATCCGTGTATCTGTCCCGTGTTAAGGCATAGGGAAATATACGAACTTATCTGCTAAAACATTCAAACTACCAGCTATCTGTGTAATATTTTGGTCAAACTGTTTGTCATGTAACAGTATTCGTCATACGAGATTTGCACTTAACGGTCACAGTTGAAAGTCCGCATACAAACCGGATCCAAACTGGTGTCAAACTGTTTTGAACTGATATAGCCTATCCAAGTCTCATCCGTATTTCATTTGTGCCTAGAGACCACCAATACTGTTTCAGCATTTTATTATGCATGCTGGTGTTCTTAACCTATACGTGTGTACGTGTGTACGTATGTACGTATGTACGTATGTGCATAATCGCGTTCAACATCATTATTAAATAAATAAACGCTCAAGGTGCGATGCGCAATGTCGACTCGATCACCTTGATGCCAAAGATCATATATCAATACAAGACGGCGCAGTGCTCGCTATCTACATTGTTCGAGGAAAGTGAAGCGTCATGTTAGAACAGTACAGGCACATAATAACCTCCCAGATAAGATGTACCAGTATTTATATAGTTTACCGTATTAAGGGTCAAGTGTACAAATGTCCATTAGAACGTTTTTTTTAAATCTTTTTTCGTACTATAGTATTTAAATTCGTGCTTCTTCGGTAAAACCTTCCAAACTTGCTTCTGTCGTAAAACAACTAACCTGGCATGGGTAACCGAAAACGAACTCATAGATTCAACAGTTATGTTAACCACTTATGTCTATGTGTAGTTCAGTACAGATACGGTAACCACTTATGTCTGTGTAGTTCAGTACAGTTATGTTAACCACTTATGTCTGTGTAGTTCAGTACAGTTATGTTAACCACTTATGTCTGTGTAGTTCAGTACAGTTATGTTAACCACTTATGTCTGTGTAGTTCAGTACAGAGATGTTAATGTACTCAGACCAACTAGTGGTGCAAACGAAACACTATGCTTTGACCAACACGTGTCACGAAAACGAAACACTATGCTTTCACCAACACGTGTCACGAATTGAATTTAGATCAACTAGACACATCACACGAGACTATGGTTGAGATATGTCACGAGACTTCGGTTGACACATCATACGAGAGTAGCAACGAGACAAGAGACGAGGCTATGTCACGAGACTACGGATGACACATCACACGAGACTACGGATGACACATCACACGATAATATGGCCGAGATATTTCACGAGACTTCGGATGACACATCATACGAGAGTACCGACGAGACTATGACCGAGATATGTCACGAGACTACGGATGACACATCATACGAGAGTACCGACGAGACAAGAGACGAGACTATGTCACGAGACTAAGGATGACACATCACACGAGACTACGGATGACACATCACACGAGAGTACCGACGAGACAAGAGACGAGACTATGACCGAGATATGTCACGAGACAACGGATGACACATCACACGAGACTACGGATGACACATCACACGAGAGTACCGACGAGACACGAGTTGTACAAACGAAACACTATGCTTTGACCAACACGTGTCACGAATTGAACTTAGATGAACTAGACACATCACATGAGACTATGGCCGAGATATGTCACGAGACTTCGGATGACACGTCACACGAGAGTACCAACGAGACAAGAGACGAGACTATGACCGAGATATGTCACGAGACTACGGATGACACATCACACGAGACTATGGCCGAGATATGTCACGAGACTTTGGATGACACGTCACACGAGAGTACCGACGAGACAAGAGACGAGACTATGACCGAGATATGTCACGAGACTACGGATGACACATCACACGAGACTTCGGATGACACTTCACACGAGAGTACCGACGAGACAAGAGACGATACTATGACCGAGATGTATCACGAGACTACGGATTACACATCACACGAGACTACGGATGACACATCACACGAGAGTACCGACGAAACAAGAGACGAGACTATGACCGAGATATGTCACGAGACTACGGATGACAAATCACACGAGACTACGGATGACACATCACACGAGAGTACCGACGAGACAAGAGACGAGACTATGACCGAGATATGTCACGAGACTACGGATGACACATCACACGAGACTACGGATGACACATCACACGAGAGTACCGACGAGACAAGAGACGAGACTATGACCGAGATATGTCACGAGACTACGGATGACAGATCACACGAGATTACGGATGACACATCACACGAGAGTACCGACGAGACAAGAGACGAGACTATGACCGAGATATGTCACGAGACTACGGATGACACATCACACGAGAGTACCGACGAGACAAGAGATGAGACTATGACCGATATATGTCACGAGACTACGGATGACACATCACACGAGACTACGGATGACACATGACACGAGAGTACCGACGAGATAAGAGACGAGACTATGACCGAGATATGTCACGAGACTACGGATGACACATCACACGAGAGTACCGACGAGACAAGAGACGAGACTATGACCGAGATATGTCACGAGACTACGGATGACACATCACACGAGACTACGGATGACACATCACACGAGAGTACCGACGAGACAAGAGACGAGACTATGACCGATATACGTCACGAGACTACGGATGACACATCACACGAGAGTACCGACGAGACACGAGTTGTACAAACGAAACACTATGCTTTGACCAACACGTGTCACGAATTGAACTTAGATCAACTAGACACATCACATGAGACTATGGCCGAGATATGTCACGAGACTTCGGATGACACGTCACACGAGAGTACCAACGAGACAAGAGACGAGACTATGACCGAGATATGTCACGAGACTACGGATGACACATCACACGAGACTATGGCCGAGATATGTCACGAGACTTCGGATGACACGTCACACGAGAGTACCGACGAGACAAGACTATGACCGAGATATGTCACGAGACTACGGATGACATATCACACGAGACTACGGATGACACATGTCACGAGACTTCGAATGACACGTCATACGAGAGTACCGACGAGACAAGAGATGAGACTATGACCGAGATATGTCACGAGACTACGGATGACACATCACACGAGAGTACCGACGAGACAAGAGACGAGACTATGACCGATATATGTCACGAGACTACGGATGACACATCACACGAGACTACGGATGACACATCACACGAGAGTACCGACGAGATAAGAGACTAGACTATGACCGAGATATGTCACGAGACTACGGATGACACATCACACGAGAGTACCGACGAGACAAGAGACGAGACTATGACCGAGATATGTCACGAGACTACGGATGACACATCACACGAGACTACGGATGACACATCACACGAGAGTACCGACGAGACACGAGTTGTACAAACGAAACACTATGCTTTGACCAACACGCTGGACAAATTTGTCAATTCGACGTGTTATCGCGTGAGATTTGCTTCAAAAGGAAGCAAAGCAAAGCAAATAGACGTGTTATTGTGTGTGAGATTTGCTTCAAAAGGAAGGAAAGCAAAGCAAATAGACGTGTTATCGCGTGAGATTTGCTTCAAAACGAAGCAAAGCAAAGCCACTCACTCACCCTTTGTGGCTGTTCACTCACTCACTCACTCACTCACTCATCCTTGAGTGAGTGAGTGAGTGAGTGAACAGACACGAAGGGTGAGTGAGTGAACAGACACGAAGGGTGAGTGAGTGAGTGAATGAGTGAGTGAACAGCCACGAAGGGTGAGTGAGTGGCTTTGCTTTGGTTCCTTTTGAAGCAAATCTCACGCGATAACACGTCTATTTGCTTTGCTTTGGTTCCTTTTGAAGCAAATCTCACACAATAACACGTCTATTTACTTTGCTTTGCTTCCTTTTGAAGCAAATCTCACGCGATAACACGTCGAATTGACAAGTTTGTGCAGCGTGTTGGTCAAAGCATAGTGTTTCGTTTGTACAACTCGTGTCTCGTCGGTACTCTCGTGTGATGTGTCATCCGTAGTCTCGTGTGATGTGTCATCCGTAGTCTCGTGACATATCTCGGTCATAGTCTCGTCTCTTGTCTCGTCGGTACTCTCGTGTGATGTGTCATCCGTAGTCTCGTGTGATGTGTCATCCATAGTCTCGTGACATATCTCGGTCATAGTCTCGTCTCTTGTTTCGTCGGTACTCTCGTGTGATATGTCATCCGTAGTCTCATGTGATGTGTCATCCGTATTCTCGTGACATATCTCGGTCATAGTCTCGTCTCTTGTCGGTACTCTCGTGTGATGTGTCATCCGTAGTCTCGTGACATAGTCTCGTCTCTTGTCTCGTCGGTACTCTCGTATGGTGTGTCATCCGTAGTCTCGTGACATATCTCGGTCATAGTCTCGTCGGTACTCTCGTATGATGTGTCATCCGAACTCTCGTGAAATATCTCGGCCATAGTATCGTGTGATGTGTCATCCGTAGTCTCGTGTGATGTGTCATCCGTAGTCTCGTGACATAGTCTCGTCTCTTGTCTCGTTGCTACTCTCGTATGACGTGTCATCCGAAGTCTCGTGACATATCTCAACCATAGTCTCGTGTGATGTGTCTAGTTGATCTAAGTTCAATTCGTGACACGTGTTGGTCAAAGCATAGTGTTTCGTTTTCGTGACACGTGTTGGTCAAAGCATAGTGTTTCGTTTGCACCACTAGTTGGTCTGAGTACATTAACATCTCTGTACTGAACTACACAGACATAAGTGGTTAACATAACTGTACTGAACTACACAGACATAAGTGGTTAACATAACTGTACTGAACTACACAGACATAAGTGGTTACCGTATCTGTACTGAACTACACATAGACATAAGTGGTTAACATAACTGTTGAATCTATGAGTTCTTTTCGGTTACCCATGCCAGGTTAGTTGTTTTACGACAGAAGCAAGTTTGGAAGGTTTTACCGAAGAAGCACGAATTTAAATACTATAGTACGAAAAAAGAAGACAAAAACGTTCTAATGGACATTTGTACACTTGACCCTTAATACGGTAAACTATATAAATACTGGTACATCTTATCTGGGAGGTTATTATGTGCCTGTACTGTTCTAACATGACGCTTCACTTTCCTCGAACAATGTAGATAGCGTGCACTGCGCCGTCTTGTATTGATATATGATCTTTGGCATCAAGGTGATCGAGTCGACATTGCGCATCGCACATAGCGCGTTTATTTATTTAATAATGATGTTGAACGCGATTATGCACATACGTACATACGTACATACGTACACACGTATAGGTTAAGAACACCAGCATGATAAAATGCTGAAACAGTATTGGTGGTCTATAGGCACAGATGAAATACGGATGAGACTTGGATAGGCTATATCACTTTATCAGTTCAAAACAGTTTGACACCAGTTTGGATCCGGCTTGTATCAATGTATGCGGACTTTCAACTGTGACCGTTGGTAAGTGCAAATCTCGTATGACGAATACTGTTACATGACAAACAGTTTGACCAAAATATTACACAGATAGCTGGTAGTTTGAATGTTTTAGCAGATAAGTTCGTATATTTCCCTATGCCTTAACACGGGACAGATACACGGATGTTTTTTTCAACACACAGTCACAGGCATTTTTCACTCGCTATAGTATGTCACTGCCCATAAGATCAAATGATGGGATTATATTCAAGTACAAAAGCTCAAAACACGGTCTAACCAAAGCACTATCTGTTTAAAATTATGAAAGAAACGTCTAAAATGTCTTTTTACAGGGGAAATTTTTACTCGCTGTAACACCCCGTCACTGACCATAACGTCCATGATGTGAGTTATATTCGAGTGTAAAAGCCCAAAAGAATGCTAACTAAAGAACTATCTGTTTAACTAAGTCAACCTTGCGTACAACATTACGGCGCGTGGCCGTTTGATGATGTCACACCGGGTGCGCGTGCTCGCAACAAACAAACATGTCCAGTCACGTCTCCGCGTACGAGTTTATTTATAACCACGAGCAATGACATTGTGCAATCACGGTGCGGTTCTCACGCGCAACAAACAAACAAGTCCAGATACGTCTCGAGTACGGGTTTTGTAACAGACACCAAAGGGCTAATTCCAAAATGGTCACTCTGTTCGAAAAAACGAGGCTATAGGCTCTGATGTAACATAGTCCTATATGTAGTCTACATTTCGTATACATTACTTCAGACAAAACGGTCTCCGTTGAATTTATAACCCTTTTGTTACACATTACGCCTTATTATAACACCACATTTTCGACATGTTATAGTCAAACAAATAAGGGGCTCGGTCCGTTGGCGGAGCCTCGGCCTACGGGCCAAGCAATCTCGTGTGTGACATATTCAAATGCTGTTTGGTATATTTTATTTTATTCAAAAAGTGGTCGCATACCTTTGCAATAAAAATGGCCTATTCTTTAACATGGGATAAAAAATTCGAAAAGTGGTCGGATACCTTTGCGACAATAACTCCTATACTTTAACATGGGGTGAAAATTCCCTATGCTTTAACATGGGATAAAAACCCAAAAAGTGGTCGGATACCTTTGCGATAAAATTCCCTATACTTTATCCCGGGGTCGGAACTAGCCACGCACACAAGGCCCAGCTCGCTCGTGATTGGTCAATTGTATAACTAGTCACGCACACAATGCCCAGCTCGCTCGTGATTGGTCAATTGTATAACTAGTCACGCACACAATGCCCAGCTCGCTCGTGATTGGTCAATTGCATAACTAGTCACGCCCACAATGCCCATATAAGGTCATTTGCATAATTAGCCACGCCCACAATGCCCAGCTCGCTCCTGATTGGTCAATTCCACTTCCGGGAGCAAAATCCGTTCAACTCATTTGCATAAATCATAACCGGAGGAAAATCCTCCGGCTGGGGCAAATCCGTATCTCTTAACATGGGCCCCTCCCCCGCGCCGCGCCACCATCCCCGCTACTTAACCTCCTTTACTACTAGCATGAATGTCGAGTGTGGCAGAGACGGAATGTTGATACTGTTGTAGGAGATCGTCGACGCTATCGCTGTTATTGTCATCGTGTGAGGTTAGTGCGGCGTGAAGGTAAGTTTTGAAGATACCCAGATCTACATGACAGTAGTCACGGCCTCGCCGCTTGTTGGTTGGTAGGCGTGGCGCGTCTCCATCAATATAAAATGTTATTGTGTGGTAATCCGAAAACGTGTTAGGTAGGACAGTAGCGGGAGATGTGAGGATGGTGTCTTCTTTCCGGGAGATAACGGCATCCAGCGTGTGGCTGGAACGGTGCGTAGGACCATTCACATGCTGGACGAGTCCTGTCGAAGCCAGAATGTTCGTTATTCGACTTAATCCCGGCGATAATGCGTCGTCGAAGTGAACATTGAAATCGCCCAATATCAACAATCGTCCTGGAATGATCGCAAGTGATGTTACTAGATCTTCGAATTCGTCCAGAAAGCCGGATATATTGGAAGATGGTGGCCTGTATATCAATACAAAGTAGTACGATGGCTTGTTACACGACAGTTGTAAAAGCTCGAAGTGGATCGGTGTCACGGCAGATCTACACACAACCAATTTCAGCGAACTTCTGTGCAGAACACCCAGACCACCGACCCGTTTCAGCGATCGGTTGAGTTTCTTAAACTCGAACCCCAACAGAGTTAAATCGTTAGTTTCTGTATTGGTTTTATTTCCGGAACATTTGGCCTATTGACCTAATTTTCGACATCAAATTCTGGAGAGGTCATTTAAACGAGTAATCAAACATCATGAAAGCTTGCGAAAGGTGACAGATGATTACATCGTAAGTTGGTGGTTAGGACCCAACCTTGGCTCATGTGACTGTGTCTTTGTCAGAGTGATACATGTATTTACTTTAGAGCTTAAAGGCCAACTAGTTCTACAAGAAAGTTATTAAAGTCAATATTGAAGGAAATTAGGCTAATGACGCCCGGTAGGCCTAATGTTATCGTCTAGACTAACATGAGTTAAAAGAAGGCCCTTATGATTATATCTTCTGTTTTCCAAATCAATGTTATGACCCTGCACCATTACTGCAAGAAACGAAGAGCTGGCGAATGCACCGACGCATGATACAGCAACCTAGACTAGTGTTCAGCCCTGTCCAGGAGAAGCTTCTGTTAGATTACGTACTAAAAGCATCAAAGATCTACTATGAACTGACACCCAAAGAACTAAGGCAGTTTGCCTACCAGTTTGCAGTCAGCAACAATATGAACGTCCCACAAAATTGGACTGACACGGAAATGGCAGGTCCAGACTGGTTATCTAATTTCCTTAAAAGAAATACTTCCCTTTCCTTGCGTACTCCAGAAGCAACAAGTCTCAGCAGAGCCACCAGTTTCATGTAATGGATAGATATAGTTTCCAATGTCATGACATTTACAATGTAGATAAGACAGGCAACACCACAATACAACGTCCAAGTCGTATTGTTGCCGGAAAAGGCTCAAAACAGGTTGGAGCTATTACATCTGCCGAGAGGGGACCCTGGTAACTTTGACTGTGGCAGTCTGCGCCAGTGGCAACACAATCCCACCAATGTTTGTGTTCCCCCGTGTTAATTTTACGGCCCATTTTATTAGAGATTGTCCTCATGGCTGTATAGGGGCTGCGCGTCCGTCTGGATTGATGACCAAGAACAACTTCTTAGTATCAATTAATTTTGTTTCAGTCACAAAGTACACGAAAGAAAAGCCTATCCTGCTTTTGCTCGACGATCATGACTCTCATGTCTCCTTAGATCTGGTAGATTACTGCAGAGAAAACATTTATACAGCCAATATTCACGTTGTTTTCATTTTGGCAATGTTTATACATTTTCTTGTCGCTACGTTTAGTGTTAGTCATTTTCGCATATTTATTTCTGGGACCTGCATAATATATAGTATTTCCCCAAAGCTTAGTGTTTACACAATAATCGTTTTGTTCAATATATTTACGTTATTCTCACTCTACGTTCATGTTGTGGCAGTACCTATGCTATAATTTATTTTCACACATTTTGTGCTGATGCAATAAGGACATGCATGCGGAATATTCGTAAAATTCTCTTTAACAATTTGTATTATGCTCAGGGTATAGCCTGTGCAGCTCTTTCACAATGACTAGTCCTTGTTTATATGATGTGTCCTGTAAACATAAAGCATTAGTGTTTATTCAATTCCAATATGATTCATAACAATTAATTCTTAGCGCAAATCCACCATACTTTGACGATGATAATTTAATAAACCAATTAACGAGCAAGCAAAGCAAATTTATCGTGCTAACCCTGAACTATAAGAATCTAAATGCAAAAATTTACGAAATTAAAATAAAGAAGCTAGAGACTTTCAGAAGTCGTGGCTGTGAGATTAGTGCTTTCTGCTTACAGGAAACATGGCTCGGTGAAGAGGCTGACACTTCTGTATTTCAAATAGATGAATATACATTAATATGCCAAGACAACATCTGTAGTGCACATGCCGGCCTGGCAATCTACCTCAGCAACAAGTACAGTTACAAACTTGTAAAAATCCATGCTAATACAGACACATGGGAGGGTCAACTTATTGAAATAACATGTTGTGCCATGAAGAAAAAGAACATTCTTGGCAATACATATTGACCACCTAGAGATATAATTGAAATCTACCGTATATTTACACACGAATTTGCATCAAATTTAGTTGATTTACAAAAATCGAAAAGTGATCTAATAATTGCAGGAGATTACAATATTGATTTGCTTAAAATTAACGAAAAACCCATAATATGTGACAATTTTGATACAATCGTTTCACATGGTTTCTTCCCTAAAATTACCATGCCAACACGACTTTCAGAATATCATGGAACACTCATTGATAATTATTGTTATGCAATTTGTCAAAAGGATTCTTCAAATCCTCAGCTGGTATTTTAGTGAGCAATATTTATAAATCTTTCTAAGTCTGGGCTATGTCGAAACCACTAGCGCGATACCAAGATTTATAAGAGTAAAACAACAAATTACTGACTCACTCGATAAATTAAAAATTGAAATAATAAACACATATATTTATGATAAACTTCATCCTCGATGAAATTGTTACTGCAGCTATGAATAATTGTCTACATGTCTTAAAGTAATTAAATTTAACAAATATAAACACAAGAAAACTCCTTGGATTACCAAAGGCATTATTATGTCGATAAAGTTTTAAAATAATTTGAGTAGTACTTTAGGCCCTCTGGATCAGCCACCGAGGAGGGAGCAGGAACACCCGTGGAAAAATTATAAGATCGCGGCTGTCATGGTGGTCACGTGAACTGCCACCTGACGGAAAGAAGTGGAAGTATTGCCACCTGGTGGAATGTTATGGAGGTTGTGCCTAATGCGGGAAGGTGACATATCAGGGGAATGCAGCGATAATTAGGGAGTAATTAGAGGTAATGAGGTATTCACTTAGAGAGGTGTGAGTGTATGAATGCGGGTGTATGAAAGAACGAACGAAACACGAAAGTGTACGAGTGCAAACGAATTTTATTGACTAAAGATACAAGCGTATGATAATTAACATATGCATGCGTGTGTGATATCATTCATGAAACCATATTTTATTAATTGAAGACAAGAGGACGATGTGACATGACTTGCGGGTGACTGAACACCACGCCAGTAGTCATGAGCTTACAGGTCAGTACGACCACGCCAGTGGCTCGTATGGTGGTACGACTTACGGATGACTGAACACCGCGGCAGAGGTCGTGAGCTTACGGATGTCTGACCACCGCGCCATAGGCTCGAACGATAATGATGATGATGATGATACCTGCCCGTTAATGAAACACGGTACATGCACGATATGTCAACCACGTCGTCGGTCCTATGATGATCTAGTTATCGATAGCGAAACAGTAGTAAACATAGTGCCGAAACACACATCTTATTTCAATTGTTTAAGCCAATCAAATACACGGCAATCGTTTACTACCAGATCGGTGCCGAAACCGTTTACAAATTCCTTCATAGGAAGTGCGCGACAGCGAAAGATGAGATAAGCAACACAGTATTGTCCGCAAACGTTAGACACGGGACTCTGAAGTCTCTTGGAATTATGAGTCTATTCTACACAATGTTTATTCATGAATCGGCGGAACTCGACGTGCCGTGGCGCCAAGCCGTAAGAGCAGAGGTATTCATCGTGACCTTTGCCGTCCAGGTACAGCGCTATCCAATGTTCACCCGGTTTCTTGGTGCTGTGCGTATTGCACACGAAGGCGGCCGGGAAAGCGTCTATCGTCATCGTGAGCAGTTTGTGTTTAGCTACCATCGCGCGAACGATGTGTGGATCCAGGGCGAGTAGGCGAGCTATCTGCAGGGTCTCCATCAGAAGTCGTAGATAACGTCGTGACTCTTGTCGATCTCCAGCACGGTCTCGAACTCGGCGTAGGCGACAACGTTTACAGTGCATCGCGGAAATGAATCTCGATGCGCAGGTTGCCCTATTGTACAAGATGAAAGCAGCAGTCGTCGCATGCATGGGGAGTGAGATCCAAGCCGAAGGTGTAGCCGTATCGGAAGTCGGCGCGAGACAAGCCGCTCCCTTCGTCCTTCCACACCTTACCTCTCGAGGTGAACAGGTTGTGGTAGCACCTGACGAAGAGGTCGTCGTCGAAATTGGGCTGGAAAGGTTTGGAGGGTATTTGTCGTCCGTCCACGTACACTGGAGGAAGTTGATTTGGTTGTTTTTGACGTGGAACGGATTTTTTGTGTAGGTTCCGTTGTAGGCGTCATTATCGATGCAGCACAACACGATACGTTTTGGACGAGTACCAAGGAAGAGATTATCGTGCGTGTGCGAGCGGGTACCCGTGGGAATGGAGTAGACCTTGTAGTCGACGGGTCGCATCGGATACTCGGCCGTTATTTTTACGAGGGCTTTCATGTGAGCCATCTGCACACCCGGATTCATTGTGGCCTTCTTGACGAACAGTGTGGCGTTAACTATTTTTTATCTTGTAGTCGGGGTTGGCGCACCAGACGTATCTTGACCTCTACGCCGCTGATGAGGAATTTATCCTGGAGGAACAGGTCCACGTGGAGACGATCCATCATGTCGACCACGCGACTTCGAGCGATCTTGTTGCGTCTGTTGACGAACCCCGCGTTGGCTGCATCTTCGGCGGCTATTTCGACGGCTTCCATGCGATTGCCCGTGTCCTTGTGCCACATCTGACTCGTCAGTTACGTCTCCTTGGCATCGTCTCCGTAACTCAGCAGCGTCTCTATGTAGGCGAGGTACGGGTACGTGTTGGTCGTGGGACTCACTAGCGTTCCGTTCAGGTAGACGTCGACCTGACTGAACAGTGAATGGAGCCAGTTATTCACGTCTGGCTTTGGGCTGAAGCGCCTTGGGAACGCTGTCGACGACTTCCGCTTCTATACCTCCCGCCCCCTCTCCGGCGAGGCCGCCGCCGCCGTGGTAACGGAAACCTTGTGAGCGTGTACCGTTGTTCAGCGTCACCAAGCGTACCGGTTCTTGCATGCATCGATCGATCAACGCGTTGTACCAATGCAACACTTGATTATACATGACGACCTTGTCTTGGTCGGTGAGATCGTGTCTGTCTTGTCGTGGAGGACCTGCACCTTACGTCCTAGGGTATATGTTGGCGATGGCGGGGTGCGAAGACTGTCCAACACTCGTGGATCTACCAAGACCATCTTCCGTACGCGTTCCATCGTCTACTTGAGTGGCAACTCTTTGAGCAAGGTTAGAAAGACCGCACCGGCCAACGGTGCTAAAAAAGCCGACAGGAAACCGCCTGTCTGTCCAACGCCGACCTGGTTACCCTGAAGCAAGATGCGACGTCTCCTTGCCGCCGGCACGCCTCTCCGTCACAACTCGCGCTGTTTCGTTTTATACTTACTCAGACGTCCTCTCTGTACGGCGGTCAAGGTAATGTTCTTCTTCAATATGTTGTAGTCACACTCGGCCAATGCAGAAGATCTGCGTCGGCGTTGTTGATGATGGCTCGTCTAAATTTGGCGCTCTTGTATCTGTTCAGCGCCTGTATGCAGAGTAGGTGTCTCTTCAAGAACTCGGACATGGTGCGACTGAAGAGACGAGGCGCGCGCGTGATCGTCTTATACCTTGGGTTGGTATACGTGCTGAACGCCTTCGTCCGGAAAGACGGCCGTGCGCAGACGCATGTCTTCGGGCGTGTCCTGTTTCAGATCGATCAGGAAATAGCCGTACGGTGATGACGTGGCGTCTTTGAACGTGTCTTGTACAAACTTCAGGCGTCCCGGATACATTTTTCGCTCGAAGTGTCCTATCTGTGACGCGTCGCGAGGATTTTTGAAGACCGCCATGTATTACGCATTTAGACTGATCGTGAGACTCTCCTTGTTTTTCGGAAACAGGTTCAACACGAGATCCAGTACGGACGTGTTCTGGTGATGACTCTTTTTCGTGAACAAGATCGTGACCCGGTCGTCCATTCCCGCCATCAGATCGTCAATGACTACGAGATCGTCAATGACTACGAGGTTTCTCGTCTATACATCGAACGTGCCGTTCGGCAACACTTCCTCAAACTGTATGTACCAAGTCGTTGTCTACAGACACGTTAGTGCTCTGCCATTCTCCGTAACACCACGTGATCTTCTCGGGAGGCGGATCTATCATCGTTGCGGCGTGACATAGCATGCGCGTCACGAACGTATTCTTACCTCACCCCGTCGGACCAGCGACGATGCAGTTGAACGGATGTTTCCATCGCGAATCCATGATTGCGTGACGTCGTGTTCTAGTAGGTAGTGGTCACGCTCGATGTCGCGTTGTTCATGACGTTAAGTACGACGATACATCAACCACAAGAGGAGCGAAATGGAACGTACAACAAAACGTACAAGATGTACAGATATACCCCAACTGTTGCTACTACCGCTATTTCTACGACCGTCCGTGACATGGTATTCTGTGACGATCGATTGCGTGATATCTGTTTAAATATAGTTTTTTTGGTCTACTATCTGCCTACTAACCGCGTGACAGCTCGAGGCGCCTGTAAGCCCAACTGACGTAGGGCCGCGTTTCCCTTTTGTGTCAGCAGTGTTTCGGCGTCGACTTACAAAGCAATCGATCGTTACACGTCCACCTAACCCGTGGTGACCCCGTCCTCGTGGACCACGCGTTTGGCGTAGAAGTAGGTCAAAGCCGCACGTTCCTGGTTGTACATCAGCACGGACGAGTGGTTCACCCGGAACCTGCGGTTCTTTCGTTTCCGCTCAGTCGATTGGTCAGCTCGTCCAAGAACGCCTGCTTGTCGATGGTGTTGAGTCGTTTGTTCAGTCCCTTGTTGCTGTATTTGTCGACGGGACCCGAAAAATAGTAGGTCTTGCTGCACAGAACCCGGAAACAATCGCCGGACCATTCGACCATGAAGAGTCCCGGTGTTCTCTTGTCGTACTCTTTGCGCACCTTGCAACACGTCTCGGTGCCGATAGCCATTCAGAGCGGTGACGAAAGTAGTGTTCTCGCAGTGCCGGGGTCTCGAGGTCGTCGATGGACTCTCCGGCCAGAGCTAAGTAGGCGCTGATCGTATCGGTTTCGCAGTACTCGACCAGCGGACTTTCCACGTACCTGTCCATAAATCGTAGTAGAACTCCAACATGCGCAGTTTGGCCCACTGTAACACGAAGAAGCCCACGTCCACGGGCAAGGTGTATTTCACGCTGCGCATGTGCACTCGATGTCGTACGCATCATCGGTGACGAGGTCGAGCTGTCGGAACCGGCGATCGTTGAACATGATCGACGCTCTCTTCTCCGTAGAGTAGGTGACGTCACAGTGCCTATCGACGCTAGTGATAATTTTCCCATACGAAGAATTCCCCATCAACTTATTGGTGTCTGCGATCATGGTCTTGTCGGGGTGGACGTCTCTCTCGCGACGTGCAGCGGACACTGCCTCGTCGAATCGACGGAAGGAGGTGACCGGTGTATACTCGAAGACCTGGTAGACGTGGGTCAACTCGAGTCCCTGCTTGAGGTACCATCGCAAGAGAGGTGTGGCGAGCAAGATCTTATCTCCACGATAACTTCCGACGAGCATGCGGCGCGGGGGTTGCAATGATGTCGTGTTCTTCGGCGTATCGATGCATGAACGGTCCGAGATCATCGCGGTTCATATGAATTTTCTTGAAGATGGGCTGCATCTCGGCAAACTGTGCGCGCTATTCCTCCGGTACACGAATGTCGCACTGAATCATTCCGAACACGGTGCTGTTTCGTACGTCTGTCAGAATCTGTTGTGACGTCATCTTCCATCGCACGTGTCGAAGGCGGGGAAAGGTGGCGTCCAGAACCAATTTTACACACGGATCGCGTCTCGTCTCTTTTCACTCGCATTCCCACAGCTCGACGCCCCTGACAAAGTGACAAAGGTAGGCCTTATTCTTTCGCGTTTCGGCGAGCAGTTGAGCCATGGGTTTCCCGTTGACCTCTCGTCGGGTATACGGACATCCGTGATAGTAGCGTCCGTGAAACTGATACGCAATCTTTGTTTCGCTGCACCAACCGTCCATCAGCAGTTTGCCGGTTCTCTTCTCTCGTCCGTTGGAATGATGGTGTGTAACGCGTCCGGTACGTTCGGACTCCCACGTCAGCCATACCGCAGCCATCTGTCCGGTCGGCTGTGTTGCTTCTGGACGGAACTCCTTCTCCTCCCGTTGTCGCGTGTACCATTCCGTCGGCTTGTCTTGCGATAGTGACCAGAGGTAGAGTGCATTCGTGTAAGAACCAACTATGGACTGACACGTTTGAGCTGCTGCGCCGTAGTTGTTCTCACGTATCTTCGACACCCCTTTTCGTGATGTCTGGGGAAGATAAGTGACGCCCCTCCAATGATGTTATCTCTGACCAGCTGATGGAGATCCTTGTTCGTCTCGTTGTAGAGCGTAAAGAAGGTTTTCTCCGGCACATTGTTGAACAGGTACGTCAAGGTCAAACCGGGTATACTGATGCCTTGTTTGAACATGTCGAGACCGCGTTGCTGGTAGAAAGGAAATTGTTTGTTGATGGCCTCCAAAAACGGTACGACGTCCCTGTTGTACCAGACGATAAATTCCCGCAACGTCTTCATGTCGTTGTCTTTCCACGCCTCTTGACAACGGGTGTAGTCGTCGTCTGATATACTTTCGTTCTTCAATTCACTGAAGAAGGCCTCTATAGGAGGTACAGGGGTGTCGATTAGTCTCTCCAAGCTCACCATGTATTCGTACTGGAAATGACTTTTCGTGACCTCACAACCGTATGCTTTCATATAGTTATCGTATGAGGATCCAGGTGCGATGTAATGAGTCATATCGAGGAATTTCAGGTCATCCGTCGATAGACACATAAAGGTGTTATTACGTTTTAATCACACAAATCGCGTCGACACCCTTGTTGTCGTCCTCATCCTTCATCCCCTCCGCCTGTTTCTTTCGTGGACAGGAACTGTTTGACGACGTTCTGATCGTACTTGCCGAGTTCAATCCGATGACAGGCAACTGATAAAGCCAACCGTGTAATTGACCCATGAGCGAATTATAGGGATTGGTCGGTTGCCGCTGTGAATCTATCTCCCCCGCACATGCCTCCCGTTTGTCCCGTTTCTCTTCCGCGAGTTGGTGAAACATGCTCTCGTAATCGTCTTTGATGACTTCGTAGGCGACATAGCTCATGGATTGAAGGATAAACATCATGTCTGACACCAATTTGTTGATATTACCATCCATGATGAGACATCCCATTTGTTCGAATCCTGGAACGATACTCGCCTGAGACACACTCATTGGCACGTGACGAGCCACCCGGGACCTTGGCACTGTCCGATTGAAGTTGTGACATATCGAATCAGGATTCGAAGTCGATAGGGGTAGTACCGCAGCCATTCGGAGACACGAATGTTTTCGTCGTCCAAACGCTGGAACACTGTCGGAGACGGATGGTATTCGCCACCGGAATAGATTCGTCACACACCTCCCGCACACGTGCGCTCGTGCCTCTCCAGTTTTTATACGTATTTCCATATCGAGTCGCCACACTTCCTACATCGATAAGAGTGACAGTATATGTTCATATCTTGTATGTATGAAAAGGATGTCTCGTTGAGATTGACGTACAACATATCGGGATAGTGACACAACGAACGACGCACGAGTTCGGCAGTCGCCTTACAGCCTTCTTCCTCTGGGTCGACGAGTGTGTAGACGCATACGTTGGTCTCAAAGCTGGTCTCTACGCGATAGAGGTCGTCCATCGTCACCCCGTCAAAGTCTTTCATAACCACTACGTCTTGATCGTACTTCTCGTTGAGTACCTTCACCATGGGTTCCAGGTGGTGTAGGTCACATCCACGATGCAAGGCCAGACAGCGGAAGAGACACACAATTTCGGTGTACCTCTTGGATTTGTTGGCTTCTCTTTGCAGTCCGATGACGGCTTTGTTCTTTTTGATGTACCTCGGAAATGTGACGTCCACACATCCTATCGGATGGTCAACGATGCGGTTGACGAAGAATGTGACATTCGTGACTACCTCTCATACCCATGGACTGTCCGGACATTGATTGATCACCCACTGCAACACGACTGTTTCTCGGATACGCTCCAGAAATGTGTCAAAATATTTGGTGTTGGTTATAAGACACGGTGCATCAAGGTATCCACCAGAACAGTTGCAGGACGAATGGTATCTGTATCGGTTAGTGTTCTTGGTCCTCAACACGAAACCGTAACTGAGGTTAATCTTGAACGCGTGCGTCTGTTCCCGAAACATGATTTTCAGTGACGGTTCTAGAACAGACGTGTCCGGTGTTGACATTCTGTAATTGTACCTGGATTGAACAGGTCCTCTGGTCACGTAGGTTCGGATGTCCGACCAGTGGTATCGAACGACGTCTCGAAGCTCCCTAGACTGAGTATCGGCAAAGGGGAGTCGTGGCTGAGGACGGATGAGGTCGCCATCGACTTCGTTGCTAACACGTGGCCGCTCTTCACGTCTCGCTCGCTTGGGTAGCGGTGGGTCAGTGACCTTTTCACGTCTGCTACCTACCATTTTGGTGTGCCGTTACAAGTCTCGTCTCGTGAATTCACGTGCACATCTCTCACATCTGTGCGTATCGCTTTTCTGTGATGGTGTCCTGTCGCATACCATCCTCATGTGACGTAACAAGTTATATCGTGTCGTGAATTCTCTTGTACATACCTGCCAGCGATGCGTAGTGCTTCTCGATGTTCCGACAGATGGTGCCACTCTTGCTGGTCGTTTGCTACAGGCATGTTCGTCAATGTTGTGTGTTGCACTTGAAGTCGCTACTTGCGGTGACTGGATCGACGGTGATGAATGAGGCAGCTGTATGTGTCGTTGTAAGTTGTCGTAGGTATCGAGGACGATGCCGCAGTTGCGACAGACGTGCTGCTTCATCTTGGATGTATCTACAACTGAAGGTGAGGCATCTTTGCACACGTTTCTATACAGCACAGTGACTCCACTGTCGGATACGTGGGTGGAGAGGGGTGCGCTAGGTGTGACTTAACTATACCTCGGTGTGCGTGACACGTACGTCGGTAAACTCATATGATATGGGTGATTGTAAGAGTGTTAATAGAGTCAAGTAGGGACGTGGCTAGGTGTGACGTACGAAGCAATTACTATACATGGTTGTGTAAGTGACATGATACGGTAGACATGTGAACTCATATAGATATATAGTACATACGTGCGCGTGTGTCTTAGGTGCTGCGTGTGACTCAGATAAAGGAATAGATAATAAGGATACATGTAAACGTGTAGACGGAAGCAACAAGTACTGTGGATACGGTTGAACCAATGACTATACACGGTTGTGTAACATACTCAGGTAGGCGTGTGAACTCAGAGAGATATATAGTGTATGTGTGCGCGTGTGTCTGAAGTACCTGCGTGTCAACTCGGATACGGGTATAGTATATGCGTGTGTGTGCGCAAAGTCACTCGTCGATATAAAAGGTCAACACACAATTAAGAACGCGATACTTTATTCTCTGACAATTACAAATTGCAATGTCTCTTCATCGACACCGGTATCATAACGCAGCAGCTAGTATATAGGAATATATAGTAATAATCAATTGTAATCAAGTTGCAATGTCACATGGCAAACATCTCCACCTGTATCATACGCAGCAGTGGATAGTACATAGGACGATAATCAACTTGCGATAAAATAAAATAAATAAATAAAAGTACTTATATAGCGCCCAATCAATTAAAATTGCCCTCGGGCGCTTTATATACATGCACACGCATATAATAGTATTTTACATAAAAAGAAATGCTAACTAAGAAATAAATATGTAAAAAATATAACATTACCTTAAATATAGTTACTAAAAAAAAGAGAGATCATTAAAAAAACGTTTAAATAAATTAAGACATTCTTAAAAACTACTATAAATACATTCATCAGTCAATAGAAAGCACATAAAATTTCCTCGACGGTGAATTATAAAAACGCTTGTTTAAACACTTGTAATGATGTTGCTGTCCTGAGCGTAAGAGGCAAATAGTTCCATAGAACCGCCGAGCAAACCGCGAAACGGTGATCACCATGAGTAACAGTTTGTTAGGCCGGTACGAACAAAAGACGAGGCTGCGAGGTAGATCGTAGAGTTCTGTTGATGGTACGGTAGCCAATTAACTCACTTATGTAGTCAGGCGCTAGACCATTCAAGGCACAATACGTAAACACCAGCACTTTGCAGGTCGGTCTCAAATGAACGGGTAGCCAGTGTAAACGCTGCAACACGGGCGTGATGTGTTCGTATTTCCTCGTGCGAGTAATTAGGCTAGCGGCACAGTTCTGCACCCTTTGTAGACGTTGCATCACCGTTTGTTGGAGACCATAAAGAAGTGCATTCCAATAATCTAAACGGGATGTGACTAGTGCGTGAACAAGTGTCTTGCATGATTCTTCCGTCAGATGTGGCCGAATTCGCCCAATGTTTCTAATATGATAGTAGCAGCTTTTTATAGTGTTGGCAATCTGCTGTTCCATTTTCACGTTGCTGTCAAATAGCACACCCAAACTGCGCACGCACGATGATGGTTGAATTCGATTGCCGGCTACTGTGATGTATACATTGGCAGGCAGACTGGTGCGTTTCTTCGCTGGAGAAAAAACGATCGCCTCGGATTTCTCTGTGTTCAGTTTTAATTGGTTTCTAGTCAACCATGCAGCCACTCCCGCAACACACAATTCCACCTTAGCCAGTGCCGCCACAATTTATTCATCTCGTTCAACCGTGAGGTAGATTTGAACGTCATCAGCATAACAGTGATGCTCCATGCCGTGTTTAGCAACAATATCTCCGATAGGTTTGGTGTACATGCAATACAAAGTAGGGCCAAACACCGACCATTGAGGAACGCCACACGCCAAGATTGAGTCAACCGACTCGGCACTTCCCACTGCCACTTTCTGATACAGTTCGCTTATCTATGATTTCAGTCACGCAAGCGCCTTATCGGTGATACCGAATTAGTGTTCAAGTCGAGTCATCAACAACTCATGATCGACTGTATCAAACGCGGACGACAAATCAAGCATCACGAGAATTGTTGTACATTTAACAAGATTTAACAAGATTGCCACCCAGAGAATTAACTCTAGCTGGCAGGTGGACAAGGAAGCCCTTTGGCTTATCGAGAGTCCGACCCTTTTATCTATGTGTATCTCGCCCGTCTGAGGTATGTGTTGATTTTATTTTTAAACATATTCACGCTACTAGCACCCACACAATCAGCAGATAATCTGTTCCATTCATTCACAGTCCTGTGTGAAAATGAGAACTTTCTTACGTCTAATCTACACTGCTCCTTTACTAATGTAACTTCATATCCTCTAGTCTTTCTATCTTTCTTAACTGAAAAAAACCATATTTCTATCAATATTTTAAACACTTCTATCTGATCTCTCAATCTCCTGGTCTCTAGTGTTGTTAAACCGCATTTTTTAAGTGTATTTCGTAACTAAGATCCCTCAGTTTTGGTATCATGTTAGTTGCTCTCCTCTGCACTCTTTCAAGCATATCTATGTCCTTCCTGCGATATGGCCTCCATGCCTGAATACAATATTCTAAATGAGGCCTAACTATTTTTTTGTACTGCGGTATTATTAGCTCTTTTTCCTTATACGTTATGTTTCGCCTAATTAATCCAAGGATTTGATTTCCCTTTGAAGCTGCAATTCCGCACTGCTCTGAAACCTTCATATCAGCACTAATGGTTAACCCTAAGTCCTTTTCTTTTACAGTAGTACTTAGTACAGTACCCCCCATTGTATATTCTACCTCTTCGTCTTCGTTCCCATGTCCTGTGTGGAGGCATTTACATTTCCCAAAATTGAACAGCATTTGCCACTTTTCAGACCATTTGATCAACCTGTCAAGATCATCTAGTAAATGCTGTCTATCTCCATCACTTTTAATCCTTCTAAACACTTTTGTATCATCTGCAAATTTCAACACCTTGCTTGTTATTTCATCATCCAAATCGTTGATATATATTAAGAATAATATAGGTCCTAATACTGATCCCTGTGGTACCCCACTCAATACCGATTTCCAGTTTGAAGCCTCCCCATCAACTACTACACGTTGTCTTCTGTCAATCAGTCATTGTTCTGTCCAGTTTATTATACCATTTTCTATGTCATGGGCCTTTAGTTTAAGCAGTAATCTTTGATGTGGTACTTTGTCGAAAGCTTTTTGAAAATCTAAGTAGACGATATCTACCCACTTAGTGATGTCTTCCAAAAAACAACATATTTGTTAAGCATGACCTCGCTTTAAAAAAAACATGTTTTATCAAGTTTTGTTTAACAAGAAAATTCACCATGTGATCTTTAATTAGTCTTTCTAATAATTTGCAAATCACTGATGTTAAACTCACTGGTCTATAGTTCTCTAACTTGTTTCTCGAACCTTTTTTAAATAACGGTATAATGTTTGCCTCTTTCCATTCTAAAGGAACCACTCCCTCTTCTAATGACAAATTGAAAACTGTTGCAAGCGGTACGCTAATTTGTTCTACAATTTCCAATAGTAGTTTGGGCGGAATACCATCCACTCCAAGTGATTTATTATCCTTCATAGCCATTATTTTCTTAGCTACCATTTCCGGGGTTACAATTAATTGTCCTAAATAGTCTGAATCTGCCCCCTTGAACTTAGCCTCTGGTACTGGCAGTGAACTAATATCTTCTCTGGTAAACATTGAACTAAAGTACTCATTCAGGCCATTAAGAATCCCTCTAATATTATATTTCCAGCACTATCTTCTAGAGGACCGATCTTATCTTGAACTTTCTGTTTGCTTCGAACATACGCATAAAAACTCTTGCTGTCATATTTTATATTATTAGCTAATTGTTGTTCATAGCTTCTCTTTGAATTTCTAATTTCAGCTGTAGCTTGGTTAAGTGCTTCGTTATAACTGTTGTAGTCTTCATCATTTCCAGTACATCTATATGACTTCCACATCATTTGTTTATACTTAATTTTTCTAATGGCTTCTTTCGATAAGTGTTTCTTTTTGGACCGTTTCCCTTGTTTTGGAAGGGTACAAATTTATCGACTATGCACTTAATTTCACTCTTTAATATATTCCAGCATTCTGTTGATGTCTTATTTTTCAGTGTGTTATTCCAGTCTATCTTTGCTAAATATTTCCTCATGTCCTTATACCTTCCTTTGTGGAAATTTCTCCTATACTGCTTTTTACTATTCCTTTCTGATTTTACTTTGATGGTAAAATGTATCTGGTTGTGATCGCTACTCCCCAGTGGCTCACATATATTGACATTGTCAACTAATTCATTATGTGAGGACAAAACTATGTCTAACACATTCTCACCCCTGGTTGGTTCCAGCACATGTTGAGAAAGGAAAGTATCTTGAACTAAAACTAAAAACGTGTGGTCCTCACTCCCCATACTCTGTAGAGATTACCATTGTATATGCCCGTGGTTAAAATCCCCGGTTATTACGACCGTTTCGTTTAGACGGTGGCGGACGGTATATAACACCCAATCTGAACTTGGCGCCACGTATCGTAATATAATAGTCGGCATGTTCAAAATGGATGAATTTAGGCCTCAACTTTCATGCCGGACTTGTACATTAAGCCCACTCCACCACCGCGCTTCAGGGCAGGTTTTGACGCGGCATCGAACTTGTAGCGAGAGGTATGTTGAAATGTGTAGCCAGATGGCACAAGTTCTTTTATCACCTGATTGTCAGTGTCTGTTCCAAGCCAGGTTTCTGTCAACGCTAATACGTCGATGTCCCTGGAAATTACCAGGTTTGCCAGCGACAAGGCTTTATTTCGAACTGACCGAGCGTTGAGACAACACATCGTCAGTGGAACGTCGCATCCATGATGTTTAATGCAGTGCAAATTTACCAGATGGGCTGCATTATTTGCTCTGGCAACATTTGCAGCTCGTGTAGCATAATCCAACTGGTCAGTAATCTGCGTTGGGATCGCGCGCTGTTTGCGCGTGCCCCCTCGTTTGCCACGCAAGGTTGGACGTGTCGCAGACAGTCCTAAACGTCTTATTAAGGAACATGTCGCATCCGGCAATCATGGAGTGACACCCCTGGAGCCAGGCCAAAGAGCCCGAATGAAGCACATCGTCGCACAATTACAGCTTGCGAAGTTACGTAACTCACGGGCGTTGTCAGGTCTGCACGGACCTAAAGTCGACCACCAACTTCGTCAACGTCACGGATGGCTGACGGCATTCATTTATAACATTTAAAAATTATAGATAACGTACACTGTCTTGACGTATAAAAAGTGTACCGTGAGAATCACTGTAGTTTCACGAACAAACAATGGTATTTGTGATCCTCAGTGCAGCGTAAATCCATTGAAAAACACGATAACTTCCAGAGAACAATTTGGCCTGCTGCCTTTTAGGCGCTACTTTCAAGGTAGTGATGTCTCATCACTTGCATATATACTAATAACATATTGATACTAATCAACTAATTAAGTGCAGGTTCTACTACTGCTTACTACCTGTGTGACAGTTCGGGGCGCCTCTAAGTCCAACTGACGTAGGACCGCGTTTCCCCTTCCTGTCACCAGGTTTCGGCTTACATCCGACGGAGTTCATTTACTACATGTCTCAGCGGAGTGTGTTGACTAAATAGTTTATCATGGTTATCTTGAATAATACGCCTAGCTACTTCATGGCAGGCGTGACGCACGGATTCCTCGAGCGTAGCCGGTGTGGAAACGTATATGACATTGGACAATACTCCCATCACTCGCTGTATGTGCATCGTACATTCAAAGGGCGCAGCATACCCCAAAGCCATCACATCTAGGAAACTGGCCCAGATGATATGTCCGTGTGCTGATCTCTTCACACGACATATGCAGTGTCGGGGCCGCGGCGGGGACGGTGGTGCGAACACGTGATGGTGGTGTTGACATATGGTGCTCTTCGTGTAATCGTTTCAGGAGGGTTCGTCTTAAATATGTTGCCACTCTCCTTCGGGGTATGCGCGGCACCTTTTTTTATCGGCGCTTACGACTCGTTGTAAGCATGACGTATTCGCGCTAACCCACTACCACCGCCAGCACCATCGCTCTGAACACACAAGAATACACCGTGAGTAGAAGTGACACTTCTTTACTTACCGACAGTTTCTTCTTCGAGAACCGATATATACCGCGATTGCGCAGTATCTCTTTCACTCGGGGTATCGTCTCACGCACCCAAGTCGGCGCCAGTGTTTCGTGAGTGAAACTGGACACTGCTCAATTCAAGTTATTGAAAATATTATGGCGCGAAAGCCTATACGTATCTTCGGTTTCGTCTTCAAACAGGCGACACAGTTCATTCGTCACGTAGCGAACACAGGCATTGGTCATAGTCGTGACAAAGATGTATCGATCCATCATATGTTCCGATCGCTTTTGAATTTCGTCGACCTTCATCACACTCGCCTGTAATTCGCTACAGGTTTCCCTAGGACTCGACCAAATACATGTCCCACAACAAACTTGCACTTGCCTCGTCTTCGGATATATCCGAGTAGCTCAGACGCCTATTGACACCTTTGCCCGCTAGGGGAGATCGATCGCACGATATAGTACTCGTCTCCGCCGCCGTTTCCTGCATATTGGCTAGCCAAGTGAATACACGTTCGGTCGACGACTACAAACATACATAGAGAATTACGACTCGAACACTTCCAGTGACGATACAGAATAATTATTGTAACCCCTTTCGTTGTCTTTCTGATGGTCACCCTGACCTGTCGGTCGCGTAGGACACTCAACGACTGATATCGTTCTTCATCCATTTTCAACGACATGTAGTCACATGTTGAAAACCCGCCTAACGCCCGTCGAACCCCGTGGCCCATAGCTCGGTGCCTTCACGATCGGCTAGAAGCATACTTGTAGCGTATTTGTATAGAAGCACCCTCTTCTGTCGCCCATGGATCGGACAAGTACTGACACTGTAATGACCGTTCGATTCACGGATAATAATAACACGACAGGCTGGGTAACACATTTACCTGGGAGACAAAGCGCATGTTACGAGAGTCAGTGGGCGATAAAATACATAGTTGCACTTACTTCATCTAGTCGTTTCAGATCCATGTTGTCCTCGGGATATGCCTTGTCGTAACCGTTCGTTATGTTGTCGCTAGTTCAGGAGTTGGTGTGAAGTTGTTCGACGTCGCTAGAGAGTGAGTGATATGCTACACTAGAATTTTGGTAGGTTTATATACACGCAACTGATACAGGTGTCAATCACGAGCCACAACAGGATAATGGAGTCACGTGTTGGATTCCCGCTCTCCGTGCCTGGTCGTTAGCGATAAGGCATGTGATTCCACAGACGACACTTATCTCCCGCGCTCGGCCATTTGTTTTTAATGAGCGCCTGTTAATTCAAGAGCGTTTCGTACAATTTCTAATAAAGTTCCTCAACTTCACGAGAATAAATCCGAGTATACACTTACCCACTTTACCACGCCTCGAACTCTTGCCCCAATATCCTTCTGCATTAGGAACATTTTCAACCAGACGTGCGTTCCATGTATCCATCAAACTTTTGCGCAGTTGAGAGTCACGGAACTTCACAGCTAAAATGGCGTACAGTATCTTTTGCCGTTGAGCTAGCCATGCGGATGTTAATTCCGCTTTCCACGTTATACGCTTACTGATATATTTCACATGTAATCCGCTACGTGCAGTTTGGATCTTTCTCGCTGTGATTACATCATCAAAATACCTTGCCTTCTTGTATTGGTACGCAGCTTCCGCGCAACAGAAGTGTTCGCCCCATATGTAGATATTACACGGAAAGAAGTTTTACAGGTAATGTCAAGCTCCCCTAAATTGTACGTCCATTTTCATAATATGTTGCAACTGTTTAACGTTAGCACTAGCCACTCGTAACATTGTTATCTTCTCGATGTCTGGACGTCGTAGCATGTGACAGGGTTATGTCCTCACTGATTGACGGCTGTTTCTCATAAGGCAGGCTCACACAGCTGTTCTCTTCTCGCTGCTTGGGCGCCGCACCAAGTGACGCCATTCTGTACTCGTTCATTGTTGTTTTGTTTCTGATCAGGCGCATCTCTTATGTGTCGCGAGACTTCTTGCCGATATGACTTCTACTTTGCAACTTGCATGTATGCAATATGCATAATAATACTGTATATAAATAGTTCGTTGTTAAAGTTCAAATCATTCTACACACACTGCAAAGATGACTTCTCTGATCCGAATTCCGAGAACAATGGCGGCGACGTGAAGCATCCGGTGATGCAATGATGTAATACATTTTCAACAGAGACATACATCTCTCTACATGTTTCTTATCGCTGGTGATAGCTTACTATGACTGGTTGCAAACGAGCATTACTTAAGGAATTATCATGGTTTAGCACTACATCTTTGGAACGTGTTGTTATTGTGACGTTTCGTTATTGTGTTTAATTGTATGATGATGTTGCACGGACTACAATCTATACCGATCATATCACCTTTAATGTGGGTAATTCCGTTGTTACACAGTAGACTCTTCGTTAAATTACCTGCGTGTGACACAGTTATTACCGTAGATGTTTAAAAGGTACATGTTTAATTACACACGTGACTTTGTGTTGGTTAGCTATTCAGTTCTCGTTCATATTTTGTTCAGCAATGGAAGCGGCAGTGATGACACTAGCAGCAACAGCAGCTCTGTGTCGGACTGGTCGTAAGTTCCCTCTTTTGATCATCAATTATATAATAATATCAATACTAATATTCCATGACCTATTTCGAAGCGTGCTCATTCTACACATCTCGACACACTTGTTTACATGCCGTTCCATAGTCCTTTATTATCTGTCCCCGTCTATTGCCCTGGCTTAATCTATTATCGTGTCGCCTAGCAACGTGGTGTCTGGTTACTTCAATGTGTTTCGACTGACTGTGATATCGGAATCGGTCAACATATGTGTTTCAATACCTCTACTATATGTACGCTTTAATGTGTCATTCATACAGTCCGTTTTCAAAGGTTGATATATTTACAGAGACGAAGATATGCGTAGAGAACATGAGGCAGTCTACGCAGTCCTACTGGAGCTCCTCGTAACCAGACCACTCTTTGATCCTCCCAGCCCTTGGTATGACCCCGCTGACCCCCCAGCCACTGACACTGGCGATTGTGAAAATTGGGAATGGGAATATGACTCCGATGAAAGTGGCATTATAATAAATAGCTGAATTAAAACGTTTCAAACTTTGAAATATTTAGTTTTGTTGGTTATTAATTATACACGTTAGGACATAGTAATCATTCTTTCACACATACAGCACACATACGCAATGTCCATTACCCCTTTATTACACCCCACTCATTATTACTTCATTACCCTTCATAAGGCCTCATGTTCCATCTCCACGCAGGAAGTACTACCTTCACTACTTTCCGCCAGGAGGTACACTCCATCCGATCACGTGCCTGAACACACACACACATACACACACACATAAATTCACCTGATACAGACGCCATCTTAGAATTTCTCCATGGATGCTCCTGCTCCCTTCTCGGTGGATCAATCTGATGGCCTAAAGTACTACTAATTTGTATACGATAATGAAACAGACTCCCGAAAATACAGAGCAGTTTTATAAACTTAAAACTGACTTGCATATTTATAATAAAAATTTAAAAAAGTAATATTAGATTAGCTAAGCAAATGCATTATCAATTCAGTTTTGAAACGCATAAGCATGATGTTCAAAAGACGTGGTGTTTAATTAAAGAAATTGTTCAGAAAAGTCAAAAGAAAGGACCATTTCCAGATTTGTTCAAAGTCGATGGGAAATTATTAGCAACAAATGCATTATTGCAAACAGATTTTAATATGTTCAGATCAAAAACTTTAATTTTTTCGTATCCAAAGTGTATTTTGACATGGGAGAGGCTTTCGTTTAACGTCTCACGTTGAATTCTTCAGTACCGATGACGCTGAATGACGGCATCGTACACGTGAGGCAATTCGTAATTGCCCTAGTCTCTGTTAATTGGTGTTCTGGTCTTCCTGGTCCAGATGGCTTCCTTGATATGCCGGATTCTTCGGTTGAGTTCCTTGTCTACAATTTTGCTCCCTCCCAGTCTATGATGTGGTTTTCATTTGTCGCACGGTCTGTAAGGGCGGATTTATTGATGGTAGACATCAATCTTTTTTCCCGCTCCTTATGTATTTCTCGTTTTTTATGTTGTCTACGTCCTTTCTGTTTTCCTGCAGTCGTGTTTAGAGTAGTCTTCCTGTCTCTCCAATGTACTCAGCACCATAATTCTTGCACGGTATTTGGTACATCAGTTCGCCCTGTTCTTCTAGCTCTACTTTGTCCTTCGGATGTACGAACAGGCGCCTGAGGGTGGTATGGGGACGCATGGCTGTTGCTATCCATACTTCTTCTGTACTCGGTGTACTCTCTCTGAGACCCCCTCCACGTACGGGATGACTACTTGGTTCCTGTAGTTTTTGTCCTTTGTCATTTTGTTGGTCTTTTTTTCTTTTTTGCTGTCTGTGACCTTTTTCGAGGCCCAGGACGGATAGAAATATACTCTTAGAGCTCCTCTCATGTGTTCCACCTCTTCCTTCTTATCCCCTTCCTCTGAAGTTATCGTCTCACACCTGTTCATAAGGGTTCTGACAACTCCTAACTTCTGATGTTTGGGGTGGTGGGACGCAAAGTTCAAATATTGGTCAGTCTGGGTCTTCTTCCTGTACACGGTGGACTTCACACTGCCATCTTCCTTTCTGGTGAACGTCGCATCTACGAAGAGCATGCTGTTGTTCTCATCTTTTTCTACGATGCTACCCGTGGGGTCTACCGTGTTCATATGTTCTTGTAATTTCTTTGCTTTTCTTTCCAGGCAAATTACATCGTCCACAAACATCTTCCAGTTTCTCGGTTGGCAATCGTCTGGTACTGTGGCAATGATTTTCTGCTCCAAGGCCTCCATGTACAAGTTCACAACAATGGGGAATACTGGCCTGCCCATGGCTACTCCAAACTTCTGTTGGTAAATTTCTCCTCCAAATCTAAAGTACGTAGTCCACAAGACAAATGTCAACAACTCCATGATGTTGTCTACGTTTAGGTTGGTTCTCTTCTTTAGTGTCTTGTCCTTCTCTTGTCTTTTTCTGATGATTTCACACGCTTCTTTGATCGGAGTCTTCGTGAACAGCGACACAACATCATATGACACACATTATTTTCCTTCTTCCATTCACAGCTTTGTCATTTCTTTCACCAATTCTTGTGAATTGTCCGTGTGGTGTTCCGTTTTTTCAACAAGTGGTTGTAGTATATCAGCCAATTCCATGGATACTCTGTAAGCTATTGTTTATGTGTAGTCGACAATTGTTCTGAGTGGCACACTCTTTTTGTGGATTTTGGGTTATCCATACATCCGCGGTACTTTTTCTAGCCTGGGATATAAGTACCAGTGCTGGTCCTTGGTGATCGTCCCCTCCTTCTCCAGTGAATTTATCATTTTGGTGAGTTCTGCCTTGCATTTCCTGTTGGGATCCTTCTTTAACTTCTCATACGTCGCTTGGTCACTTAGCAGTTCTTTCATTTTTCCTGGTATTCGTTCGTTTCCATGACTGTGGCCTTTCCCTTGTCCGCAGGGAGTATGGTGATGGACTTCTCCTGTAGCTCTGCATCACGTATACGATGACGTCATTCAGCGTCGTCGGTACTGAAGAAGTCAACGTGAGACGTCAGACGATAGCCTCTACCAGGTAAAAATACACTTTGATCTGAAAACGAACTATCCTGAAGAATGTTCAGTAATCAAAGATTTAACACGTTTTTTACTAATGATGGTCCTACTCTAGTCTCTAAAACAACTACAAGTGGAGGTAAATCATACAAAGATTACCTGAAGAAAACCGATATTTCACATATTCAGCTTTAACCCAATTGACGTCGAAACTACTGTTAATATAACTGATCGTTTACCTCCAAAATCAAGTTGTGGAAAAGACGGTATATCAGAACAATTACTAAATTTAATAAAAAAATGATATTAGCAATGCAGTCACTCTAATTATTAATCAATCAATAATAACTGGTATATTCCCAGACAAATTAAACATTAAAAAAGTCATACCCCTTTTCAAAAAAGGTGATGTTTCTGATTTTAACAACTATTGTCCTATTTCTATCCTGCCAGTGATTTCAATTTTTTTAAAGGGTTATGTTTGATCAAATCCACGAATTACTTCCATTCCAAAGCGTTATAATACAATAGCCAATATGGGTTTTGAAAGAAACATTCTACTGAGCTTGCTACACTCGAAACATATACAAGAACGTAATAAATCGGTTACTCCAATAAATATATACACCTTGATTTATCAAAAGCATTTGACACAATTGATCACAATATATTAGTACAGAAATTAAATTACTACGGATTAAATGACAAGACTCTGTGTCTTTGCAAGAGTTATTTACAAGATCGTAAGCAGTACGTAGAAATTGAAAATGTTAAGTCTAAGGAAATAGTCGTCAACACTGGTGTCCATCAAAGTTCAATTTTAGGGCCACTCTTGTTTGTCATATACATAAATGATATAGCACTTTCTAGTGACCTTTTCAAATTCATAACGTATGCTGATGACACCACCCGTACTAGTACACTAAATACATTTAATGATTCTGAAGGCCAAATGCGAAGTGAAAATATTAACAAAGAACTAATAAACACTAGCAATTGGTTGAAAGCTAATAAACTGGCAATAAATGCCAAAAAGACTAAATTCATAAGTTTTCATATGCCTCGAAAGAAAGTAGAATACTCTGTATTACAAATAGATGGGGCATACATTGAATGTGGAAATGATTTCAATTTTTTAGTCATCACAATAAATAACCACTTAAACTGGCATAATCATACAAGCAAAATAGCAAATAAAATATATAAAACAATAGGCATATTAAATAAACTTAAACACTTTTTACTACTTAATACATTATATATTATGTACAACGCTCTTATTCTCACTCATATTAATTATGGCTTACTTTTATAGGGTCATCAGGCACATCGAATTTTCAAATTACAGAAAAAAACAATACGAATGATATCCTTAAGTAAATATAATGCTCACACAAGTCTTATTTTTAAAATACTTCAGTTGTTAAAGTTGGATGACATTTATAAAATCCAACAATTAAAATGTTAGTACAAATTAATTAACACTCTTTTGCCATACTACTTCAATGTTTTTCTAAACACACACATCTATGATATTCATCAGCACTGCACACGTGAAAGCAAATAATCTGTATATGTCCAGATTCAAACAAGAATTTTCCAAAAAATGCATCAGACACAACATAGTAGAGACAGTTAACAATACACCACTTACTTAAACTTAATTCCTCCTGTTCTTTTTGGGACATCGGACGAGCTTTCTCCATCTATTACGGTATTTCGCAATTTATTTGGCCTCGTACCAGGCAATTTCCATTTTTGCCAGATCTTCTTTAAATGTCTTGCGCCAGGTCTTAGTCGGCCTTCCTCTCCTTCTGTTTCCACCTTCAGGCACCCACTCCATTGCTACATATGCTATTCTCTCTCTTGGTAGGCGTAGGATATGTCCCGCTAGTCTCCGTCGTCGAGACTTATCTATGTCATGCAGGCTATCCAGACCTGCCCTCCTCATCATTTCTTCATTGGTGGTGTGCTCTCTCCATGATATGCCCGATATGAACCGGAGACATCGCCGGTGGAATATGTTCTCGAAGTTATCGACGCACTGCAAGTCTTGCTGTCCGATCACAATGTGGGGGTCAGATCCATCAGCAACTAACAATGTTTTTGTCTTTTCATAGCTGATTCGTAATCCGACCATCTCTCCATTGTCGTTTAAACTATTGGTCATCTCTTGCAGGATATCCGGCGTATGGCTGAGCAGTGCAATGTCATCGGCAAAGTCAAGGTCTGTCAACCTGTTATTTATCCACCTAACGCCAAAGTTCGGATCTTTCATCGTTTTCTTCATGATGAAGTCGATAACATCAACAAAGAGGAAAGGGGAAAGGATGCAACCTTGACGTGTCTCTATATTGAACATGTCTGTGTAGCCATCGTTGGTCTTGATGCAGCAGTTGGTGTTTCGGCATAGCGATTTGAAAATGTCTATACATTTGTTTGGTACGCCGGATAGCTTCAGGATTTGCCATAACGAATCGCTATGGACACTGTCGAAAGCCTTCTTAAAGTTAATGAAGTTAACTAAAAGAGGTATCTGGAACTTTCTGCTTCGCTCGATGATGTTTCGTAATGTGAAGATCTGCTCACAGAACAATCTTCCTCTTCGAAAACCAGCTTGTTCCTCCCGGAGGGATTGGTCAACTGCTGTCTTCAGCCGGTTTAGGAACACGCTGCAGAACACCTTTCCAGGTACAGTAGAACCCGCGGTCAACGACCACCCTCTTCAACGACCACCCGCTTTTTCCGACCCTTTTTTCACTGACGGATTGCCTACCCTGTATAAATCACCCCTCGTCAACGACTACTCAGCAAACGCGACCAACGACCAGGTCAATTCGGATTTTACCCCTGACAAACGACTATCCGATAGGTGGCAGCACATTTATATTACGTGAATCTCGCACCCAAATTTCAAACTACGTGGTTTCCGCTGAGTATATAAACATTCGTTTCCCAGTTAACGGTCGTTAGTTTTGAAAGTTTTGAGTAGGAGCGAAGGAAGATGTCGAATAGAAAGAGAAAGATTTTGACGTTAGAAGATCGTGTAAAGGTTGTAGAACGACTATCGAAAGGAGAGTCTACTAGATCGGTTGCCAGTAGTTTGAACGTTGGGAAGACCCAGATACAAACTATTGCAAAGGAAAAGGCCGACATGTACTGTACTGACATCAATGTTATTCCTCGCCAGTTATCGCAATCGCTCAGGCACCCCTTCTTTGGTAACGTCACGATCACTCCTCGTCTCCAATCATCAGGGACTTCCTCCTCAGACCAGACCATAATGAACAATCAGGTTAACCCGCCCTTGCCATGTTTCAATAATTCGGCCGATATTTCATCGAGGCCCGCTGCTTTGTTGTTCTTGAGGCTATCGATCGATGGCTTTGGAGTCTTTGGTCCTGGTGATGTCATTGGTGGTGACATAGAGCTCTTTTGTGTTCGGTTCCTGTTCGAAGTTGAAGAGTGTGGTAGATGTTGGTTGATTTAGTGTTTCTCGGAAGTGTTCGATCCACCTCGTGGCTTGTTCCTCGCTTGTTAGAAGCACTCTCACAATCCTATACAGCGTTTTCGAATCATTCCGTTCTGCTGCTGTTTGCGCTTCTTTACCTTTCTCTTCTAACCATTTCCTGTTCACCGTTGGACCTTCTTCTCCTTCCTAACACTACATTCGCGCTCTCCTTTACGGCTTGAAGGAATAGCTGCCATTGCTCTTCTAAGTCGGTTGAGTGTTGTTGCGCTTGGAATATGTTCTTAGATTCCTCGTAGAATTATTTTGATGTGTCTGTGTTCTTTAAGTTATCTGTCGCATATGACCTGGCCGTCTTCACCGTCTTGACTCTCGTTAACTTCAAGCGGATCCTACCAATCACCAGGTTATGGTCAGAGCCAGCATCTGCCCCTCTATAGGTTCGGACGTCCTGTAGAGATGTGCGCCATCTACTAATAATGCAGACGTAATCAATTTCATCTTCAGATGCCATCTGATGAGATCCATGTTTTCTTGTTGATGCGTTTATGTTTGAAGAAGGTGTTGCCAATGCTGATACCACTGGCGCTAGTAGTTATCATGTGCTTGACGGTACCGGTCATGACCCCAGATCAAAGGAAAGTCGGCAAAGATCAAAGGAAAGATGAAAGGATTTGTCGGCAATGAGCAGTCAGTGAGTCAAAATTGCGTCTTTACTAATAAAAAACCGTACACCTTACTTATAAAAAACGTATGAATAATAATTTTTATGTCGCCTGCATTCAGCGCCTCTAGTGAGAAATTCGATAATGATAATCGATAATGTAGTTAATTAATTAGTACTAATTGGCAAGTTATTTATTCGCTAGAGGTCAGCACTAGCAGTCTTAGTGTCTAAATAGTGCTAATTAGTAGTAATTAGTGACTAATTAATTAGTACTAATTAACAGTATTAGTGACTAATTAATACTAATTATTACTAATTAGCATTCTTCAATGAGCAGTCAGTAAGTAAAAACTGCGTTTTTACTTATAAAAAACCGTGCTAATTAGTAGTAATTAGTGACTAAGTAATTAGCACTAATTAGTAGTCTTAGTGACTAATTAGTAATAAGTAGTACTAATTAAAAGTCTTAGTGAATAATTAGTGCTAATTAGTGACTAATTAGTGATGGTTACGTGGTTATACGTGTTGTGGTGTGGTTATAAGGGCATATGGTGATGTGTTGTTGGTTATATGAGTGTGTAGGAAGATGTGTGGTAGAATTAGGACGCCTGTGCTGCAGAACAGCTTGCTTGCATCAGTTGGATGCCGACTATGCAGAAAAGATCAGAGGTTATCAATTGCCGTTGGTGTCTCGCCTCACTGCCAAATGGGATATCGTATTTCGGCGTTCTTTGGGTAGTGGTGCAAATATGAATATGCTGTTGTTGTCGCTTGTTTAGCTGTAATAAATTTGGCTATATAGGCCATGTGTTAGGCTGGTGCAGCGCGGCGCATTTTATAATGAAAGTTAACGGGATAACGCTGTGTTAATATGGTGTATGCGCTAGGCAGTGACGTCGCATTCCTTATCTGGCGATGCTAGCAGCTGTCACTGGCGTAGTTGTTGCAGCTGTCACTGGCTGTAGATGGCGGCTAACGAAAGCTAGCTGGGTGATGCTGCGTTATTAATGTGTACGCAATAGTTGGAATATAGACAAATGCTGCGGTCACTGGATGTATTGGCATTGCGCGGATAAATCATAACGAAAGGTAGTTATGAACAAATAAGCTTCATTAGTGAATAACTACTACTACTACTAGGCATTTTACTTGGAGTGTTCAACATTTAGTCGGCGAAGGATTCACGGGGCCACGGGTATCGTGGAGTGGTGGTACGTACACCCGGTGGAGCACCTCCGGTGGGAAATCGAGAAGGCACGTGATCAGGGGGAGGACAAATCCCTGTTGTGGCGCTGGAGGCCACGGGTATCGTGGAGTGGTACGTGGCTCTGTAAGTACACCTGGTGGAGTACCTCCGGTGGGAAATCGAGAAGGCACGTGATCAGGGGGGAGGCCGAATCCCTGTTGTGGAGGAGGCTTTTCAGGTTCTGGCGCTGGAGGGGGAGATCGCCTTACAGGCGCAACAACATTGGTTGGAATATGTTCGATGAAATCGTGAAACACGATTGGGCACGTTGTTCGTTGTTGTCGTTGCTGTGGTGTCGGTTGGCGTGGAGAGGCAGCCGCCGCTGCAGCAGGCATATCGACGCTAGGCTGATTCGGCGGGCGTGGAGCCGATTCGGCTGTTGGCGTACGGCGGCGGCGTCGAGCGAAAAGTACAGTTCCGCGCCCGATTCCACCCCGTCGATTTTGTAAGATATTTACAAGGGCCATGTCGTCCGGGCCGACACCTGGAGGACGCACGAATCCGTTTCGTCTCGATGGAATCATGATGGTTGTACCCCGTCCAATGTATAGAGTCTCAAAACCCGTTGTTCACTCCTCTGTAAATAAAAGTTTTAGTTAGTATCGATGAAGGGGGAATTGTGGTTAGTATCGTTGAAGGAACGGTTTTTTGTAGTTTTAGGTAGTTAGTTTCGTTTGAAGGAGGAAACATGTAAATTGTAGTTAGTAATCGTTGATGTTTTAGTTAGTATCGTTGAAGGCACGTATAGAAACGAAAACCTAACGTACCTCACTCCTGGTTGTTCGTTATCGTTATCGCTCATCGCGCTCGCTGCTCCTGCTTGCTCGTTGTCGCTCATCGCGATCGTTTGAGGGAATGACGCGCACTTGTTTATGCAGTGACTGTAGGCGGTGTTTTGGATTGGAGGCCTGCCAATTGACAAGTAGGCTATCCTTACATAAGCGCTTACGTAACTGATTACATAACTGCATAAAGCCTTAATAATTAGTTAAACGCATAAAAGAAACGGTCTATAATATCAAGTAAGGACAGGAGAATCTTATAGTAAACTTATATGATAAAATATGTTCTATAAAAGCGACGTTCCGTTTGTGCACTAACGTGACCGAGAGTTTTTTCAGTTTTTGTAACCTTGCGAGAATCGGCTGTTGTCTGGCGTGCGTGCGCGAGCACACGGTAGCTATGCGCTATGCTAATATAAATAAGGGTGGACGAGTACGCCTCTGTATTCGCTTATTGTTGATGTGGTAACTTTGTTTGTTAATTATGTTGCCCTCGCAGAGCATCGTTGCTATCGACATCATGGCGCCTGTTCAAGGAGACCTGCCGAAGAAAGAGAAAATTAGAAAGCCGAAGTTAGCTGGTGTAGCGGCCGAGATTACGACAGAATTGAAAGCCTCTGCAGCGGCTGCCACTTCTGCTTTGCGCAACCCCGAGGAGGAGAAGGTCTCGAGCACAGCGCCCTCGGCCGAGAAGCGCGCCAAAATCTACGCGCCATATCTGCTGATGAGGGAAACGCCGAATTGCCTGCCTTCGTACACTAAAGATACGCAGTCGCCGCCGCTGCCGTCCCCGACGCACGCTACCTTGTGTCAATTTTGTGAATGAAGTGCGTTCACCCTGAGTGACTAAGGCCTTGCTGTAGGATACCGTAATCGCCGCCGCTTTGCACAACCCCGAGAAGGAGGAGGAGGTCCCGAGCACAGCGCCTTCGCCCGAGAAGCGCGCCAAAATCGACGCGCAATATCTGCTGATGAGGGAAACGCCGATTCGCCTGCCTTCGTACACTGAAGATACGCAGTCACCGCCGCCCCCGACGTAAGCTACCTTGTGTCTGGTGCCACCGCTGGAGGTCGTGTCCGTATCATCGGACGATTTTAATCCGCGGGCCGCCCCCAGCAAAAAAGGAGACGAGCCGGTGTTCGATGGCACCCGCCAACCCGACCTGGAGTGGCGCCTCATACATTCGTATGCGGGCCGACATCGCTGTATAATGAACACCTTTGCCGAGTTAATCGGTGAAAAGGTGATGGAGAGTGCGCGCGAAAACTGCAGTGACTGTCCGCCTGAGGAAGGCTGCCCCTTTGTGCATATGTATTGCTATCGTGGCAGGAAGTCAAGCCGTCGCTATCGGCTCGTGTACGACAACGTGTCGGCCCTAACCGATCGCTTTTATCGGCCAGTGTTCGACTCATTTCTGCAGGGATCGCTGTTGCCGTCCGCTATGCGATTGATTGGTGTGCTTGAAGATCAAAGCGTTCCCGGCGCGAATCGAGGGACGGAGAGGGCACTTGTGCACCAAGTGGCCGATTGGTTGATGGGGACCGATTGGACGTCGTCCTTCGATAAGGCGCTTTTGGAGACGGCGGTGAAGCAATACCTGTTGAAGAGAGCGTGTATCGGTGATTGACATTATGTGGCGCTGTTTATTTAGTACATAATTTCACCACGGGATGGTGAGCCTGACATTATATTGCGCCTTTATCACGAACATTTTGTACTGGATAAAAAAAACAGTATTGTGGCATAAAGACTTACATGCTTGCTAATAGGTGAAGAGAGCTTACCTCAAGCTGGTTATACTACGAACATTATAACAAGCGACGCTTACTCTGGCATAAAGCCTTACATGTATGTTTCATTATGCGATGGAAAGAGCTAGCAACGTTTACTAAAGAGAGCTATCTTACCTGACATTATAACGCGTCGCCGTGAACAACCAAGCGATGATGATGCTTACTGTGGCATAAAACCTTATATGTTGTTCGCTGATGGTGGCCTAAAGCCTTCCATGTATGTATGTATGTATGTGTGCGATACTTAATACAATGTTGAAAACGTACGAAAAACTAGCCTCTTCATTTTCTTCTTGGCTGCGCGATCCCAGTGAGAAAACACACTCACACACACCTGTCCTACGACGAATAACAATTCCTCTAACGGTAGTCGGCATCAACAGCGCTGCCAGGTACAGTGAAACAACACTTGCCCGGTAAGAGAAAGCGAGCGTCACCGCCTAACGGCAAGAGAACACACCTTTATCGAGAACCGTACGAAAAAGCCCACCTCTAATTGTTCTTTTGAGAAAACAAACCTTATCGAGAACCGTATTAAAAAACCTGCCTCCGCTTGTCTGCGCGTTCCCTGTAACGGTAGTCGGCATCGACAGCGCTACCACCTAGTATGGCATCCTCACTAGAGACCCAGTGAAACGAACAGACTTGTGGCATAAAGCCTTATATCGCCATGCGACGCTTAATGAAAAAAAAACCTGCCTTCTACGCCCAGTCCTACGACGAAAATTAGCGGCCGTCTAGCGGTAGTCGGCATCGACAGCGCTGCCACCTAACGACGGTAGTAGGGGCAACAATGAAAACAAAGTGTCGCCATCTAACGGTAGTGCCACCTAACGACGATAGGCACCCCAGGTGAAATTGAAAACAAAGCGCCGCCGTCTAACGGCCTTATCGAAAACGAACCCCGGGGTCGCCGCCTAAAGGTGAGACAGCGTCGTCGCCGCATAACGGCCGTTGCGCACGGCTTGATAGTCGGTGTCGGTGATTCGTCGTAGTTAGTATCGTTCCGGCATCGACTAGGACGGACGGACCCGCGTGCTCCGCTACTGCCGCCGCCTACCGCACTAGAGGCGCGCCGCTACCACCGACGATGCACGAATGCCCGAAATTCGGTCGATCGTACGTCCATCGTTGTGAAACGTTGAGGCATCTGAAAAGCTGCGACGGTAGTAATCAGCCATCACGGGAAAATCATGCAAGTTCGAAATGCCACCACCACCACCACCGCACAACGACGGCCTACGGCGTACCGTTCTCGAGCACTGGTCTAGCATCCGCATGTCCATAGCGCGCGGTCCCGTCCTGTCTACATATAACTTCGAAATGACCGACTGTTTAGACACGGGCGCGCTCGACGTCCGACTACGACAGAAGTTCAAGCAGCAGAGTCGAGCGTTTAAAATAAACTTAAATTTCGGGTTTATTCTTCGTCACAAGGAGACGGGCCGCCACAGGTACTATCATTCGTCGTGTAACTGTTGCGGCCGCTATTTCGAGTCGCCCGTCCTCGTTACCGACGCCGCGTCGTTCGAACTATTCCTCGACGCCGTCCGACAGCCCGACGTTCTTCAGTACGTCATAGCGCAGAGACCCGACTCGGGGTGGAGCGCCGAATTGGTGACGAACGTTACCTACTTTCTCAACGCCATCATCAACCATCCTATCGGGTGCGCGCGGTAGCGACTCCCCGATTACCTACGCACAAACAGGGCGCTCTTCGATCTAGCGAATGATCGACACAATCGGCCGTACACCGATAACCTGTGCCTCTTATACTGTCTGGCGCTGCATCGGGGCGCCGAATTCCGCGTACACGATTTGACGATCCCGGCCTTAAAGCTCTACGCCGACTACAGCGCCGGCGGCAGCCAACCCTACTACGCGTTCGCCGGCGTTTCGCTGAACGAGCTCGACCGGGTGGAAACGGTCTTCGAAACGAACGTGACCGTGTAACGACTGACGGCGGAGGAGGGGTCGATGAATTGGTCCGCCGCTCCCTCCACAGCTACCCGACTACCATCAACGTCAATCAGTTCGAGACGCACTATTCGTATATATCCGACGTCTCGATGTTCTGTAGCTCTTACTGGCAAATGCGGCAAAACGGAGTGGCCGACCGCCTATCGACTGCGGCGTCACGAGGCGACGTGCGAGGGCGGCGTTCGCCACGTCTTCCCCGGCGGCGTCTACCAACCGACGCCGTCCTTGTTTCAACAGCTGGAGGACGAGGGCGTCTACGTAGACGAACGCTTGCGCTACTACCCGTACAGGGCGACGTACGACTTCGAGTGCTACTTCGACGATCCCGACCTGCCGGTGGATAGCGCCAAATGCCGGTGGATAGCCCGACACGAGCTACTCAGCGTGAGCGTCGCCTCGAACGTCCCCGGGCACGAGACGGCGCACTATTTCGTCACGACTGGCGATTCGGGCGAGCTTGCGAAGCGCCTGATCGGCGCTCTGGAGCCCATGAGCGAGGCGGTGTGCACGGCTCTGCGACCGTCGTACGACGCGACCTTCGAGGCGATCGACGCGCTCGACGACGAATGGCGAGCTCGCGCGAAGGAGAAGGAGGCGTCGCACGATATGAGCCCGTACACCGTGCTCGCCGACCGCCTTTGTACGCATCTGCTCCGCCTCCCCGTCCTCGGCTTCAATTCGGGTAAATACGATATGAACGTCGTCGAGAAGTATCTCACGCCCCTGATCAAGACCAACGAGGCGCAGAGCGTCTCGACGGCGTTCACGATTAAGCGTCAGAACAACTTTATGTGTCTAACGACGGCGACGCTCAAATTCCTGGTCGTCACCAACTACCTGGCCCCCGGTGTCAGCTATGATAAGTTTTTGAAGGCCTACGGCTGCGAGGTGACGAAAGACCACTTTCCCTACGAGTACTTCGACGACCTGCGAAAACTGGACGACACCGAACTACCCCGGCGCGAGGCCTTCTACAGCCACCTGAAGCGCGAAGGCATCTCAGCCGCCGAGTACGAGGGTTGCGCGAAGGTATGGCGCGACGAAGGGATGACGACGCTGCAGGACTACCTCGTCTGGTATAACAACAGTGACGTGGTGCCGTTCTTGGAGGCCGTCGATAAACAGTTCGCCTTCTATCGGGAGAGCCTCATCGACATGTTCAAGGACGCCATCAGCGTACCGGGCTTAACCCTGCTGTCTTCAACGAGCAGAACAAGCACCTGCACCGGTTCCTACAATCGCTGATCGTCGGCGGCCCCTCGATCATTTTCGCGCGCTATCACGAGGCCGACGTGACCGTTCTTCGGCGCGACGAGTACGGCGAGTCGGCGCGGCCCTGTCGCTCGATCGTCCGCATCGACGCAAACGGCCTCTACCTATGGGCGATCTCGCAAGAGATGCCGACGGGGTGGTACACGCGCCGTCGCGCGGAGAACGCCTTTCGGCCGGAACGCGTGCACCGCTACGGCCGCCTGGCCGTGGAGTAGCTGACGTGGGAGGCGGCGCGGAGGGGGCGCTCATACGACACCAGCTCAACGGGCGCGAGAAGCGCGTCGGCAAGTACCATGTCGACGGCTGGTGTCGCGAGACGCGGACGGCGTACCAGTTCCAAGGGTGCTTCTACTACGGCTGCCCATGCACGGGGAAGGAGACGAACGAGGTGAACGGCAAGCCGATGAGTCAACTGCACGACGAGACGGTCGCCGTCACGGCCTACCTTCGCCGCTTCGTCACCGTCGTCGAGATGTGGGAGTGCCAGTGGCGCGCGACGAGACCGCTGCCGCCGCGTAGCTGGACCGACGGTGTCAAGGGCGCCTTTACGCGGTCGACTATCCTGAAGGCCGTGCTCGACGGCACTCTGTTCGGCCTGGTCGAGTGCGACATCGCCGTTCCGCCTTCGCGTAGATGCAGCCGATCATCAAAAACGCCTACATCGCGCACGACGATCTCAGCCCGTCCATGCGTCGCTACGCCGAAACGCACGACCTCCTCACCCGACCTCAGCGGAAGCTCGTGGGGAGCTTCTTCGGCACCAAGATTCTACTCGCGACGCCGCTACTGCGGTGGTATCTGCGGCACGGACTCGTCTTCGAGCGCGTCTACCAGATCGTCGAGTACGAGCCGGCCGAGTGCTTTCGTCCCTTCGGCGACACGGTCACGGCCGCGCGACGCAAGGGCGACGCTGACCCCGACAAGACCATCATCGCCGATACGTTCAAGCTTCTCGTGAACAGTTCCTACGGGAAAACTATCACGCGGCTCGATCTACACCGCGACATTAAGTACTGCACGTCCGCCGGATCGGCGCTTCCGTCAGCTCGACGTCGTCGTCCCCGACGGCCTCTACGAGGTGGCGCTGAACAAGCGAACCGTCCGGTACGTGCTGCCCATCCAGATCGCCTACTTCGTATACCAGTACGCCAAACTGCGTATGCTGGAGTTTTATTATGATTTCATCGTCGCCTATGTACCGCGCCCCCTGTTCCAGTACTGCGCAATGGATGGACACCGACTCGGCGTATTTAAGCCTCGCGGGATGCGACCTCGACGAGCTCATGGCGACGGCTAAGCGCGAGCACTACTTCCGGCACCGCGTAGATTGGTTCCCGTCGGAACACTGCGACGGGCAAGCGGAGCCGTACGTGCGGTGCCGGTTCGCCGGCCGAGCGTGGGACGCGCCCGCCGAATGTTGCGCGAAACGGCGCAGGTACGATAAGCGAACGCCGGGGCTCTTCAAAGAGGATTGGTCCGGTCGCGGTATCGTCGCGCTCTGCAGCAAGACGTACTACTGTTTCGGCGGCGCCGCCGGCAGAGACAATTACAGCACGACGCCGTTCAGCAGGTACCGGTTTTGCATAAACACGTCGACGTGCAGGCGTCCCAACATGTCCACCTCGCGGCTGCCGTGTATGTAGTTGTGCCGATGCGCGTACCCGCCTTTGTTGTTTCTCGCCGTCTCCATGCGCCCGGCGGTGACCTTGCACCACAGGTCGGCCTCGAGCTGCGAGCGTTTGGCGTCGGACCCGTAACTGAGCAGGGTCTCGATGTAGGCCCGATACGGATACGTGTTGGTCGACGACGTCACGAGCGTGCCGTTCACCGACACGTCGACTTGACTGAACATCGATTGCAGGAAATTGTTGACCGGGGCCACGACGCTGTCGTTCGCGAGATCGGTGCCGTCCCCTTCACCACCTTGGCGCGCACGTACAGTCTAACGGTCGCCAGGTCCAGATAGTCGTCTCAGGAACCCGGGACGAGAAACTCGATAGGACCGCCCGCGTCGAGGGCCGTCAGCGGCTGGTGATCGATCCACTGGCCGTTCTCGATCCTCGTCTGCGTCGTCGGGACGCTGTACAGGTCTAGTTCGCTCTTTATGTCCTCGCACGACTGTCGATGCACGAACGCCATTCTTCTACGCGGGGAATACGTTGTCGCTCGACGTCTGTACCTTTCGACAGCGCCTCTTGTTACTGGTCGTCGCCGGCGTGCCGGGCGGTTTTATGCGTCGTCGTCGCTTTTTCGGCGGCAGCGGCGAGTTCAACAGCCTATCGAGAAGATCGGCGCCCGCCCCCTTCGCGCGTCGCTTTACCGACTGTTTCAAATTGCCGCCGGCGACGACGTTCCGCGCCACGCGCACGCCAGTATTGAGAGCGCGCTTGCCTAGCGCCACGGCCCCTCTCTTGATGAGCGGCATGGCGCTTCGAAACAGGCTGCCGAAGAGATTGCCCAGGCTGTGTCCCCGCTGCGCTCTGCCGCCGGCGAACACCGGCAGGTTGCCGCCGACCTGCCGAGTGTAGTTGTCGTCGTACACGCCTCTCGTCGCCGCCATCGTCAGAACAGTTTTGACTTGCAGCATCTGATGTGAAGCGTCGTCACGACTTTTCCGTGCTCGAATGGTATCGGCTGACCGATGTCGTCTCTTATATCTATCTCTTTCGAATCGAATTGGCGACGCAGGAGCGGCACATATTGGACGCGATCGAAGACGTTCGATACGAGCCCGTTCGAACCGTAGGCGGGCACGGTTCGGAGGAGCGGGGCGAATACGTCGCCGACGATGCGCGGTTCCACGATTACCGTGTACACGTACATGGTGTCGACGCCCCCGTTCATGTCCACCGTGTGGTCCCCCTCGTACTCGAAGGTGTACGCGACGGGCATGCCGTCGTAGGTCGGCGCCACGATACTCACGAAGCGGTCCGACTCGAAGCCTAGTATTTGTTCAGATGGCTCCGAGGGGGTATGTTAAATTCGACGCCCGCCGATAGACGCAGCGTCATCCGGTTAGAGACGGGGCTGTACTCCATGCGCGCCTTGACGTTATCGGTGCACAGTCTCGTCAGTGTCTCGTTGGTTTTGTGCATCAACTCGTAGGCGCTGTTGTAAAAGCCGTGAGGGATGGTGCCCTGCCGGAGAATTTTACTTCCATCCGCGGTGACGAAAAGGTTCGCATCCCCCGACCCGCAGGCTAAGAAGAAGTAGGCGTCCTCTTCTCTCACGTTGTACCAGCTATGCGTGTACTGTAGCGACACCAGCCCGCATTCCCACCGCCCCGACAGGTCGACGCGTTGCGGCAGATTCGTCGTGTAGTGCGTCAACGTGTTTTCGGGGTGCATCTTCATGGACGCGTTGCTCGGCAACGTCACGTAAAAGTCAGAGTACGCCATCGTGTCTCATAGACGGACTCGGTAGTAGGTAGCCGAGGCAGCTACTCAGCAGCGCCGTCCACAGGTTGGAGTCGCCCTGGCCGCGCGTTAGATTGTATATACTGACGACGATTACCGTATACAGGACGACGATCTGGCACAGGAAGATGATCTCGGCTTTAGGGCATTCGTTGACGCAGAGACGCCACGGAACGTTCGTGGCGGAGGAGTCGTCGACGGCATCGGTCGCATCCACAGAAACACATGAGTCGACGGCGGGTTCTTCGATAAACACGCCTGAGTCGACGGCGGAATTCGGCATCGGTTGCTGCTGTCGTCTCGACGGTGTTCATAATGCGACTGCCGTCCGACGCTACGGTATCCTTCTATTATCGCGCGGAGACGCCATGGAGCGCGTTGGCCGACGGGGGTGATGGTGTCGACGCCGTCGACGGTTGTCGTCGTCGCCTTTGGGCGCTCTGTCGATACAGCTGCACCCTCCCTTTATATAGTATTAAAAAACGAAGAAAGTTTCCAGCACTTCGCGTATCGCATCCAACAACAACGCGTCATCGTCATTCCTGATAGTCCACGAACTCCGTGGCGTCGATCCAGCTGTTGAACGAGGCCGGATAGCCGGACTATTTGACGAGCACCTCTTCACCGACGCCTCTGTAGAACCGCCTCCACCCGATATAGTTTATCCTTCGAGACGATTACCTTTTGTAGCTCCGGTTCGTAGAAGGTGCCGTCCAGTATCGTTCCGGCGTCGCCCATCAATCGGTAAACGGGAGGATCGGACGGGTGCGACTCTACGAAGGTGAAGAGCTCTTCGCTCCAGTTAGCCATATACCCCTTCTTGAAACGCCCCTTCACCTTGCTGATGCGTACGCGGTTTCCCTCTCGCAGTTTCGGCTTGCTTTTTCGACACACGCCGCCGCCACCGTACAGCCGCTGCCACACGCTCTCCTGCAACGGCTCCACGTACCTCAGCGTCTGATGCTTCGTAAGGTACCTCCACATGCGTGTCTTCAGCGTACGATTGAAGCACTCCACGACACTCGCTTTGGTCTCCTCGTTGTGCGTTACGAAATGGTGGACTCCGCGCGCCTTCAAAAGTTTCTGAAGGGGCCTGTTGAGAAACTCCGTCCCCTTGTCGCTCTGCTGGGCGTTCGGCGGCTGCGACGACAGCAGGCCCACGAAGGCCGTGACGAGCGCCGGACCGGATTTACTCTTCAAACGGACGCACCACGCCCGCTTCGAGAAGACGTCGATGACCGTCAATAGGAACGCTATACCGTCGTGTTTTTTTCAGTTTAGTCACGTCGGCGAGATCGGCTTGCCACTGCTGGTTTCGACCGCCTACGATAAAGCAACGTCGTTTGAAACGTCGTCTGACCGGTTTGTGAAGCGTACAGGCGTCCTGCTCGGATAGCCACCGCTCGACGATCGGCTTGGGTACTACGGTCGTCTGGTGCAACGCGTCGACGCCGCCGTAACTGCCCGCCCGTTTCGGGTCGAAGTACGCGCGCTTCAGGCGGTCGTCCCGTTGTTGTTGAGAGCGCTTTCGTTTCGCACCACCACGAGGCCGCCGGGACACCATGGCGACGGCGGCAGCGATACGGCGAATAATATACATATGTATAGGGCGAAAGCCGCCGCGACTACGCCGGCGAGGGCCACGACGAGAACCGACCTTTGAGAGGGCATACTAGCTTGTGAGCGGCTCGGGCGTTCCTCGACCTCTTTAAAAGGAGGCCCACGGCGTGCTTTCGAGAGATTGAGTGCGGCGGGTCTTTCGCTTCTGCGCGCGCTGTATGTAGGCTCGACGCTGGGGATTACCGACGAGCTCCAAAAGAACGTTCAACCGCTTTATATGGTCCCCGAACGCTTCCCAGCCAACCGGCGCGGGCGTCTTCTTCCTCTTTTAGTGACGAGAAGCGCGCCAAAATCTACGCGCCATATCTGCTGATGAGGGAAACGCCGAATCGCCTGCCTTCGTACACTAAAGATACGCAGTCGCCGCCGCTGCCGTCCCCGACGCACGATACCTTGTGTCAATTTTGTGAATGAAGTGCGTTCACCCTGAGTGACTAAGGCCTTGCTGTAGGATACCGTAATCGCCGCCGCTTTGCACAACCCCGAGAAGGAGGAGGAGGTCCCGAGCACAGCGCCTTCGCCCGAGAAGCGCGCCAAAATCGACGCGCAATATCTGCTGATGAGGGAAACGCCGATTCGCCTGCCTTCGTACACTGAAGATACGCAGTCACCGCCGCCCCCGACGTAAGCTACCTTGTGTCCGGTGCCACCGCTGGAGGTCGTGTCCGTATCATCGGACGATTTTAATCCGCGGGCCGCCCCCAGCAAAAAAGGAGACGAGCCGGTGTTCGATGGCACCCGCCAACCCGACCTGGAGTGGCGCCTCATACATTCGTATGCGGGCCGACATCGCTGTATAATGAACACCTTTGCCGAGTTAATCGGTGAAAAGGTGATGGAGAGTGCGCGCGAAAACTGCAGTGACTGTCCGCCTGAGGAAGGCTGCCCCTTTGTGCATATGTATTGCTATCGTGGCAGGAAGTCAAGCCGTCGCTATCGGCTCGTGTACGACAACGTGTCGGCCCTAACCGATCGCTTTTATCGGCCAGTGTTCGACTCATTTCTGCAGGGATCGCTGTTGCCGTCCGCTATGCGATTGATTGGTGTGCTTGAAGATCAAAGCGTTCCCGGCGCGAATCGAGCGACGGAGAGGGCACTTGTGCACCAAGTGGCCGATTGGTTGATGGGGACCGATTGGACGTCGTCCTTCGATAAGGCGCTTTTGGAGACGGCGGTGAAGCAATACCTGTTGAAGAGAGCGTGTATCGGTGATTGACATTATGTGGCGCTGTTTATTTAGTACATAATTTCACCACGGGATGGTGAGCCTGACATTATATTGCGCCTTTATCACGAACATTTTGTACTGGATAAAAAAAACAGTATTGTGGCATAAAGACTTACATGCTTGCTAATAGGTGAAGAGAGCTTACCTCAAGCTGGTTATACTACGAACATTATAACAAGCGACGCTTACTCTGGCATAAAGCCTTACATGTATGTTTCATTATGCGATGGAAAGAGCTAGCAACGTTTACTAAAGAGAGCTATCTTACCTGACATTATAACGCGTCGCCGTGAACAACCAAGCGATGATGATGCTTACTGTGGCATAAAGCCTTATATGTTGTTCGCTGATGGTGGCCTAAAGCCTTCCATGTATGTATGTATGTATGTGTGCGATACTTAATACAATGTTGAAAACGTACGAAAAACTAGCCTCTTCATTTTCTTCTTGGCTGCGCGATCCCAGTGAGAAAACACACTCACACACACCTGTCCTACGACGAATGACAATTCCTCTAACGGTAGTCGGCATCAACAGCGCTGCCAGGTACAGTGAAACAACACTTGCCCGGTAAGAGAAAGCGAGCGTCACCGCCTGACGGCAAGAGAACACACCATTATCGAGAACCGTACGAAAAAGCCCGCCTCTAATTGTTCCTTTGAGAAAACAAACCTTATCGAGAACCGTACTAAAAAACCTGCCTCCGCTTGTCTGCGCGTTCCCTGTAACGGTAGTCGGCATCGACAGCGCTGCCACCTAGTATGGCATCCTCACTAGAGACCCAGTGAAACGAACAGACTTGTGGCATAAAGCCTTATATCGCCATGCGACGCTTAATGAAAAAAAAACCTGCCTTCTACGCCCAGTCCTACGACGAAAATTAGCGGCCGTCTAGCGGTAGTCGGCATCGACAGCGCTGCCACCTAACGACGGTAGTAGGGGCAACAATGAAAACAAAGTGTCGCCATCTAACGGTAGTGCCACCTAACGACGATAGGCACCCCAGGTGAAATTGAAAACAAAGCGTCGCCGTCTAACGGCCTTATCGAAAACGAACCCCGGGGTCGCCGCCTAAAGGTGAGACAGCGTCGTCGCCGCCTAACGGCCGTTGCGCACGGCTTGATAGTCGGTGTCGGTGATTCGTCGTAGTTAGTATCGTTCCGGCATCGACTAGGACGGACGGACCCGCGTGCTCCGCTGCTGCCGCCGCCTACCGCACTAGAGGCGCGCCGCTACCACCGACGATGCACGAATGCCCGAAATTCGGTCGATCGTACGTCCATCGTTGTGAAACGTTGAGGCATCTGAAAAGCTGCGACGGTAGTAATCAGCCATCACGGGAAAATCATGCAAGTTCGAAATGCCACCACCACCACCACCGCACGACGACGGCCTACGGCGTACCGTTCTCGAGCACTGGTCTAGCATCCGCATGTCCATAGCGCGCGGTCCCGTCCTGTCTACATATAACTTCGAAATGACCGACTGTTTAGACACGGGCGCGCTCGACGTCCGACTACGACAGAAATTCAAGGAGCAGACTCGAGCGTTTAAAATAAACTTATGTTTCGGGTTTATTCTTCGTCACAAGGAGACGGGCCGCCACAGGTACTATCATTCGTCGTGTAACTGTTGCGGCCGCTATCACGAGTCGCCCGTCCTCGTTACCGACGCCGTGTCGTTCGAACTATTCCTCGACGCCGTCCGACAGCCCGACGTTCTTCAGTACGTCATAGCGCAGAGACCCGACTCGGGGTGGAGCGCCGAATTGGTGACGAACGTTACCTACTTTCTCAACGCCATCATCAACCATCCTATCGGGTGCGCGCGGTAGCGACTCCCCGATTACCTACGCACAAACAGGGCGCTCTTCGATCTAGCGAATGATCGACACAATCGGCCGTACACCGATAACCTGTGCCTCTTATACTGTCTGGCGCTGCATCGGGGCGCCGAATTCCGCGTACACGATTTGACGATCCCGGCCTTAAAGCTCTACGCCGACTACAGCGCCGGCGGCAGCCAACCCTACTACGCGTTCGCCGGCGTTTCGCTGAACGAGCTCGACCGGGTGGAAACGGTCTTCGAAACGAACGTGACCGTGTAACGACTGACGGCGGAGGAGGGGTCGATGAATTGGTCCGCCGCTCCCTCCACAGCTACCCGACTACCATCAACGTCAATCAGTTCGAGACGCACTATTCGTATATATCCGACGTCTCGATGTTCTGTAGCTCTTACTGGCAAATGCGGCAAAACGGAGTGGCCGACCGCCTATCGACTGCGGCGTCACGAGGCGACGTGCGAGGGCGGCGTTCGCCACGTCTTCCCCGGCGGCGTCTACCAACCGACGCCGTCCTTGTTTCAACAGCTGGAGGACGAGGGCGTCTACGTAGACGAACGCTTGCGCTACTACCCGTACAGGGCGACGTACGACTTCGAGTGCTACTTCGACGATCCCGACCTGCCGGTGGATAGCGCCAAATGCCGGTGGATAGCCCGACACGAGCTACTCAGCGTGAGCGTCGCCTCGAACGTCCCCGGGCACGAGACGGCGCACTATTTCGTCACGACTGGCGATTCGGGCGAGCTTGCGAAGCGCCTGATCGGCGCTCTGGAGCCCATGAGCGAGGCGGTGTGCACGGCTCTGCGACCGTCGTACGACGCGATCTTCGAGGCGATCGACGCGCTCGACGACGAATGGCGAGCTCGCGCGAAGGAGAAGGAGGCGTCGCACGATATGATCCCGTACACCGTGCTCGCCGACCGCCTTTGTACGCATCTGCTCCGCCTCCCCGTCCTCGGCTTCAATTCGGGTAAATACGATATGAACGTCGTCGAGAAGTATCTCACGCCCCTGATCAAGACCAACGAGGCGCAGAGCGTCTCGACGGCGTTCACGATTAAGCGTCAGAACAACTTTATGTGTCTAACGACGGCGACGCTCAAATTCCTGGTCGTCACCAACTACCTGGCCCCCGGTGTCAGCTATGATAAGTTTTTGAAGGCCTACGGCTGCGAGGTGACGAAAGACCACTTTCCCTACGAGTACTTCGACGACCTGCGAAAACTGGACGACACCGAACTACCCCGGCGCGAGGCCTTCTACAGCCACCTGAAGCGCGAAGGCATCTCAGCCGCCGAGTACGAGGGTTGCGCGAAGGTATGGCGCGACGAAGGGATGACGACGCTGCAGGACTACCTCGTCTGGTATAACAACAGTGACGTGGTGCCGTTCTTGGAGGCCGTCGATAAACAGTTCGCCTTCTATCGGGAGAGCCTCATCGACATGTTCAAGGACGCCATCAGCGTACCGGGCTTAAACCTGCTGTCTTCAACGAGCAGAACAAGCACCTGCACCGGTTCCTACAATCGCTGATCGTCGGCGGCCCCTCGATCATTTTCGCGCGCTATCACGAGGCCGACGTGACCGTTCTTCGGCGCGACGAGTACGGCGAGTCGGCGCGGCCCTGTCGCTCGATCGTCCGCATCGACGCAAACGGCCTCTACCTATGGGCGATCTCGCAAGAGATGCCGACGGGGTGGTACACGCGCCGTCGCGCGGAGAACGCCTTTCGGCCGGAACGCGTGCACCGCTACGGCCGCCTGGCCGTGGAGTGGCTGACGTGGGAGGCGGCGCGGAGGGGGCGCTCATACGACACCAGCTCAACGGGCGCGAGAAGCGCGTCGGCAAGTACCATGTCGACGGCTGGTGTCGCGAGACGCGGACGGCGTACCAGTTCCAAGGGTGCTTCTACCACGGCTGCCCGTGCACGGGGAAGGAGACGAACGAGGTGAACGGCAAGCCGATGAGTCAACTGCACGACGAGACGGTCGCCGTCACGGCCTACCTTCGCCGCTTCGTCACCGTCGTCGAGATGTGGGAGTGCCAGTGGCGCGTGACGAGACCGCTGCCGCCGCGTAGCTGGACCGACGGTGTCAAGGGCGCCTTTACGCGGTCGACTATCCTGAAGGCCGTGCTCGACGGCACTCTGTTCGGCCTGGTCGAGTGCGACATCGCCGTTCCGCCTTCCCGTAGATGCAGCCGATCATCAAAAATGCCTACATCGCGCACGACGATCTCAGCCCGTCCATGCGTCGCTACGCCGAAACGCACGACCTCCTCGCCCGACCTCAGCGGAATCTCGTGGGGAGCTTCTTCGGCACCAAGATTCTACTCGCGACGCCGCTACTGCGGTGGTATCTGCGGCACGGACTCGTCTTCGAGCGCGTCTACCAGATCGTCGAGTACGAGCCGGCCGAGTGCTTTCGTCCCTTCGGCGACACGGTCACGGCCGCGCGACGCGAGGGCGACGCTGACCCCGACAAGACCATCATCGCCGATACGTTCAAGCTTCTCGTGAACCGTTCCTACGGGAAAACTATCACGCGGCTCGATCTACACCGCGACATTAAGTACTGCACGTCCGCCGGATCGGCGCTTCCGTCAGCTCGACGTCGTCGTCCCCAACGGCCTCTACGAGGTGGCGCTGAACAAGCGAACCGTCCGGTACGTGCTGCCCATCCAGATCGCCTACTTCGTATACCAGTACGCCAAACTGCGTATGCTGGAGTTTTATTATGATTTCATCGTCGCCTATGTACCGCGCCCCCTGTTCCAGTACTGCGCAATGGATGGACACCGACTCGGCGTATTTAAGCCTCGCGGGACGCGACCTCGACGAGCTCGTGGCGACGGCTAAGCGCGAGCACTACTTCCGGCACCGCGTAGATTGGTTCCCGTCGGAACACTGCGACGGGCAAGCGGAGGCGTACGTGCGGTGCCGGTTCGCCGGCCGAGCGTGGGACGCGCCCGCCGAATGTTGCGCGAAACGGCGCAGGTACGATAAGCGAACGCCGGGGCTCTTCAAAGAGGATTGGTCCGGTCGCGGTATCGTCGCGCTCTGCAGCAAGACGTACTACTGTTTCGGCGGCGCCGCCGGCAGAGACAATTACAGCACGACGCCGTTCAGCAGGTACCGGTTTTGCATAAACACGTCGACGTGCAGGCGTCCCAACATGTCCACCTCGCGGCTGCCGTGTATGTAGTTGTGCCGATGCGCGTACCCGCCTTTGTTGTTTCTCGCCGTCTCCTTGCGCCCGGCGGTGACCTTGCACCACAGGTTGGCCTCGAGCTGCGAGCGTTTGGCGTCGGACCCGTAACTGAGCAGGGTCTCGATGTAGGCCCGGTACGGATACGTGTTGGTCGACGACGTCACGAGCGTGCCGTTCAGCGACACGTCGACTTGACTGAACATCGATTGCAGGAAATTGTTGACCGGGGCCACGACGCTGTCGTTCGCGAGATCGGTGCCGTCCCCGTCACCACCTTGGCGCGCACGTACAGTCTAACGGTCGCCAGGTCCAGACAGTCGTCTCAGGAACCCGGGACGAGAAACTCGATAGGACCGCCCGCGTCGAGGGCCGTCAGCGGCTGGTGATCGATCCACTGGCCGTTCTCGATCCTCGTCTGCGTCGTCGGGACGCTGTACAGGTCTAGTTCGCTCTTTATGTCCTCGCACGACTGTCGATGCACGAACGCCATTCTTCTACGCGGGGAATACGTTGTCGCTCGACGTCTGTACCTTTCGACAGCGCCTCTTGTTACTGGTCGTCGCCGGCGTGCCGGGCGGTTTTATGCGTCGTCGTCGCTTTTTCGGCGGCAGCGGCGAGTTCAACAACCTGTCGAGAAGATCAGCGCCCGCCCCCTTCGCGCGTCGCTTTACCGACTGTTTCAAATTGCCGCCGGCGACGACGTTCCGCGCCACGCGCACGCCAGTATTGAGAGCGCGCTTGCCTAGCGCCACGGCCCCTCTCTTGATGAGCGGCATGGCGCTTCGAAACAGGCTGCCGAAGAGATTGCCCAGGCTGTGTCCCCGCTGCGCTCTGCCGCCGGCGAACACCGGCAGGTTGCCGGCGACCTGCCGAGTGTAGTTGTCGTCGTACACGCCTCTCGTCGCCGCCATCGTCAGAACAGTTTTGACTTGCAGCATCTGATGTGAAGCGTCGTCACGACTTTTCCGTGCTCGAATGGTATCGGCTGACCGATGTCGTCTCTTATATCTATCTCTTTCGAATCGAATTGGCGACGCAAGAGCGGCACATATTGGACGCGATCGAAGACGTTCGATACGAGCCCGTTCGAACCGTAGGCGGGCACGGTTCGGAGGAGCGGGGCGAATACGTCGCCGACGATGCGCGGTTCCACGATTACCGTGTGCACGTACATGGTGTCGACGCCCCCGTTCATGTCCACCGTGTGGTCCCCCTCGTACTCGAAGGTGTACGCGACGGGCATGCCGTCGTAGGTCGGCGCCACGATACTCACGAAGCGGTCCGACTCGAAGCCTAGTATTTGTTCAGATGGCTCCGAGGGGGTATGTTAAATTCGACGCCCGCCGATAGACGCAGCGTCATCCGGTTAGAGACGGGGCTGTACTCCATGCGCGCCTTGACGTTATCGGTGCACAGTCTCGTCAGTGTCTCGTTGGTTTTGTGCATCAACTCGTAGGCGCTGTTGTAAAAGCCGTGAGGGATGGTGCCCTGCCGGAGAATTTTACTTCCATCCGCGGTGACGAAAAGGTTCGCATCCCCCGACCCGCAGGCTAAGAAGAAGTAGGCGTCCTCTTCTCTCACGTTGTACCAGCTATGCGTGTACTGTAGCGACACCAGCCCGCATTCCCACCGCCCCGACAGGTCGACGCGTTGCGGCAGATTCGTCGTGTAGTGCGTCAACGTGTTTTCGGGGTGCATCTTCATGGACGCGTTGCTCGGCAACGTCACGTAAAAGTCAGAGGACGCCATCGTGTCTCATAGACGGACTCGGTAGTAGGTAGCCGAGGCAGCTACTCAGCAGCGTCGTCCACAGGTTGGAGTCGCCCTGGCCGCGCGTTAGATTGTATACACTGACGACGATTACCGTATACAGGACGACGATCTGGCACAGGAAGATGATCTCGGCTTTAGGGCATTCGTTGACGCAGAGACGCCACGGAACGTTCGTGGCGGAGGAGTCGTCGACGGCATCGGTCGCATCCACAGAAACACATGAGTCGACGGCGGGTTCTTCGATAAACACGCCTGAGTCGACGGCGGAATTCGGCATCGGTTGCTGCTGTCGTCTCGACGGTGTTCATAATGCGACTGCCGTCCGACGCTACGGTATCCTTCTATTATCGCGCGGAGACGCCATGGAGCGCGTTGGCCGACGGGGGTGATGGTGTCGACGCCGTCGACGGTTGTCGTCGTCGCCTTTGGGCGCTCTGTCGATACAGCTGCACCCTCCCTTTATATAGTATTAAAAAACGAAGAAAGTCTCCAGCACTTCGCGTATCGCATCCAACAACAACGCGTCATCGTCATCCCTGATAGTCCACGAGCGCTTTGGCGTCGATCCAGCTGTTGAACGAGGCCGGATAGCCGGACTATTTGACGAGCACCTCTTCACCGACGCCTCTGTAGAACCGCCTCCACCCGATATAGTTTATCCTTCGAGACGATTACCTTTTGTAGCTCCGGTTCGTAGAAGGTGCCGTCCAGTATCGTTCCGGCGTCGCCCATCAATCGGTAAACGGGAGGGTCGGACGGGTGCGACTCTACGACGGTGAAGAGCTCTTCGCTCCAGTTAGCCATATACCCCTTCTTGAAACGCCCCTTCACCTTGCTGATGCGTACGCGGTTTCCCTCTCGCAGTTTCGGCTTGCTTTTTCGACACACGCCGCCGCCACCGTACAGCCGCTGCCACACGCTCTCCTGCAACGGCTCCACGTACCTCAGCGTCTGATGCTTCGTAAGGTACCTCCACATGCGTGTCTTCAGCGTACGATTGAAGCACTCCACGACACTCGCTTTGGTCTCCTCGTTGTGCGTCACGAAATGGTGGACTCCGCGCGCCTTCAAAAGTTTCTGAAGGGGCCTGTTGAGAAACTCCGTCCCCTTGTCGGTCTGCTGGGCGTTCGGCGGCTGCGACGACAGCAGGCCCACGAAGGCCGTGACGAGCGCCGGACCGGATTTACTCTTCAAACGGACGCACCACGCCCGCTTCGAGAAGACGTCGATGACCGTCAATAGGAACGCTATACCGTCGTGTTTTTTTTTCAGTTTAGTCACGTCGGCGAGATCGGCTTGCCACTGCTGGTTTCGACCGCCTATGATAAAGCAACGTCGTTTGAAACGTCGTCTGACCGGTTTGTGAAGCGTACAGGCGTCCTGCTCGGATAGCCACCGCTCGACGATCGGCTTGGGTACTACGGTCGCCTGGTGCAACGCGTCGACGCCGCCGTAACTGCCCGCCCGTTTCGGGTCGAAGTACGCGCGCTTCAGGCGGTCGTCCCGTTGTTGTTGAGAGCGCTTTCGTTTCGCACCACCACGAGGCCGCCGGGACACCATGGCGACGGCGGCAGCGATACGGCGAATAATATACATATGTATAGGGCGAAAGCCGCCGCGACTACGCCGGCGAGGGCCACGACGAGAACCGACCTTTGAGAGGGCATACTAGCTTGTGAGCGGCTCGGGCGTTCCTCGACCTCTTTAAAAGGAGGCCCACGGCGTGCTTTCGAGAGATTGAGTGCGGCGGGTCTTTCGCTTCTGCGCGCGCTGTATGTACGCTCGACGCTGGGGATTACCGACGAGCTCCATAAGAACGTTCAACCGCTTTATATGGTCCCCGAACGCTTCCCAGCCAACCGGCGCGGGCGTCTTCTTCCTCTTTTAGTGATCACAACCAGATACATTTTACCATCAAAGTAAAATCAGAAAGAAATAATAAAAAGCAGTTCAGGAGAAATTTCCACAAAGGAAGATATAAGGAAATGAGGAAATATTTTGCAAAGATAGTCTGGAATAATACACTGAAGAATAAGACAGCAACAAAATGCTGGAATATCTTAAAGAATGAAATAGAGTACATCGTAGATAAATTTGTTCCCTTCAAAAAACAAGGGAAACGGACCAGAAAGAAATACTTATCGAAAGAAGCCATTAGAAAAATTAAGTATAAACAAATGATGTGGAAGTCATATAGACATACTGGAAATGACGAAGACTACAACATTTATAAAGAAGCACTAAACCAAGCTACAGCTGAAATTAGAAATTCAAAGAGAAGCTATGAACATAAATTAGCTTGTAATATAAAACATGACAGCAAGAGTTTTTATGCGTATGTTCGAAGCAAACAGAAAGTTCAGGATAAGGTCAGTCCTCTAGAAGATAGTGCTGGAAATATATTGTTAATGGCAGAAGACCTGAATGAGTATTTTAGTTCAGTGTTTACCAGAGAAGACACTAGTTCACTGCCAGTACCAGAGGCTAAGTTCAAGGGGGCAGAATCAGACTATTTAAGACAGTTAATTGTAACCCCAGAAATGGTAGCTAAGAAAATTAGGGCTATGAAGGATAATAAATCACCTGGAGTGGATGGTATTCCACCCAAACTACTAGTGGAAATTGTAGAACAAATTAGCATACCGCTTGCAACAGTTTTCAACTTGTCATTAGAAGAGGGAGTGGTTCCTTTAGAATGGAAAGAAGCAAACATTATACCGTTATTTAAAAAAGGTTCGAGAAACAAGTCAAATAATTATAGACCAGTTAGTTTAACATCGGTGATTTGTAAATTATTAGAAAGACTAATTAAAGATCACATGGTGGATTTTCTTGTTAAACATAACTTGATAAACCCATCTCAACATGGGTTTCTAAAAGCGAGGTCATGCTTAACAAATATGTTATGTTTTTGGAAGATATCACTAAGTGGGTAGATGATGGATCACCAGTAGATATCATCTACTTAGATTTTCAAAAAGCTTTCGACAAAGTGCCACATCAGAGATTACTGGTTAAACTAAAAGCCCATGGCATAGGAAATGGTATAATTAACTGGATAGAAAAATGGCTGATTGACAGAAGACAACGGGTAGTTGTTGATGGGGAGGCTTCAAACTGGAAATCAGTTTTGAGTGGGGTTCCACAGGGATCAATACTGGGGCCTATATTATTCTTAATATATATAAACGATTTGGACGATGATATAGCTAGCAAGGTGTTGAAATTTGCAGATGATACAAAAGTGTTTAGAAGGATTAAAAGTGATGGGGATAGACAGCATTTACAAGATGATCTTGACAGGTTGATCAAATGGTCTGAAAAGTGGCAAATGTTGTTCAATTTTAGGAAATGTAAATGCCTTCACACAGGACATGGGAACGAATATGTAGAATATACAATGGGGGAACTGTACTAAGTACTACTGTAAAAGAAAAAGACTTAGGGCTGACAATTAGTGCTGACATGAAGGTTTCAGAGCAGTGTGGAATTGCAGCTTCAAAGGGAAATCAATTCCTTGGATTGATTAGGCGAAATATAGCATATAAAGAAAAAGAACTAATAATACCGCTGTACAAAACAATAGTTGGGCCTCATTTAGAATATTGTATACAAGCGTGGAGGCCATACCGCAAGAAGGACATAGATATGCTAGAAAGAGTACAGAGGAGAGCGACTAAAATGATACCAAAACTGAGGGATCTTAGTTATAAAAAACGCCTAAAAGAATGTGGTTTAACAACACTAGAGACCAGGAGACTGAGAGGAGATCAGATAGAAGTGTTTAAAATATTGAATGGTTATGAAAATATTGGTAGAAATATGTTTTTTTCAGTTAAGAAAGATAGAAAGACTAGAGGACATGAAGTTACATTAGTAAAGGAGCAGTGTAGATTAGACGTGAGAAAGTTCTCATTTTCACAAAGGACTGTGAATGAATGGAACAGATTATCTGATGATTGTGTGGGTGCTAGTAGTGTGAATATGTTTAAAAATAAAATCGACACATACCTCAGAAGGGCTGGATATATGTAGATAAAAGGGTTGGACTCTCGATAAGCCAAAGGGCTTCCTTGTCCACCTGCCATCTAGAGTTAATTCTCTGGATGGCAATCTTGTTAAATCTTGTTAAATCTTTCGCATGAGATCGTTCACTAGATCTACCATGTTGCTTCCGGCAATAGGCGCACCGTCGTACACGAGCTCCCCTCGATCGCTCCAGCGAATCAGCGGGTCGGTTTTCAGTTTTCCCTTCAGGAGACGGGCCTTTTCTTTCAGATTTTTCGATACGCTCTTCACGATCTCGCTCTCCGTATCGTCCGGCGGCGGCGGCGGCGGCGATTGGTTGGTCGACGACTCTCTGTCGTTCACTACGGACACTCGCGTCGGTTGCTGCGCCCGAGACGTCTCCATGGCGTTGTAGCGACTAAGCAATTGATTGTACGCCGGTACCTTTTCTCGTTCGGACAAATCCGTACGCTCGAGAACGGTTTTCATGTCGTCGTCCAGGCTACTCATCACACGCGACGTTGTCGTGGTCGGTTGCGATAGTAATGGAAGTAGACGCTCCACCATCCGGGGGTCTACCAACGCTACCTTCTTCGCGTGCTGCATCAACCTATAGCCTGTCTGAGGAGGGGCAATAAGGCGCTCGCCAACGGTGCCAGCAGCGCCGTCAGAAAAAGGCCCGACCCCGTCTGCGGGACGGCTCTCTTCTGTTTGATGGGTACTTTTTTCGACGTTAGCTTACGCAGATGGTTCCTGTACTTTGTCAGCACTCTTTTCTGTTCCGCCGATAATTTTGCGTTCCCGCTCAGAATGTTGTACGCGCAGTCGCACAGACTACAGATGAGATCGGAATCCGCGTGGGTGATTACGGCTTTTCTCAGATCCGAATTCCTCTTGTATCTACGCAACAGCTGCAGGGCCAGAATGTGCCTCTTCACGCGCTCTGTCATCCTGACGAATAACGTCGGCCGCGACGCGCTCCTCTTTTTATACTCTCGTCGGCGCGTAGACGTACTGAATGCGATCGTCGGGAAAAATGGCCGTACGCAGGCGCATGGTTTCCGGTGTTTCCTGTTTCAGGTCCACCAGGAGGTAACCGTAGGCTGCTGACGTGGCATCTTTGAAGGCCTCCATCATGTATTTGGTTCTACCCGGATACATCTGTTTCGCCGGGTGACCTACTAGACCCGCGTCCCGGGGGCTCTTGAAGAGGACCATGTACTGCGCGTTTAGGTTGATTGTGCGGTTTTCTTTCCCTTTCGGAAAGAGATTCTGCAGAAGCTGTACGACGGACGCGTTGCAGTGATGACTTTTTTAGTAAAGAAGGTCGTGACTCTACTATCGGTCTCCTCCATAAGGTCATCGAGTACTAGAAGCGTCCTCGTTTTGGCGTCTAAAAGCTTCGGATCCGGCAAACCGTCTACGAATTCTACACCGGCTGTCATAGAGTCGTAGGCGGTTTGCCACTGGCTGTAACACCAAAGGATTTGTTCCGGCGCCGGCTCGATCATAGAAGAAGCGAACTTTAGCAGACGAGCGACGAAAGTAGTCTTGCCGCACCCCGTAGGGCCGGCCACTATACACGTAAAAGGATGCTTCCATGTCGCTTCCATATCGACGACTGGTGCGCAGAAAACGAACGATGACCTTTTTATTCGTTTCTTCTATACTCACGACGCACCTCCATCAACAATTTGCCGAGCATGTTCTGACATTCTTTATATCCGTGGGCGCAACCCCAAAAGGCTTCTTTCGACGGCACCCACTTCACCAATTCGGCGTCCCCAGTGACCAATAGGGCGTCTTTAAACTTTTTCGACGCCCCGAACTTACTCATCAACAGGCTCTTCATACACTCGACTCTAACGGCGTCCCATTCGGCGCCCGTTCTCGTTTTCTTGATTCCGTAACTTCGTCGCTTCGCTATATACGCCGACCACGCCGATTTGATGTACTCCGCGCTTGCTTCGTCTTCGTTAAACATCGCTTTTCTAAATTGGTAAGCGTGCTCGACGGATTTGAAACCCCGACCGTACGCTACGACTCGACACGGATAAAAATTCGACAGGAACGACATCGATCCTCCGAAACGTATAGGCTCCATACCGCTGATCTACACTGACTACGCCTCACACGAAACCACTATATAACCACATAAGTGTCCGATTTCCGCGCTAGTGTCGCTACTATACTTTATTTCATTCACTATAGGGCAGCACAGCCACAAAATTTAAATACATACTAGTGTTTAATTATTGATTACGTCAGCACATTAACTAAGACTGCTAGTGCTGACCTCTAGTGATTTTTTATTATTATTGATTATTGATTATGTGGTTATATGGATATATGGTTATATATGTGGTTATACGGGTATTATTGATTATCGATTATCATCATGTGTTTATTCACTAGAGGTCAGCACACTAATTAGCATTATCTCACTAGAGGGAATTTCTCACTAGAGGCGCTGAATGCAGGCGACATAAAAATTATTATTCGTACGTTTTTTATAAGTAAGCTGTACGGTTTTTTATTTGTAAAGACGCAATTTTGACTCACTGACTGCTCATTGCCGACAAATCCTTTGATCTTTCCTTTGATCTTTGCCGACTTTCCTTTGATCTGGGGTCATGACCGGTATCGTCAAGCACATGATAACTACTGGCGCTGCTCATCGAGAGCAATCGTTCACCGTTATCATTCGTATTTCCAGCTGAACCGTGAGGTCCAACCGTAGTATACATGTCTCTTCTGTCTCCATCCAACTTCACGTTAAAGTCTCCTACCACCACTTTTATGTCAAAGCTTGGTATCTCGTCAAGCACGTTCTGGAGTTGGTCGTAAAAGGTGTCCTTTTCCTCGTCTGTGGCGACTTCGGTTGGTGCATATACTTGCACTACGGTGACTTTGACATGTCTGGTGTTGAACCTCGCTGTGATGGTACGTTAACTAACTGGCTTCCACCCTATCAGTGCTTTTGTAGTATCATTATTCAGGATGATGCCAACTCCATGGACGTGGTGATCTTCATTTCCGGAGTAAAGTACAGTTTTATCTCCGCTGTTGAAGCGTCCCTGTCTTGTCCATCTCATCTCGCTTACACCTAGAATATCTAAATGGTAAGCCTTCATTTCCTTCAGCACTTGCGCCATCCGCCTGCTCTGATAAAGAGTTCGAACGTTCCATGTGTCTATTCTGGTGTTAGTTTTGGCGTTAAAGATGTGGCTCATTGGGGTCGAGCTTCTTGACGGCTTTCACTCAACCCTGTCATAAATACATCTGTAGGTGTAGATACATCTGTAGATGGCGATGCATCCACATTTATGGATGTGCCTTCTCTTCTTCCCCTTGAAAGTGTACCGGAATGGCTTCTTCTTGTCATTTCTGTAGAAGGATTTGTTTTTACGGGGTAGGGTTACCGGCCCTACGCCCAACCCTCCTCCTTTTTCAACCTGGCTTGGGACAGGCTTTGGCGGAGTTAATGATAATACACCAAGTATTATCATTAATAAAATTTGCACCCATAGTCTATATGGTTTTTCAACATACACAAAACACTTTTTTTTTTTTTATTAATCCAGTTGTCGTATTTATAATTGTTCTATTTGTAATTCGTAATACGTATTGAAATGTATACCTAAGTATCCATATGTACGTCAATGTGTACACGAGTACATATAATCAGTCCTTGTATTGTGTATGTATGTATGTTGATACAATGAGTAATTATCAACTATAACAACAAGTCATATGCTATTCTGATTTGTGTCATCCCTTAGCAAAAAAGAAAACTACAGGATTTTTGCGCATAGTTTTCTATAGAAAATTATTGGAAATATCCTATAGTATTTTCTATAGGATTTTTGCGTTTTCTATAGAATATTTCCTAATACATTAATCATACAGCCAATATACAGTGATATCCAAGCACATTGAATGACCAAATAAAACAAATACAAAATAAAGTCTATTGAGCATACATGTACATAAATGCAAGCAATGCTAATAATGACACAAATCATTTCTCAAATCTGTATGTATACATTATAATACAATATGAACAATTAAGTATATGAGAAATACAACAAATTGACTATTGAGCATACAACATGTCAACAAATTAATCCTTAAATACCTGTGTACAGTAATGAGCCATTATCTGAAATAGCACAGACTACATGTCACAATGACATTCACAACAGGGATATCAAGAAAAATACTGTTGGAGACATTACATATAATACTGCTAAAATATACATCAATTAACATCCATGTAGGAAACAAATTAAACATGGTAATACTTGTTTTACTTACATAGGCATTGGAACCTGCCGGGGGGGCTTAGTCCCCAATATTTGTGGATTAGGAGCATAGCTCCCCAACATGTAGGAAGGAGTATGCTTTTTGTGGGGTATGGGGGTTGGAGATAGGATTACCCCTCAATATTGGGGAAAGGGGGTGCACTTTTGGTGCACATTTAGGTTGTCAGAGTGCCTTAAGGTGAGTTTTTTTTCAGCGAGCCTCAAGGGTGTGCAGATCGAGATGTCTGGAGAACCTCAAGGTGTTTTTTTAGAACGCCCCCTTCCCTGTTCCAATGCCAATGACTTGATATACATTGTACTCAGGTATACTACCATGGTATTTTGAAACAGGTACAACATGGTATTTTCATACAGATTTAACATGGTATTTTCATACATGGTACAAACACCAACGATTGCCAGTCAGTAAGCGACATCTCATGTCGTTGTTGTACATAGCATAGTCAAATTATGTTGATAAACAATCTCAATATAAGATTTGCCATTATTTTTGCTATCGGCGGTTTTGTAAAAAGAATTCTGAAAAGTACCTGAAATACATATTTGTATTTAAATATATACTTTTTAATTTTATCGTATTTGAACCCTTCAAGATTATTTGTATTTAAATATATGTTAATGAATTTGACCCATATCTGCTGGTATACAACCACGGTATTTTGAAACAGCTACATCGTGGTACTCCATTTGATATTGACAAAGAGAGTAAGGAAAACATGTGTAGTAGATAGAGAAAACCGAAATCACCTGGCATGATATTGTCAAGAGGATAGGGGTAAACAGTTCATAATGACTCTACGCAAGATGGGTTTGAAACTGTTGTTGGGTCAGTCATTCTCATTTCACCCAACCTACACATGTACCGTATTTATTGGTCAAATCTGAGTTCTGTACTGCAATATACATTATAATTATATGTTATCACAATATTCAATAATTCAGAATGCATACACACAAACACTATACCACTTATATTGGTATCATTGCTGTGCTGTCAGAATGGACAAATCTTGCTTTTGGGTTTCAGTGATGACATCAACCTGAAATAAATGGAACAGAACACAATAAAAATACAATATATGTGGTTTATATTATACATCATAACTCTAAACAATAGTCCGTTGGACCTTCGGCCCAAAAGACTAAAATTGAGTATTTTGACAAATACTTATGTTAGCTCATTTACCCCATGCATGGGATCTTTTCCTTCCTCTGGCAGACAACAATGGCCTAGTGTCTTTCAAGAGAACGAAATTGCCCAAGTGTTTTAAAACGGTGGCTGATAGTTGGATTCGAGTCAGGTCCCCTCGACCGGTGCTTTACCACTCGGCCCCCGGTTCCCATTATCGACAGTAGTTGTTACCCATATATTTTTTGAGCAAGTAGGTTTATTACTGTGACACTAATCTACCTTTATATATATATCACTATTATCAGGCTTAGTAACATTGACATTGTCAAACAGACAACTAAATTGTTAATATTTTTATTATGAATCAAAATAAATAGTTGTTTAAATCATTGGCATTGCCATTGGGCATCACAGACATTAGCATAGACTAGATGTTTATATCTAAAATCGTTAATTATATACCTACAGGCTACACTAGTCCCTAGCTGGCAATATATGCATTATAAAAAAGAAAAAAGGCCACAATAAAATAAGTTCACATCGTTTAAGTTTGAACTTGAAACACACACATATCATCAATCGCATATTTGCATTCTATTGTCATTTAATGTAGGGTATTTTTTAACAGTCTGTGTTGCATTTTACTTGTTTTTATTAGCTGTCATTCACGTGGCCATGGCAATGCAGTTGGTTACTTGGTACATAAACCGAAATAAGCGACAAGTGAAGCAAATCTACTCTAGTGGGCCGATGCCACTTTACTACCTGGCTAAAATAATGAATAAGGAAATAAGGCAATACTCGTTGTGTACCTCAAACAATAATTGACATACGCAAACAACATGGGGTGACGGAATGACCGATTTAGTATAGAAAACGAGGTAAAATCGTTGCATCGATGCAGATTGGAATTGACGGTTGCGCAAACATCCTACCGTTTGTCTCGTTGCATGAACGGCCGAAATTTCTTCATTATAATGATTCTGTCTGCAATCTATCGACTTCGATCGTCTGGCCTTCTTCAGTTTGAAGTTTGAACGTTGCGCGTCGAAATGACTCACGGGTAATAATAGTATGGGATGCGGTAGCGGCGCGGATTCAAAACTTAATTATGCTTAGCTGAATGTTTCGGTATAAAACAATACAGTAGCATCGTTTTAGTTTAAGACATACTGACATACATAGCATTATATGTAAGAACCTGAATAATTATAATCTTTATACTGGCTGAAACATCCACCACAATGCTTGAGCCAGAAAAAAAACTATAGAAAATGCTATAGAATATTCTATAGTTTTTGTGGTTTCTGTAGAAATCTATAGAAAACTATAGAATATCCTATAAAATCCTACAGAAATAAAAGACGCCATCAATGCTATAGGATAGTTTGTTATAGATTTCTACAGAAACCACAACAACCATAGAATATTCTACAGAATTCAACAGGAATTACACTTCCAATGAATTCTGTATAATTGTCTGTAGTTATCTATAGAATTTTCTATGGTTTTCTATAGAATCCTACAGAAAACTATAATTTCTCTAAAAACTATAGAATTCTATAGAATATACTATAGTTTTCTACAGAATCCTACATAAAACTATACGTTCTCTAAAAACTATAGAATTCTATAGAACATTCTATAGAATTCTACAGAATATTCATTGGAATTCTGTAGGAAACTTAAATTTCCATAATTAATTTATAGTTTTCTATAGAAAAATATAGAAAACTCTAGAATACTATAGGAAATTTATAGTTTCCTATATAATTGTTTGCTAAGGGATGTAAATCTAGTTCAAATCAAATCAAATCGTGACATTTATATTGCGCCGTTCCAACAATCGTTGCTCACGGCGCCTTACAGAATGTTCGGGAAAACAGGTAAGTCTTAAGGTTTGATTTAAAATCAGTGTTTGTCATTGTTGTTGCAGTCAGCTTTTGCGGCAGCAAGTTCCATAGTGTTGGGGCTGCCACGCAAAAGGATCTATCACCCCAGCGACGCGTTGCACGTGGTACACATAGATGATTGTGTTCACTGGAGCGCAACAATCGAGTTGGCTGACGTCGGGTCACACATTTGGTGATATACTGTGGTGCACAGCCAGTCAGTGCTCGGTGCGTGAGTAGAAGTATCTTATACTCTACTCTAACTGCTATTGGCAGCCAGTGCAGCTTGATCAATAGAGGTGTGACATGACAGAACTTCCTGGCGCCGTCGACAAGGCGAGCCGCCCAGTTCTGTACTCTCTGCAACCGTTCTAATTGTTTCACAGGCAGTCGGTGGAGTAATGCATTGCCAACGTCAAGTCTGCTGGTAACAAACGCATGTATGACTTGTTCTGTCGCTGCAGGTGTTAGATAACGTCTTATTCTTGCAATATTTCGGAGATGGAAAATTGCAGATTTACAGACCGCAGTCACGTGCGTCTCCATCTTCATCTCGGCATCGAACTGTACACCAAGATTCCGTACATTCTGAGTTACAGTGACCAAACAGTCTCCAATGCATAGTGTGCGCAGCTCAATTTTTTTTAGTTGTTGCGCAGAGCCGAACACGATTACTTCTGTCTTTGAGTCATTCAACTTTAAAAAATTGGTCATCATCCACGTCCTGATCTCCGGTACACATTCTTCAATACGGACGACAGCCGCAGCAATGTTCTCTTGGTGGGGTTTCACTGGAATGTAGATTTGAGTATCATCCGCGTAGAAATGACACATCAAATTGTACTTGCGAATAATCTTAGCAACTGGTGCTACATAGATGGAGAACAGCTGAGGACCCAGCACGGAGCCTTGTGGTACCCCGTATACCATAGGACGAGCAGGCGATGTAGCACCATGAATGTGGACTGACTGGATTCTGTCTCTCAGGTATGAAAATATCCACGAGCTTGTTTTGGTGCAGCCACATAGAGGCGCGACACAAGTGGCAGTTGTTGTTGTTTATATTTATGGGGAGACTCCTGTGCTAGCGATATTATATATTTTAATGGGAGTCTCCCGACCATATCTATTACTTACGTTATTCATTGTATATGTATCGTATTTATAGGTCAAATAAATTGATTCTGAGTTATGTGCACTTTCTGGCCCTATTGAGTCCATTACGATTACGTGACATCCGGCCGCGTATCCTAGCAACGGCCTTTGGCGGGCTATACACAACACATGTCAGAAGGCGCGCGTCAGCGTTTATTGCAATCAAACGAGGGAAACAGACTAATAGTTTGTCAGCTGCACATCTTTGGAAGGTCACTTTAAGAAATTGTATACTGCTGTCAGGCGTTAGAGATGTCGATATCAATCAAAATACCGCTGCATCGTTTCGGTTTCATGGTAAACAATGCACAACATTCGATTGTGTATAGCCAAGATGGCGGATAACCTTGATGACCGGACACCAAATAAGGGCAATGACGTATGATTATGTAATACCTTGGCCTTGGAAGTTTCACTGGCACTTGGATTTTGATTATAGGTAAACAATAAATAGTAAACAGCAGCATTCTATTATAGTCTAGTGCGATATGTCACAAACAGATGAAAGTAGTGGTGGACAGTCACATAAGAAAATGGTAAATAAACGTGGGCTATGCAAAAAACAAGTGGTAAAAACTGGCAGGGAACTTAAGTGCGAGTATTGCGGAGCTTGGTTCCACATAGAGTGTGAAGACATACCAAGAGAGGCAGACGAGTTCTTAGAAAATCACTGAGAACAGCTTCACTGGTTTTGTAATGCCTGCAACTCCAAAGCTATCGAGGTCCTGAAACTGGTACAGGGGTTGAAAGACCAACAGGATGAACTAGAGGCTAGAACTGACCACGAAAGTAGAGGAAATTACTGAAGTGAAGGGCACAAATAAAGAGAACGTCTGCAGAGTAGTGAGAGGGGGGCTTTACGAGACCAGAGTAGTGAGAGAGGGGCTTTACGAGACCAGAGTAGTGAGAGAGGGGCTTTACGAGATCAGAGTAGTGAGAGAGGGGCTTTATGAGATCAGAGAAAAAGAAGCAAAGAGCGCAAATGTACTCATAAGAAATCTTTATGAAATAGACAGTGAAGAGCATGGAAGTTAGAAAGATGACAAAGAACTTGTGGAGCATGTGGTGCACAATGTTTTTTGAACAGAAAGAGGTAGAAATAATTTCAGTAAATAGAGTCCCGGAAAACAAAATGCAGGGTAGGAATAGACTGACAGTTATAACACTGGGAAATCGGAACATGAAATCAAAAGTGCTAAGAGTAGCAAATAACCTGAGAAACAAGGACGAATGGAAACATGTTTGCATCAGTGTATATGAGACTAAGAAAGAAAGGGAGAAACAATATCAATTAAGGAAGGAATTAAAGGAAAGGAAGAGAAAAGGTGAAAATAACATATACATCCATCGAGGCCGCATTGTAGAGGCGGATGACAGTAAGGTGCAAGGCACCCAAGCGGAAACATCACTACCGAGTAAAAATAAAAAAGGAACGACCCCCTCCAGGAGTCAAACAACACCAGTGGCACCTACAAGAGGCAGTCAGTCGGGAACGACACCTCCCAGAAGGAGCAGTCAATCAAGAACGGCTCCCACCAGGAGGGGCAGCCAGTCCACAAAACCAGCAACAAAGTAGGAGTGGAGATGGGAATGGGTAGCACCAGCACTAGTATGTATATAAACACTAACAGCGAAAATCTGCACAACATTGGTGAAGGGAATATAAAAGGAATGGGGAGCACAGGCCATATTACTGTAAATAAACTCAAAGCCATATCTGTGAATGCCAGAAGCCTCTTAAACAAGTTGGATGAGATGCAGTATGTTGCAACTGAGGAGAAGCCAGACTTGATATGTGTAACCGAAACGTGGGCTCACAAAGATGTATCTGACGCAGAGCTTAACCTCGAGGGATACAGTTTGATCAGAAATGATAGAGAGGGTAAGAAAGGAGGGGGCTGCATTATATATATATAAGAAACAATATAAACTACGTCAAATGTTAGGAACTCACACAAACACACATAAAACACGGAATTGGTATATGGTGTCGCTTAACAACAAGAACAGGCTCCCTACTTGTAGGAGTATGCTACCACAGCACATATGCTGATCCTGACAGCGAATTAGCTCTACATAAAGATAATTTCAACCACGGAACCATTGACTGGACTAGGTTGCAGGCAGGAGCCGAGGGGATACGTTTCATGGAACTCACCCAAGATCTGCAGAAATGGCAAGACGGCAGAAATACCACGTGAGGAAGAAATACAGAGAAAAAGAAAAATATAATTATTCATATACTAGGACGAAAACTAAGACAAAAGACACAGTCGGCCCCCTTTTGGATAGCAATGGGGATGTGATCAGAGACTCGGTTGAGACAAAAAATATACTAAACGACTACTTCGCCTCAGTGTTCACTGACCAGGTAACAGGAAATCTTCCTGACGTTGTGAACATTTTCACCAAGACAACAGAGGAGTCACTCCAGCATATTGAGATAACTACAGCAGTAGTACTGGAAAAGCTGTTGCAACTTAAACCATACAAAGCCCCTGGAATAGACAACTTAAACTCGACAATGCTCCGAGAAGTGGCCACGGCCATTGCACCCCTGCTAAGCGAAATCTTCGCAGACAGCATGGAAACGGGAGAAGTTCGACTAGACTGGAAACGTAGTAAATGTTACCCCCATATATAAGAAAGGTATCAAATCACAACCCAGTAACTATATACCTGTAAGTATATTATCACAGATATCTAAAGTAATGGAAGCCATCATCAAGAATGAAATCGTTGGCCATCTTCAAAATCATGATTTCATTAAACCGTCGCAATATGTTTTTTGGAAGGGACGTTCATGCCTGACGAACCTTTTAGTGTACCTGGATCATATACCAATAAAGGGCTTCCAGTGGACTGCAGGCTGGCGATGAAACTTTATGCATATGGGGTAGGAGGGGCGGTTAATAGATGGATATCGCAGTGGCTGTCGGACAGAGTACATCGTGTCATTATAAATGGTTTCAGTTCAGGGTTGTCACCTGTTAAGAGTGATGTCCCCCAAGGGTCTGTTTTGGGTCCAATTGTATTTGTAATATATATTAATGACATAGACGAAGGAGTGTGCAACCATCTCCTAAAATATGCTGATGACACAAAACTGTTCGGTCAGGTAGCATCCTGTAAAGGTGCGGAGAAACTTCAGAAGAACCTAAATAACTTGTACGGGTGGAATGCTGAATGGACAATGTTGTTTAATGCAAAAAAATGCAAGTGTATACATTACGGTCATAACAACAGGCAGTACGACTACTTCATGGGTGATAACCCCATAGAAACATCACATGTAGAAAAAGATTTGGGAGTTGTTAAGAGATAACGTTAGTGTAGACTTGAAGCATGATATGCGTCCACTAATGCAGCCATCTAGCCGACGAGCTAGTGGCACTTTGGACTGACTCACTCTTCCCGCGACACAACCGCTGAATGAAGCACTCATGAGAGAGCACTATAAATTGCCGAATTTTGACGAAGTGTTGCCAAGCCTGAACAACGCGAAAGTATTCAGCAAAGTCGACGTGAAGGAAGCGTTCTGGCACGTCGAGCTTGGCACAGAATCTAGCAAGCTGACGATGATGATTACGCCATTTGGTAGATATCGATGGACCAGATTACCATTTGGTCTCAAAGTGAGCAGTGAAATCTTCCAGAAGCGGCTGAATGAAGCACTGGAACGTCTGACAGGTGTCATATGCGTGGCGGATGATATCCTCGTGATAGAAAGCGGTGACACAAAGACAACTGTGGAAACTGGAAGCAGTTACTGAAGAGATGTTTAGAAAGACGCATCAAGCTGAACGACGACAAAGCCGTGATGAAACAGGATAGAGTGGCATTCATGGGACACATGATAACCACCGAAGGCATCAAAGCAGACGACGGAAAAGTCAAAGCAATTCTTGAGATGCCAGCACCGACTGCAATAAAGAAAATGAAGGTGGACTCGGCGTTAGTTAGACAACGCAAAGAGAAAAGAAGGCAGACAGTCACAAAGCATCATGACAAATCAGCCCGTGATTTGGATGCATTAGAGAAAGGACAACCAATCCTATTCAAGAAGCTTCCTAATGCCAAGTGGGAACGCGGCGTAGTGACACAGAAACCGGATGACAGGTCCTACATAATAAGCGACCGAAAGGGCAATAGATATCGGCGAAACCGAATACACATTCGTTCGAGAATGAACCCCGACGACATTCCTTCGGCAAAGAACCCTGGCGACACTCGCCTGGCTAGGAACGACGACAACGGCGTGACATCAAAGGATGCGCTAGAACAGCCGGGAACAATCAGCGACAGGGAACGCGTGTCAGTGACCGACGTTAGAAAGCAATCAGGGACACGACCCGTGGATACTGACCCAAGGGAACCGGACACTCCCACGGCGACATCTGGAATTCAGGACAGGCCGATGAGGAAACGACAACCGCCCATCTGGATGAAGGACTATAGAATGTAGTCGGTACTGACAACCCCTAATGACTGTCGAACTTTCTAAAGAAAGGGGGATGTTAAGAGATACCGTTAGTGTAGACTTGAAACATGATATGCGTCCACTAATGCAGCCATCTAGCCGACGAGCTAGTGGCACTTTGGACTGACTCACTCTCTCCGCGACACTAGAACTAAACAGCACGACGATTTGACATGCGTTTGTATCTGCGCGAATAAAGCTGTTTAATGACATAACACGAGTTATCAACAGGAGTGATAATAACAGACACACTTAATGTAACGGAGCAATGTGTTAAGGCATCAAATAAGGCTAATACGATGCTAGGCATGATTAACAGAGCTATCAAATATAAGACCAAAGAAATAGTTGTAAAACTATACAAGTCCTTAGTAAGACCTCACCTAGACTACTGCATTCAGGCATAGTGCCCATTCAAACAAAAGTATATAGAAGGTGCAACGTAGGGCGACCAGGATGATTACAGATTTAAGTTACTTAGATTACGGTTAAGAGTGCTACATATAACGACTCTGGAGACTAGACGACTGCGTGCTGACTTATTGGAAGTTTATAAAATATTCAATGAGTATTCTTCCTGCAGATTTCTTTGTTATGGAAAATAAACAGACCACAACAAGAGGGCACCCTTTCAAAATAACCAAAATGCACTCAACATTAGATGTACGCATGTACTCCTTTACTCAAAGGATAGTTAACGACTGAAATAGACTTCCGGAAGCAGCAGTGATGTCCAAAAACATCAACCAGTTCAAGGGACACATTGATAAATATTTACGCAATTGGGCGGAGGATTACACGAGTCAACGTTTGACTCCCTTCCTCGTCAACTCCTTGACCACTATGTAGAAGAGGAGGATTCAAGGTAAATTCAAGGTAAAGACTAATGGACTCAATTGAGTCTATTAGCGATTACGTGACATCCGGCCTCGTATCCTAGCAACGACCCTTGGCGGGATATATACATGCAACAACTGTAAAAAGGCCCGTCAGCGTCCATTGCATTCAAACGAGGGAAACAGTTCACTATTCTTTCAATTGCACATCCTTAGCCGGTCAACTGAAAAACTTTTATGTTACTGCCAGGCTTTAGAATTTGCATTATCCATCAAAATACCGCAGCAATCGTTTGGGTCCTAATGTAGACAATGCACAAATTTCGGTTGTGTATAGCCATGATGGCGGATAACCTTGACGACCGCATACCAAATATGGGCAATGACGTACGACTAATGGACTCAATTGGGCCATTGCATGGTGGATGCTGCCGCGCCAAAGTAAACGGCCCGCAGCCATGTCCTCCCAAATGTTGCATCAGTGACGATGCTGGAGTTGGCAAGGCGTTCTTCTCAGTGGGTGCAAATAAACTTCCTGAGGCATCGTTGATGGAATTTCTCCAGGGTCTTCAGGTGACAACGACAGCATCGCTTCCGTCTCTTTTTTGGGCTCCTGGTCATCGAAGACTCGGTGGCACAATTCCCTGAAGGACGTGCGGGCACAGCAGACACTGTGCTGAATTTCTGATTCAATGGTGGCCTTCTGGGACAGGTGAATTCCTAAGTACGGGAAACATTCAACAACTGCAACTCCAGATTTTTTTTATTTCGGAAGGTCTTTCATTGTTGCCTGAAGTAAGTTGGTGGATGTAACGGTATTGCTCGTATCTATGTATTATATAACATACAAACAACACGTCGAGAAGAATATGTTTAATACGTTATTATCTGGATACACAGCTGCACTGGTCTAAATCCTAGGCTAGACTGATTCACTACACTAACAGCGGCGGCAGCGCCCACTACTCTATATGCTAATTAGAGGTTGCTGCTAGGCAATCAGTCCAAATATACCCTCCCTGCTGGGTATCAGCTGGGGTATCTCGTGACATCCCTTTTTGTTTAAAACAATTTTTTTTCTTTTTTTTCAGTTTTGGGATTCACATTTCGATAATGAGCAGTCGTGGTGGCTTAATGTCAACACGATCTCGAAGTGTCATGCGTCTTGCACTTGGCTCGTCTCGCCTCGGCATAATGCCCGGTGTCCCCCGCGGCGTGTTCGGGCGAGGACACGGCGATAACGGAATGTCAACAACAACAGCCGATTGTCGTTGACCGGTCGGCTTGGAGGTCGTTGCACGGGGCACGGAATCTCCCACGTCTGGCGTTACGTCATGAGCAACAGTCATTGAGGGCGCCGATTCGTTGGTTGCCCTCAACTGTCGTCTGTTGCGCCGATAGGTGTGTCCTTCGACATCCACGGTGTAGGATCGCTGTACTAGTGCTCGTTTACATACACCCAAACTCCAAGTGTTGCGTCCAGGCAGTTTCATCCGGACTGCCTGTCCAACATTTAGCTCTTTCAGCGGCTTTGAGTGGATGTCGTAATGTCGTTGGTACTTTCGTTTACTAATCTGTCTCCCTTGAAGATTAATCCACCTTCAACTAACAGTTCATCTTTGAACTGCACGTACGGTTTTAGTGCTTCCTTACCGGTATTCGCTGCTGGCCACCTTGACTTGATGGCCTTCTCGCGTTCTCGCAACACTGCGTCTTCCTTCGTGGCGTGCTGCAGCTCGATCAATTTATCTTCAGGCATCATGATGTTGTCGCTGTACATCATCTCGTCTAAGTCGTCAACTTTATTGACATCGGCATTCGTATCATGCCGAGTGTCTCGTTTAGCCTCCATGTTGTACGCTCGGCTCAATGTATCTGCAACGTACATTTCTGATCCTTTCTTGTACCTCACTTCGAGTGCAGTCGCTTCGGTGCCATGTGTATTTCTCTCTTGAAGATAGTTTCTAGCGGCTTGTGGTCAGACTCCACGTGTACTATATATCGACCATATATGTAGTCGTTGAACCGCTCACACGCGAACACTATCGCTAACAGTTCCTTCTCGATCTGTGCGTAGTTTTGTTCGGTATCCGTCATGGCTCTGCTTGCGTAACATATCGGCTGGTCGTCCTGCATGAGCGCAGCTCCCAGGCCTGTTTGCGACGCGTCTGCCTGGATTGTTACGTCTTTATCCACATCATAATAACGCAGCACTGGGGCGTTACTGAGCTTCTCGGGTATCGCACACACTGCTTTGGTGTGCGATTCGCTTTCCTTGCGTATCAATTCACGCAACGGAGCTGTGAGGTCGGTCAGTCCCTTCACGAACTTGCCTAGGTATTGCACTGTACCAATTAGGCGGCGTACTCCTTCTACGTCCGTGGGCATTGGCATCTCGATTATGGCCGCGATTTTCTTCGGGTCAGGTTTCATGTCCTCGTCTGTCAGCAGACATCCCATGTAGTTGACTTCGTTTAGCTTGTAGCGTACCTTTTCCGCGTTGACGACTAGGTTTCTCTCACGACATCTCTTGAGGAACGCATGCAGATTGACGTCATGTTCGTCATCGTCTTTCCCCGTGGTGAGAAAATCATCTGCGATTACCTCGATGCCCTGTAATCCTTCGATGGTCTCATGCATCTTCCTCTGCCAGACTTCCGGTGCACTGGAAATGCCAAATGGCATACGCTTCCATCTATAGCGTCCAAACGGCGTGTTGAATGTTGTGAATCTGCTGGATTCCTCATCCAATTCGACCTGCCAAAACGCATTTTTGGCATCTATGACAGTGAAGACACGCGCACCGCTTAGTCGTGTGGCAATTTCCTCTATCGTTGGCATTTGATAATGCTCTCGCTTGATAGCTCTGTTTAGATCCCGTGGATCCATGCAGATACGCAGTTTTTCTGGCTTCGACACGAGCAACAAGCTGGAAAACCAATCTGGCGCGATGATGTCATCGTTGACCATCTCACGCAGCTCATGTTTCAGCTTGTCCCTCAGAGGCACTGGTACTCGTCGAGGGGCGTGTACGACAGGATTGACGTCTCTGTCAATCTTGATGTGGTACGGGCCTGGTAATTTCCCAAGTCGCTTGAAAACATCTGCATACTGGTGCTGTATGTCAGCGGTGTCAAAGCTAGGTATCTTCGTTGCCTGCTTTGCATCAACGTTGTTTACGCTCGGGGTCTCCGGCGATTCCTCTAATGGCCGAAAGGCATCCACATCAATCCACTGCAGCGCACTGATGCCAACGCATGCCTGGCGGCTGAGAAGCGGTTGGCGGTGTTTACCGCTCATCACTTTGAAGTGCAGATTGTGTTTACGGCCGTTTCTGTGGACTTGAAGTGTTGTGATCCCATCACTTTAACTTTCGTCCCTCCATACGCAGTCAGCGTGTCTGTGACTCGTGTCAGATTCTGCAAGTTAGTATCTCCTGTAGCTAACTTATAGTCACTCAGCGGCAGGATGTTACTTGGGATCCGGTATCGCACTCGAACTGCATCTTGTGCGACCCGATACCAAGCATTATGTATCCAGCGTCCGTCTGCCGTCCGTCCACACGGTTAACTGAGTGTTGAGTAGCTGAATCGTCTATCAGACTACTCTTCTGACTTTCTATCAGACTACTCTTCTGACTTTCAGTTTGCGACACTTAACGGCGAAGTGGTTCAGGCCCTGACAGACTCTGCATTTCTGTCTCTAGGCTGGACATTTGCCTCTTTCATGTGTCTTTCCACAAAACGAACAGTTCACAACTGTGCTTGTTTTCGCGTACATTTTTTCTCGAGGTCTTGCGTGATCTGCCTCGCTGCCACGCTTTGCGAACAGCCTCGTTCTTGTGTTTTTCTTCATCGAGTGCACATCTACGTCACCGACGGAATTCCATGCCTTAGCTCGTTCAGCTTTCACTTCCGAAATGTTCAATCTCAGGCTGAAGAACGGACTATCACACAAAAATCAACGGACCTCCATATTTTCATTACCATGTCTTTGTGTTTGCGTGCGTGAGTGTCTACGTGTCTGCGCGCGCAAGCGCGCGCATGCATGTATGCATGCGTGTATGTGTGCGTGTGTATGTGTATGTGTATGTGTGTGTGTGTATATGTGTGTGTGTGTGTGTGTGTGTGTGTGTGTGTGTGTGTGTGTGTGTGTGTGTGTGTGTGTGTGTGTGTGTGTGTGTGTGTGTGTGTGTGTGTGTTTGACATAATTTTAATTTGTATGCAACATTTTTGGGTGGGTGCATGCGCACTCCCCCACCGCGGTTGAAGAAAGTTTCACTTGGGTGGAACTTATTCCATTCGGAAAGAAGTAGTGTTGCTTGATATTATATCGTGACGTTTAACAAATGTAGGCTTGTTGATGCTGCGGCAAACACGTTGAGAGGCATTGTGAAAAAAATCGTCATTAATACACCATCAGCACGGCGAACAGTTTACAACACGCACCCACATAGACGCTGTGTAAAGATTCCAAGACTTCCCCCTCGCACTACGAAAAGTGCACAACGTACAGTACGTATCCACTTCGCACCGCGAACAAAAGCCAGCAGTGTCCCCCCGCCGTCCATAGGAAGTCATATCCGACAGCTGTTGGGTATCTAGCACAAATGTGGTGTGTATGAGAAAGGTGGTTCATGAGACTAGACGGATAAAATACGTAATATGTGTTTTTCTTATTTCACAGTTAGTGTACCTTATTTATTGTGACGTTTCAGTTGCTCTCAGCAATCTGCAGATAACAATCTCTAGATTGCGACGCGATAGTCGTTCTGTAGAGTCGTGTCCCCTTGGCCGCGGTGTGGAATAACTAAAGTGTAGGGGGCTTTCAGCTGCCCTATGGGCTGGACGCTTTGCTATATAAGAAGTTAAGATATAAGAAGGTTCCTAGACTGTCAAGCCGGGGTGGGTATGAGGATAAGCTATCACTACCTAATAAGTGACCCAACGGTGTGCGCCTAGTAAAGCCTCTGACAGTCCATTTCAGCTCCTGGCCTTCACGTGGCGGAATTATTCTTTACTGACAAGCAAAGGGGCAAAGGAGGATACCTGGCGCCTTAAAACCAGACGCTTCGGGCAGATGGGGTTCATTAACCTTGACCGATCGCCTATTTAGGAGAAGGTAAACTCTTATTCCAAAGCACGGGTTATACCAACACATGGGAAAGGCTAACGGAGAAAACCTTGACAGCAAATCCGGAGTCTGAGTCCCGAAGGCAGTCCGATGTTGTGCTCAACGTCCTTCTGGCAGCTCCTGCGACGGCACTGCAACCCAACTGTATCAGCTCTGGCTGTTCCTTTGGATGCACCAGTGACGTGGAGAGACGGGACCTGCTGCATGAACAACAACTGGCCTCTATATCAACTTACCCAGGCTTGCGCCCTGGAGAGGACACTCCAGCTTCACCTCATGGTGTAGACAAAACACGGGAAGCAACGGTTATCGGTTATAAGCCTCCAGCTCGACTGGCGTAGAGTGTGGCGCCAGTGGTATATTTCGACGGTGGGAGAGATCTTCGGATCTCACTGGATAACTACCGCCTGCCTCAAGCTGGGCAACCCCCAGCTGGCAAGGTGTTGTCTCGCCACAGTTCACCTGGCTCACTGGGTGTGGATGGGGCTTAGGATTTTGCAACATGAAGAGTGGACTGAAATCTCTGCATCAAGCAACACAAGACATAGTACAAAACAGACAACAAAAAGGAAAACGAAACGGAAACCGAAAATGGAAATCGACTATGAAGCTGGGATGCTCGAACGTCGGTATCATGTCGACCGGCGTCTCACAGGACCTCCAATACATCTGTGAAGCCTGACAGACTGCAGTCATTAACAACGAGCTCAAAAGACTTGATGTCGACATCGCCACACTCCAAGAAACACGCCTGGCCGAATCAGGGTCTTTGAGGGAAATGACTACACGTTCTATTGGCAAGACAATGGACTCGACGATATAAGAGAGCACGGCGTAGGCTTTGCGGTCAAGAACAAACTGCTAGGGATGATACAAACGTCCGACGGCCCTGTCAACCTCATCAGTGTGTATGCGCCAACCCTGTACTCAACATCAGAAGCCAAACATGAGTTTTATGGAAACCTGGAATCCATCATCAGCCAGATATCGCCACAGGAAGACCTGCTGCTGTTGGGTGACGTCAACGCAACGGTCGCATGGACAGTCTGCCTGGGACATCACGTATTCGGCAAGATAAATGTGAACGGGCAGCGACTTTTTGAGTTATGCTCCTACTTCGACCTCTGCGTCACCAACTCCTTCTTTCAGACGAAGACCCAACACAAGGCATCCTGGAGACACCCCCGATCAAAGCACTGTCATCAGCTGGACTTGGTCGTCACCAGACGCTCTTGCCTCAAGAATGTTCTGCCTATCACATCGCCGACTGTGACACAGACCACTCCTTGGTGTGCTGCAGGATCAGGTTGCAGCTGAAGAAGGTACAGCGCTCAAAACGCGAAGAAAAACCTCTCATTGACGTGAGACATCACATCCCGAAAAGGCAGCACTGTTTAGAGAGGTACTGGAAACATCGTCACGCTTTACAAGAAAAAAGGAGACAGGGGTGATTGTAACAATTACAGAGAGATCTTACTCCTGAGCGTAATTGGCAAGTTGCTTGCTCGTATCATCCTGAACAGACTACACATACATGATGGCAGAATCTACCCCGAATCCCAGTGTGGCTTCAGAGCAAATAGATCAACTACTGACATGATATTTTTGCTTCGACAGTTACAGGAGAAATGCAGGGAACAGAAGAAGCCGCTGTACATTGCCTTCATCGATCTTACCAAAGCATTTCACCTTGTGAGCAGGGATGGTCTGTTCAAGATCCTACCGAAGATAGGATGCCCCCCCTAAGCACTGCAGCGTATTCAGGTCGTTCCACGATTATATGAGAGGTACATTCCTGTACAACGGTTCTACCTCCGAAACTTTTAATGTTAACACTGGCGTTAAACAGGGATGCGAGGACGCATCCCTGTTTAACGCTTTGGGATATTGTTTAAGTCTTTGGGATATTGCTTGCTCTTATGTTGAAGCACGCCTTTGGATCTTCGACAGACGGAGTGTACTTGCACAAGAGATCTGACGGGAAAATGTTCAACTTGTCTCGCCTAAAAGCGAAGACCAAGGTCCGCCTGGCCCTCGACAGAGACTATCTGTTTGCGGGTGATGCAGCGGTTATCATTCATACTGAGGGGATCTACAAAACCTCATGAACCGCTTTGCAAAGGCATGCATGGATTTCGGACTGGCAATCAGCAATGAGAAAGACTGACATCGTGAGGCAGGATGTGGTCACTCCTCAGTCATTACCATAATTAACTATGAGCTACAGGTCGTCCACCTCTTCTCCTACCTCGGGTCCATCATTACCGACAATCTCTCCTTAGAAGCAAAACTCAGCAGAAGGATTGAGAGAGCCGCCTCAACACTCGCCCGGCGTACAAAGAGAGTCTGGAACAACAAAATGCTGACGCAGCACACAAAGGTGACGGTGTACAACGCCTGCGTGCTGAGTACACTTCTCTACGGCAGTGAGTCCTGGACATTGTACTCCATTCAGAAAAATCGACTGAACACATTCAATACGAGCTGCCTGCGGTGCATCCTCGGGATCTCCTGGAAGGACCGAGTCCCCAATACAGAGGTCCTCTCACGCGCAAGTATGTGAGCCAGGTGACTCTGCTCAGGCAATGCCGCCTCCGCTGGCTCGGCCACGTGCATCGGATGGAAGATGGGAGTCTTCCAAAAGACATCCTCTACGGAGAGCTGGCCACTAGAAAGAGAGCTACAGGACGTCCCCATCTGCGCTTCAAGGACGTATGCAAGCGAGACTTGAAGGCACTAGACGTGGATGTTGACAACTGAGAAGAGCTTAGTAGAGACCGATACAAAGGGGTCTCAACAGAGGAGAGTAGAGCCTCCGCAGGCTAGCTAGCAGAAGAAAACCTAACCGCAGAAAAACACCCAGCCTGAGAACAGAGCCGAGAGCGTCTTCAAGTGCAGCAAACCCAGTAAAGACTGCCACTCAAGAATCGCCACAACAGACTACTATTACTACTACTACTACTACAACTACTACTACTATTTGAACTTACCTTTACTACCGTGTCGCCATCTACCGGTAGCCGTCACGGGAAATAAGGTAAACTGACAATGAACTAAGACAAAATTATTATTTAAACGAGAAGCTTGATTGTAGGAAATGTGCAATCTCAGAACGAAGAACGTACTATCACTCAAAAATTAACGGGCCAGCACCTTTTCATGTCGACGTCAGAAATGCTGAACCTACGCGGACGTGTATTTACGTCAGTGTGTCGCCCTGGTACCCGCCATCACAAAGCAGCGACAGACTCTCTATATATGTCTGTCTGTCTGTCTCCCCCTCTCTCACACTCTCTGTCTCTGTCTCTGTCTCTGTCTGTCTCTCTATCTCTCTCTCTCTCTCTCTCTCTCTCTCTCTCTCTCTCTCTCTCTCTCTCTCTCTCTCTCTCTCTCTCTCTCTCTCTCTCTCTCTCTCTCTCTCTCTCTCTCTCTCTCTCTCTCTCTCTCTCTCTACCTCTCTCTCTCTCTCTCTGTCTCTCTCTCTCTCTGTCTCCCTCTGTCTCTCTCTCTCTCTCTGTCTCTCTCTCTCTCTTTCTCTCTCTCTCTCTCTCTCTCTCTCTCTCTCTCTCTCTCTCTCTCTCTCTCTCTCTCTCTCTCTCTCTCTCTCTCTCTCTCTCTCTCTCTCTCTCTCTCTCTCTCTCTCTCTCTCTCTCTCTCTCTCTCTCTCTCTCTCTCTGTGTGTGTGTGTGTGTGTGTGTGTGTGTGTGTGTGTGTGTGTGTGTGTGTGTGTGTGTGTGTGTGTGTGTGTGTGTGTGTGTGTGTGTGTGTGTGTGTGTGTGTGTGTGTGTGTGTGTGTGTGTGTGTGTTCAATCTTCAATAACACACCCTCGGCACCGCGAACATTTGTAAACAGCCTCCACCTAGCCAACGTGTAAAATCTCCCTATATACACCTTTCCCTCTGGCACCCCGAAAATGCGCAACTTCGCATCGTGAACAAAAGCCAACGTAACCCTCCCGTCGTCCGAAGACAGCACCAGCAGCAGTAGCAGCAGCTGCAGCAGTATTCACGCACGCACGCACGCACGCGCACAGGTTAACACCCTGTTTTGTAATATAGATGCGATAATGTAGGTAAGTTTTATATTCGTACATGTGCATTAAAGGAAATAAAAATAAGGCATTAGCAAAAATCCTTTTTCCATGTGTACACAAAGTTTAACATTGTATGTAACATTTGACAACATTAAACAAATACAGAAAAAATACATTTGTAGCATAAATTCGATTTTAAGCCCGTCTGTGAAGCGATTATACCGCGGAAAATTAAATGTTAATAAGCAGGCAATCACGTGGTATCGTGACGTCACTGATGACACACCCTCGCATCAGGCCGACCCTTTCCATGCATTCAGAGCATGTTTACAAGGATAGCTTTTGGGTCGAAACGATCGTCAGAATGAGTTATTGTGCAATATTCCGACGTAATACAAACACTAGTCATCACAGAGGAACAAGCAGTTATCTTACGGTTCCACATGAATAGAATTTTATTCAAAACAACGAATGCGAATGGGCCTACAAGTCGACTAGTTTTTGCCGAGCTTGGGCTCGTTTTCAGAATAATTATATCGAATGCAACCAGCGGGAAATAATCTACACCAATAAATATACAGAGCAAACAGATATTGTATCCAGCTATAGAAAGTAACGTGTATAATCTCATAATATCACTAGAATATCGATATATGAAGCAGCAGTTGTACAATTTATCATAACAACTTAAATCAGTCAGTAAATTTCTGATGGTGCCGCTAACTCAGTTGGTAGACGCGTTGGTTTCTTGCCATTTATTTTACAATCGGGCGACGCCGGTTCAATCCTGACAGTATGCAAATCATTGATTTTCTTTACACTTTTTTTGTTTATTTTTTCACGAAGTAATATAAACCAAATCATTTAGTATACTATGATGCACTGTTTGTAAATATATTTTTTATTTCTGTATTAATTATTTATTCGCCACAAAAATGAAAATATGGTCATTATATATAACGATGTTTCTAAATTTTATTTATCCAGACAGATCACAATCTGTTTTCACATATATAATTACAATCTATTACCGTACAATATATTTACAATTAATAAATTATATATCCATTACATTATATTTGTTTGGATAAATACAATTTATAATCGGTATATAATGACCATGTTTTCATTTTTGTGGCGAATAAATAATTACTACAAAAATAAAAATGATTTACAAACAGCGCATTATAGTATAAAATGATTTGGTTGATATTGCTTCGTGAAAACATAAACAAAAAAAGTGTAAAGAAAATCAATGGTTTGTATGCTGTCAGGATTGAACCGGCGTCGCCCGATTATAAAATAAATGGCAAGAAACCAACGCGCCTACCCACTGAGCTAGCGGCACCAGCGGAAACTTTCTGACTGATTTAAGTTGTTATGATAAATTGTACAACTCCTTCATATATCGATGTTCTAGCGATATTATGAGATTATCCACGTTACTTTCTGTAGCTGGATACAATATATGCTTGCTGGGTATGTTTATTGGTGTAGATTATCTCCCGTTGGTTGCATTCGATATAATTATTCTGAAAACGAGCCCAAGGCCAAGCTCGGCGAAACCTAGTCGACTTGTAGGCCCATTCGCATTCGTTGTTTTGAATAAAATTCTATTCATGTGGAACCGTAAGATAACTGCTTGTTCCTCTGTGATGACTAGTGTTTGTATTACGTCGGAATATTGCACAATAACTCATTCTGACGATCGTTTCGACCCAAAAGCTATCCTTGTAAACATGCTCTGAATGCATGGAAAGGGTCGGCCTGATGCGAGTTTGAGTCATAAGTGACGTCACATCTCGGCATCCCGAAAAGCGCGCCAAAAATATGCATATTCGAAAATGTCCGGATGCACAGCATAAAATGTGGAATTTCTAATTCATTGAATTTTTTTGATTTTTTTTGCTTGTTGGACGTGGAAATAGATAGCAGGATGTAATATAACATGAATTCGAGCAATAGGTGATTTTATTCCCTTTAAATGTGGATAATGAGAGGCGCGCTTATTAAATAAAAACAAGCAAATAGTCACAAGCTTGACTGTAGATGCAAAGAACAATTAAAAATATATATTTAAAAGGTGGCAGTCTTTTCATAGTTTTTCATTTTTTTATTCATATAATGTTCTTATGACAATACTAACTATATTGAAGATATATTGTCTGCCAAACAGTGTTTAGTAAGCTCGCCACTACATTTGCAATTTGGAAGATATGACCCCGGAGCATGTTCAGATAGTAAACAAAACATCCAGTTTCAAAACCCTAACCACATCTGCATGACATTATTCTATTTTTAACACGCGGGACAGCGCCTTTTCAAAAAAAATAAGCTATTAGAAAATGACATCCCTGTGGTGAAACTGTACCCTGCAAATGTAGAAAGATACTCGAATACATAGTTAAAACAATGGCTGCAATATCGCGGCCTTCCTTCGAGCGAAGTTTGTTTGAAACTGGCAGAAAAATGGTCGTCTAGTTTGGTTATGCTTGAAACAATGATATGACCAACAATTTGTATTTTCCATAATTATGCCTGATACTTATATAATACATACTGTCACTCATTGACGTGATGTTTTTGCATGTTAAGTATGTATTTGTATTATTTATTTTAAAGCAGTGACTAATAGTGTTTGTTATCTATTAGTTTTATGTACAGCACTATAAACATTGATGGATATGGTGTTGCATAAAAAAAATATTACACTGGTTAAATACGCACTTTAGTCAGTACAGCTGTATATACTTATTTGTCCCATACTTTATTTCACATAACGTAAGTTATTTCTTTACAAACGTATATGTTATATTACATATCATAATTTTATTCTTTCTTAAATTGTTATGATAGTGATTATGTTTTAGTAATGATGTATTTTAATATGGACATTGAGTGTGTGTGTGTGTGTGTGTGTGCGCGCGCGCGCGAGTGTGTGCGTGCGTGTGTGTGTAGGCTTACTCTCTTAAATTATATTAATATACACCGTATGCTGTTTTTACACAAACCTGAGGAAACCTTCGTGTGAAGAAATTACTAATTATTTAGTTATGTCATCGATTGAGTTCAAACAAATTGTTAAAAAGTTATCTTAATTGTGAAATAATTAACATATTATCTAACACAAATAAACGTTGTTCGTATTCAGTTGAAGGTGTAATAGTTCTGGCATCATGTGCAATTATGAATTAACTATACATAATAAGGCTGTCAATACCAAACAGTTACTTTATTGTAAGTTCACAATAATTATTGTTGTCAACAGTAACTGTTTATAACCCCTATAATAATATGAATTCGATAGCAAAACATACCATACTAAATTAAAACCAAATAGGCCATTGCATCAATGCAATACATCATAGACGTAGTTTATAGAGTAGGCCACACTGTAGTAAGGATGTCAACAAACGGAAAGCCCATTGACGCTGCAGCCTCACTGGTCTCGGACGATTTTATTCGTGTGCTATCGTTTCGACGCGTAATTCTGTTGCAACGCTGTATTGTAATTATTCTCAAACCTAATACTTGCACTGAATGATAGCACACCAATCAGGTTTATTAAGACTGTAGCTGCCAGTGTATTATACATTTTCACTGAAGCAGTCAAACGAGACAACGTCCAATAGGATACCGAATTGGACGGTGCACGAATTTAGGACGTGCAACTATAAAACACAATGGATATACTGTCTGAAATTTTCATCGACATCCCTAGCTGCAGTTACTTCGATAAATGGTCCCTAGGCTTCAGGAGCCCGGCATTGGTTGTAAGTTGGTGAAGCCTTCCTTCGGACCAACTGCAACTAAAAAGGTAGGGTAGGGTGGGGTAAGAAGCCCCCTCGAGGTAAGACGCCCCCTGGGTATTTCAATATTTCGATCGTTTGCTGCCTGTCTCTGGTGGATGAAAACAATGCTGCCACCTAGCATTCATTGCGTCCGAACGCGCAAGAACGCTAAAACAGCGGTGAGTAACAAAAAAGTGAATTTGAAGTTTTTAGGCTTGTTTAATGTTCAAATTTTACATACTAGATGTATGATTATGAGACAGAGATTACGTGAGATATCACATAGTCGTTACTTTGTGCATCGTTTATGTCAGTAGTTTCAATTATTACCATGCAAAACGGGCGATAATTAAATGTAATTTGACCATCGGCACATGTCTGCATGAAACCTATTGGGGGCAAGACGCCCCCAACGACGAGGGGCAAGACGCCCCGGGGGGCTTCTTGCCCCTTGAGGGGCGTCTTACCCCACGTTTTTTAATTGTTTGTTTTATACATGCAACATAGGCTAACGTGCAAGGCCTAGCCTTAGAGCTACAATTAAATATTATTTTATTTATAGTATTTGTATATTATGTTTTATATCATTCTATATTACCAATAATTATTGCATTATATTATGATGTAATTGTTATATTAATTGTCTTATTTTATTGTCTGTGTATTTGCAACATGGTATTTATATATATTGCTTTCTTATTCCTGTATTTTTTCCATAAATTATGTATAAGCACAGGCCTACAGTGAAAAACTGTAATTTAATCTGAATGTACTAGCCTACCCTGTATAAATACGTTTAAACAAAATAAAGAAATAAAGAAATAAAGAAATAAATAAATATATAAATAAATAGGCATAAATAAATGAATAATAAATACGGCATGTGTTTGAATGCAAATTTGCAATAGGCCTATAACAGATTGAACATCTACTGACTAATATTTTCTTCTGTAGAAGTGGTCCGTACGTACAAGCGCAAGTCGGAACGGGGTGCCTGTGGGGACGATGTGTTGAAGGAGGCACTGGCAGCGCTGGAGAATCAGCCTATGAAGGCTGTCAGTCGGCGTTTTGGCATTCCGGCCAGGACGCTGCGAAGACACCGCAACAAGAAAGTCGCCACTGTGAGATCGTTATCTCTCGGCCCAAGGCAACCAGTATTATCGGCTGACGTGGAACGCACGCTGCGCGAACACATCGCGTAAATGGAGAAGTGCCTGTACGGCTTGACGACCGTGGACGTCAGGCGCCTCGCGTACGATCTCGCGGTGAAGCTGGGGCTTGCGCACACGTTCAACACCGAAACAAAGATGGCCGGCCGAGACTGGCTTCACGGCTTCTTCAAGCGCCACCCTGACCTGGCTATTCGGCAGCCTCAGGGTACGAACACCGCAACGCCCTAAAGTGCAATTGTCCACTGCTGGCCCGCCATCGTCCACTGCTGGCCCGCCACTGCTCGACCGTTAAGGAGCTAATAAAGCAGCTATCTCCGTTGCTAAAGATATCGCGTCCACATGCAAGATCGCGTATTGCCGAGTGTGCCACTGTTCTGACATAGACGCCGCATAAGAACAAGTTGGCTATGCAGCAGGCGAAGAAAGAACGCATACCCAAGCTCAAGAAGTCCCTGGCAACAGGAGTGAAGAGACACACGGCAAAGAAAAGGCGCGTGAGCTCAAGTAGCGAGGAGGAAGAATGGCCCTGCATTATCTGCGGAGAGCCATTCAAAGATAGCAGATCACGAGAGGTGTGGGTGCAATGTCAACTGTGCAAGAAATGGGCCGACGAAGATTGGACCGCGGGACAGGCCTTTTTCACGTGTCCCAACTGTGAATCGGAGAGCGATTGACTGTGCATTATGTGCCATCTGTTCATCTGTTGCCTGATGTCGTTTAATATGCTTTAATAAAGTTCGTATTTCTTACTTGAAATTATTCAACGCATTTTGCAGATTAAATTTATGTTTGTTTCACCACAATTTCTCATTGGGGCAAGACGTCCCCTGGGGGCCGGTTGCCCCACACTAAAGGGCGTCTTGCCCCACGTATGGGGCAATTAAGACGCCTCCTTTGGAATTTTTTTTAATTGACGATCATAACAGTTAGTGCCGTCAGATGACAGAATGTCTTTGGTGAAACATGGAATAGGTACCCCGCAATCGTGTGCAAGCGCAAAAACCTCAACATTTTCACTGTATGCTTAAATATGCCGATTTTCCCTTAAGGGGGGCTCCATGCCCCACCCTATCCTACAAGTTGTGTTGTGACGTGAGGTGTGCATAGTTTACTTTAGTCTTTACTTAAACTAAGTTTAGTGAAAGGGGAGAAATAAACACCCCGCGGGTGCTGTCAATGAGTATATCTTGCATCATTGTTGCTAGCTAGTCCCAATGCTTGTTAACCATGCTGGGTAATCAGTGTTAATTATACTGGCGACCTATAGAATACATGAATACAATAGCATTGATCGCCAATGATCCAACATGTAAACAATGTCGAAACTTCAATGTTTACCCGTCTTTTCCGTTTTTGTTCGCGCATGTGCAAAGGGACCACACGTCATGTACTATATTTAGCGCTATGCCTCAATGCTGGCGAGTGCTATTGGCAATGCCAATAGGCTCTACGCTTTGATGTTCAACGATATTCCGGCATTTTCTGACGTTCAGCACAGCAGATGTCCAGCTAACAATTGCTACGCCCGCTAATTCCGGGTAGAAGAACTGACTGGCTCCCTTTTGGACCTTTAAAATACTTTTTGACTGCAGCGTAAACACCTCTGTATGCCCCTAGATATATCATATATCGCGCGCCTACGCAGCGCATAATATGATGTGACTTCTGTCGCGCGCGCTACCTGCATTAATTACATAACCCAGAGCAGCGCACGTGACACAGCGCAAATATGGAAAGCCACCACAGTCATAAAAGGAACCCAATGCGTCAATTAACCGATCCATCGCGTGACCTGTTGCCTAGCAAAACCTCCGTCAAGCCATCAGAATGTGGTAGGTTCGGACATTCCGTCGTATATTTTGGTGACATTCTGGTCACAAAAGACGTAAGGCAAAGTTTTTAAAGTAACAATTGTATGCGGGAACGTTTGATTTATGAGTTGTCATGCAGCAATAGTAATGTAATTCACGTATATAACCGTTATCAACATAGTTGGCAATGGCAAAGCTTGACGGAGGTCACACGCAAAATTTAGATTGTGACGCAGGCAAACCGCGACACACTGGATACATCAGTTGCAATAGTTACAGCAGACGATCGACTCAGTCGTTGAAGGAGGCCACGAGAAATGAAGACGGCACAACATTATTATTGTCTTTTTGTTATTATTGGGGGAAAGGCAGTCGTATACATCCTCAAATAATTTGCACTGAATTATACAAAGTATTGTTGACATAATTATTAACACTGAAAAAAACAAACCTCAAATGCCTAACATTTCAGTTCCAGACACACCATACCCATCCCAAATGTTTCCAGCCTACACGCATTAATAAATTGGTCCCTGGCCTAGTTGTTTGGACAACCTTTTGCCAGAAATCGCACTCGCTCATCCGTGTACCTAACGTAACCAGCAACAGGCAGCTGGGTTACGCGTTCGGGATTTTATAACGGTAAGAACATAAAAAGTAATACATTTGTATGCATACACCCAGTGATATAGAAAAACATTAAATTCCGTGGCTGGAACTCCACGGAATTGTTGCAGTGTGTTGTTTGCTAGAAATAGCACGCACTCACGCAGCTGACGCGGCGATCGAAATGCTTACATGACCAGCGACAGGTCGATCTGGTGTGCTGAGGATTTTCAAACGTCAATAACTTAAACAACTATTTAAAATGTCTGCACACATCCAGCGACAGATTTGTAAATGGCGTAATTATCTCTACGATGGTATAGAAAAACATTAAATTCCGCGGCTGGAACTGCACGTACAGCCTTTTGAAATATTGTGCCTCCCAAGTTCTCCACCCCCAGGACGAATTTCGAAAATGTCTAAATCTACGAACCATCATGAATGCTGGCGCGAACGGGAAACTCCGCGTACGTATATGTAAATGAGTAAATTGCAAATTGTAAATTACGTTGCATTATGAGTTAAACTACCATTTGTAATGTTTTTTTTAAAGAAAGTGTATGTACAACATGAACACTGTTTACTTATTTGATCAGACTTGCTACAGTATATGTAACTTTGGCATTTATTTGATCAATTTTTGTGTGTGAAAAATTAGGTCTACTGCATGGTCCCCACATCTGACCAGCGGAATAAGAAGCATATGGTCGAATATTGGTCCGCGGATATAGTTGTTCGTCTTTTGCACTTTTTATTTAAAAATTCCATATTATATGAAACAATTAAAGTTTATAATATTATGGAGTTGGTGAGTGTTATAATAGTGTATGGGGCATGTTGGTTCAATAGAAATGTGTAATAAGAACGAACGATCTCAGAATGCAACCTTAACAACCTACCTACAGATGAGAAGTGGCTTTGGGTAGTTGGATATTTTATTTCCATAATACGCATTATATGGCGACAGTTTCCGTAATGCCGTAATATGCGGTAAAAATGTATATTGGTACGCAGGCCTAGCTGCATATTACAAAATCGCGTGTAATTGCAAACACGACTTGTAAAAAGACATCGAACCGTGTACCATGACATGACAATTATAAACAGGTCGTCTTTGTAGGAACACATGTCGTCACGGCAACTTCGCGGTAAATTAAATGCTGCACCTTTATTTGTCGTTTCTCCGCGCCATGAACAATGAATATGTCAGCCTTTAGAATGCCATAAATGTTTCATTAGAATCTTCCACTTTGAGACAAAATTCCGAGTAAACCACTAACGTGTGACAATTTGGAATGTAGTTGGAAATGGTTAGTACGTTTGTATTAACTCTTTTAGGTGCGTAAACACCAAAAAGTTTATTTTGTTTCCCTTTAACGTGTATTATATTTTAACGGAGAATAACTAAATAACTTAATATTAAAATTATATAATATCTTCCAGGTAATTTATTACTACGCAGAAAAAGAGTTTTTAGGTTGACAACATCGCGTAATTAGCAATTTTATAAGTCGCAATTAAATATACGTTATTTGTCATTAAACGATTTGTGTGCGTGTCAACGCGTGTAATTATTAGACGTTATGACCGTAGGGGCGTGCCGTACGTGTCGAGTTTATTTACAATAACGTAGCAAGAACGTTGCTCGCACGTTTTTACCCGGAACCAAAATGCGATGCGGTTGAACACCGGTCTAGACATCACACTAGCTCGGAAGCTTGAGGAATACACTGATGTATATGTATATTGTCGTTGGATTATACTGTTGAGGAATGGGTTTACGTTTGATCATAGCTTTGAGCGTCATCTGCTTGTGGTCGCCGGTTCTCGGCGAAGCGGACAGCGCTGGACTCTTCTCGACGTCTGACGCTGTTGTCCATCTCGATTCATCAAATTTCCAGAGAACCGTTACAGGGACCGACCATGCCTGGTTCGTGGATTTCTACTCGATCTGGTGCGGACACTGTGTGCGTTTTGCACCGGTATACAAGGCGTTTGGGCGCGACATTGAAGGTATGTAATTTGTAAGTTGTAGCGTTCACGTTTATCACGTACTTCCATCTTCGACTACATAGTCTGTTCGTCTCATTAATTACCGTAACGCACGAAATAGAAACCACAGTTTAAAAATTAGGTCAGACAACACAAAACGGTGAGAATCGAAAGTTGTGTATTGAGTTCAACGGTGAATTTGTTGCATCATAAATGCATGCATTAAATACGTTTTATAAAATTGTATTTACAGTGTAATTTTTATTTGGATTAGAAATGAAATAACAGTCATAGGGTGTGTATTATGCCTTTATGGTCTTGTCGACGACCGTGCCAATAATAATTATAAACATGCCGTGTTCATAAAATCAAAAGAAACGTTTGCGAAAGATATCCATATTGTAACACTCCCTACCACGTATTTGTGTCATGTTATGCAAATAAATTGCCAGAAAATTTTGTTTTAAAATAGTGAAATACTTACAGTTTCTGTATGAAAACACAGTGCTGTGATAAAATTTTGGTAAGTATTTAGCATGCTAGATGTTATAACCAATGAAAAACATACTGTTGATGCACGTGACGTGATTGCCTGGGGAAATCATGCTGAATTCTCGTAAGACATACACAGATATCAATGGCTAAATCTCGCGATTCTCTAAGTCATACACAGATCAGTAGGTGTGGGTGGAATAATGATCCGGTAACTATATTTCTAAAAGATAAGTTTTTGGAGAACTATAATAATTTTTCAGATGTGGGGATTGATCAATTTTCTGTGCACATAATATGCAGATTTTTTGCAACAAATATAATTTGTTTACCACTGAAGTACAAAATATGCGAGGGGACAGATTAAATGCACTTGATTGGTGAGTAGGTCACATTTCAATGCACAACATTTTCCTACCCCTGGTAAATTATGACCTCACTTAGTTTAAAAACTGACACCGTTTAATGACTGTTTCTGTTCCCCCAGACTGGTACAAGGTGATGCGAGTGGGTGCTATTGCTTGCTCAAGCCCAGGAAACTCACCAACCTGTCGCCGCTATGACATCTGGGGCTACCCAACTGTCAAGGTGGGTCTCAAATATAATCAACTGGTCAGGCCTCTTCAATTCTATGATTCCTCTTGTCTCATGTCAGAGACATTTAACAAGAAAGTGACCATCGCTAGTATCCACTAATACTATGATATGGTAGCTCATTTGTGCTAGTTTTATTTACCTTTTGTGAAATTGTTGAACAAAGTATTACATATTTCATGATTGATCTGATTAAAAATGATTTGTTGGAATTCAGTCATGAAAATCTTATATTTACATGCATAGTTTCCATATATATTACATGTATTAGGTCCTACATTGGGTGGGTCCTATAAGAGCAGCTTTTTAACCTTAGAGGGAGTCTCCCTGATCCATACATGATAACTGTTTGTGATTATTATATTTATTTTTCTACATACTCACATGTTGAATAATAAGTATGGAGGGTCTAAATAAAATACCGGGGGCACGCGATAGTGTAGTGGTTAGCACATCCGCCTGACATGCCGGCGTCCCGAGTTCAATACCCGGACCCGGCAGTTATGGAATATTTGGTGTAAAAACCTGGCTCTTAACATTGGGGATTTTGTATCCCTCGTGACTCGGAGATCACATTAATGTCGGTCCCGTCTCAATTTGGGACGTAAAAGAACCACTGAGGACGACAAGCACCCTGGCAGTGACCACCTTCAGTGCCAGCATATAGAAAGGTCGGCTTGGCGATAATGTTCTGAAAAAGGCTGACTAGTTGAATGAGAATTCATAAGATCATAACATATAACCACACTATATACAGATTAGTCAGTTAATAGAACGTTGCCGAGTGCTGGAAACAACTAGAACTAGAACTACCTGTACTTGTATTCAAATTGCAAAACATGACACATTTGGATGTATGCAGCCAAGTGTGCAGTCAGCATCTTGCCTGTCGTTTAGCACAAAAGTTCAGCGTGAGAATGGTTCAACCACAAAAAAAGAAGATATATATATTAAAGTTCTGTTAGATAAGAACATTCTATTTGGTTAGCAGGACCACTTGTGAAAGGTTCAAAGTGACACTTTCATGCCTGCTGACTACAGACAGTGGCCTTAGTGACTTAGTGACCTTAGAGGCTCAGAGGGTGTGGGTAAACAGGATGTAAGGTGGCACTAAGGAAGATGTCAGACACCAACTTAACACACAGACATGTCAATATTGTTCATAGAATCAATGATCTGCTCAAAATGTCTGAGGATCCTGTAGTTTAAAAAAGAGCTTACAGCAAGCTGTGCATCCATGTAGAATGTGCGTGATGTTATGATTTGATAAGTGTACTGTGTACATATTGTGATGTACTGGTAGATCTATATAATGTTAACACTGTCATTGTTCAGGGACTGGACCTAAACTATGAGGCACAATAAACACTGCATACATATATTATAGTATATTATAGTATAATACATAAATTAGTTTAAACAAATGCAATGTCATGTCTAGTTTAAGAATGACAGATGTAACAGTTAGAAATATGACAACATGATTCATAGTTCTTGATAAAGTAATTTTTTGTATAAGTGGAAAAACCATATAAACTATATGTATAAATTTTATCAAGGATGATGTTTGGAGTATTGTTAACAGTTTGTATAATGTTGTGTCTGATGTACGTTTTTGCATATTGATGATTAACTCTGGGAATAAATATGTAGTTTTTACCACGTGTGTTGTATTGGTGAATTGCAAAGTTATATGTGTATGGAATATGACTGAAATATTCTGGTATAACCTTGTTGATCAATTTGTAATACAATTTGAGCTGTTGGAGTCTATAGATGTCATCCAGCTTAAGAAATTTACATTCTTTGAAGATGGGATCTGTGTGAGAATTGTATTTACTTGAAGTAACTATTCGCACTGCTTTCTTTTGAAGTTTAAAAATGCGATGGGCTTGATAACCCCACACCAATATGCCATAATTAATCTTGGGAAGAATGAGCGAATTATACTTTATAGATAATATATTCTTAGGTAATACATGTTTAAGTTTATTTTAAATTCCAATTATTTTATTGATTTTATTCGCTGTTTTGTTTATATGGCTGTCCCAATTTAGGTGTTGGTTTATGGTGATACCTAAAAAAATCATGTGCACATTCAATGTTTGTCCCATCTATTTCTATTTTAGGAAGTTCGATTTCCTTTTGGGGCATGTGAAATACCATGAATTTTTTTTTTTTAATGTTAAGAGAAAGTTTGTTTCCCTTTAGCCACTTGCATATATTTTCTAATTCTTTATTTATATTTTGATTTTGGACTTGGCCATCCGGAGATTGGAATTTATTCAATGTACTAAAAAAGAGTGGTGTCGTCTGCATACATTATGAATTTAAATTGATCACTTGAAAATATTATGTCATTAATATATATGATAAATAGAAGGGGTCCTAAAATAGACCCTTGTGGGACACCAGTGTTTATGGCAGCTTCTTCCGACTTGAAAGCGCCAATTTCAACATATTGCTTACGATTGTGTAAGTAGTTTTTACATAGATCTAGGGCTGCACCATTTATTCCATAATAATAGTTTTGTAATAATATGTTATGATCAATTGTGTCAAAGGCTAGAGAGGTCTAGGTATATGTTTATTGGGGTTGCTGATTGGTCAAGTTGTTGGACAACTCTGGCAAAGTGGAGCTATCAAAAAAAATTTGCTTGTAGTATAAAAAATGACAGAGCAACCAGAAAGTTCAGTATAAGGTCGGTCCTCTAGAAGATAGTGCTGGAAATGTAATATCAGAGGGATGGATTCTTAATGATAGAAGACCTGAATGAGTATTTTAGTTCAGTGTTTACCAGTGAAGATATTAGTTCACTGCCAGTACAGAGACTAAGTTCAAGGGGGAAGAATCAGACTATTTAGAACAGTTAATTGTAACCCCGGAAATGATACCTAAGAAAATAAGGGTCATGAAGGATAATAATAATCAACTTGTCATTAGAAGAGGGAGTGGTTCCTTTAGAATAGAAAGATAATAATACCGCTGTACAAAACAATAGTTAGGCCTCATTTAGAATATTGTATACAAGCGTGGAGGCCATACCGCAAGAAGGACATAGATATGCTAAAAAGAGTACAGAGGAGAGCGACTAAAATGATACCAAAACTGAGGGATCTTAGTTATGAAAAACGCCTAAAAGAATGTGGTTTAACAACACTAGAGACCAGGAGATTGAGAGGAGATCAGATAGAAGTGTTTAAAATATTAAATGGTTATGAAAATATTGATAGAAATATGTTTTTTTCAGTTAGGAAAGATAAAAAGTCTAAAGGACATGAAGTTACATTAGTAAAGGAGCAGTGTAGATTAGATGTAAGAAAGTTCTCATTTTCACAAAGGACTGTGAATGAATGGAACAGATTATCTGATGATTGTGTGGGTGTTAGTAGTGTGAATATGTTTAAAAATAAAATCGACACATACCTCAGAAGGGCTGGATATATGTAGATAAAAGGGTTGGACTCTCGATAAGCCAAAGGGCTTCATTGTCCACCTGCCATCTAGAGTTAATTCTCTGGATGGCAATCTTGTTAAATCTTGTTAAATTCACATGGCGGTGGCTAATCCAAATACACACATGTTGATAACGTATTTCTTGCATCTATTAACTCGGCGTAGCTAATCGAAGTCTGACGAACATTCCCGAATATTCATGAGCATGCCTTATATGGATTGTGAAGGTGGACCCAAAGTAGAAACTCTGCGTACGCAGAGTTATGTTTTCGATATATTGTCACGGTCATTAGTGATTAATAAAACATAATTCTAATGAAATAAAGGCATAGAATTACATGAAATAATCATATTAACAGGATTACCTAATAATTGCGTACATTACAAAGAGATTCAAATTCTCAAAGAATCCCTTTAAGAAAGATAGAAGGACTAGACGACATGAAGTTACATTAGCAAAGGAGCAGTGTAGATTAGATATAAGAAAGTTCTCATTTTCACAAAGGACTGTAAATGAATGGAACAGATTATTTGCTGATTGTGTGGGTGCTAGTAGCGTGAATTTGTTTAAAAATAAAATCGACACATACCTCAGAAGGGCGGGATACACGTAGATAAAAAGTGTTGGGCTCTCGATAAGCCAAAAGGCTTTCTTGTCCACCTGCCATCTAGAGTTAATTCTCTGGGTGGCAATCTTGTTAAATCTTTTTAAAATCTTGAAAACCTGTGGCAGCATTAATAAATATATTTATTTGCAGTTTTTCCCTCCTAAATCTGCCGAGTCACACAAAGGGACAAGTTTCAATGGAGAGAGGAGGGTGGAGGACTTAAGGAAGAAAGCACTGGACTACCTGACTGACTGGCTGAAGACTAACCCCGCCCCTGCATCCTGGCCTCAACTCACCCCCCACAGGTAACACTGCCCCCTGGCACAAATTCACTCCCACATGTAAACCTGACTCCTGGCCTCAAATCACTCTCTACAGGCAACACTGCCCCCTGGCCCCAACTCACATTCCACAGGCAACACTGCCCCCTGGCCCAAACTCACACTCCACAGGCAACACTGCCCCCTGGCCCAAACTCACACTCCACAGGCAACACTGCCCCCTGGCCCCAACTCACACTCCATAGGTAACACTGCCCCTGGGTCCCAACTCCCCCCACAAGTAACACTGCCACCTGGTCTCAACTCACCCTACAGGTAACACATAGAGGGGATCATTTCACCAAGACAATGTTCTCCTCAGGATGGCCCATATGTTACAGAATCTGCTGGTAAATAAAACAGCTGCCGCTATACCAGAGAGGACACTATTTATATACCAGAGAGGACACTATTTCTGTACCATAGAGCACACTGTTTCTATACCAGAGAGGACACTATTTCTGTACGAGGGAGGACACTATTTCTGTACGAGGGAGGACACTATTTCTGTACCAGAGAGGACACTATTTCTGTGCCAGAGAGGACACTATTTCTGTACCAGAGAGGACACTATTTCTGTACCAGAGAAGACACTATTTTTCTGTACCAAAGAGAATACTATTTCTATACCAGAGAGGACACTATTTCTGTACCAGAGAGGATACTAGTTCTGTACCAGAGAGGACACTATTTCTGTACCAGGGAGGACACTATTTCTGTACCAGAGAGGACACTATTTCCAGACCAGAGAGGACACTATTTCTATACTGAGAGGACACTATTTCTGTACCAGAGAGGACATTATTTCTGTGACACACCAGCGAAATGTCTTGGTTGTGCATCCAGGCATTGATAGTTGTTGGGTACCAGGTCACTTCTAAGGAGCGAAATTGATTTGAAAGAACAAAATCTGGCGTATTGCGCTCATTATTATTGGCACAAAACAACAACGAAACAAGGTTGTTAACTACTTTCCAGTTAAATTGCTTGGTAAAGTTACATCACCAGCAGATACTGTTCGTAATCTAGGTGTTGTCTTTGACAGTGATTTCAGCTTTCACCAGAATATTTCTTAAGTATGTAAATCCTGTTTCTGCCATACACATGTATACGTAATTTCCATCGAATTCAGTGTCATTTGTTGTTATCTCCTGCTAAAACAATATCAGTAGCTCTAAGTAGCATTCGCCTTGACTACTGCAACTCGCTCCTAAACAATATTGCTAAAAAAGGATCAAGAATTGTTTAGCACGTTTCTCACCATCATTGCCCCTACTGAAATAGTTACAC
>CM034537.1:2051654-2144133 GCA_020002185.1 Paraescarpia echinospica | reverse complement strand
TCCAATAATTAAAAACAAAGCTGGTGATTTGTCTGATAACAATAACTAGACCTATTGCTCTTGCAACAATTGCCAGTAAATTATTGGAATATTTAATATTATCAAGGACTGCACTCTTCTTCACAACGTGTGCCAATCAATTTGGATTTAAAAAGCATCACTCAACTGAGATGCTCATATTTCTATTAACAGAACTTTTTCGAGACTACATAGCGAATGGCTCTTCTATGTAGGTCACTATGTTGGATGCCTCCAAGGCCTTCGATAAAGTGAACCATAGCAAGCTCTTCACTAAACTAATTGACCATGGCTGTCCTGCTTTTATTGTGCGCATTCTGTATCACTGGTGCAGTACCCAGAAATTCACTGTCATGGTGTCGGAGCATGTCTACGTTTTTTATTGTCTTAAATGGTGTTAAACAAGGTGGAATCCTTTCTCTCAACCATTTTAATGTGTACATGGACAACATAAGTGTAAATCTTAACAAATTACAAATTGGATGTCTTTATGCAGGCATCATAATGAATTATTTGATGTATGCAGATGACCTCTGCATTTGTTCACCTAGTGTTTCTGGGTTGAGAAAACTAACAGATTGTTGTGCCAAGTATGGTGAAATGTTTAACATAACATATATGCCAATAAGTTGTATTGCATGGTTATTGACAACAAACCTCAGGAAATATTCATCCTGTCACTCTCAATAATCGTTCGTTACCCCACACTATTAAATGCAAATATCTGGATTATATAATTAACTATAACCTTACTGACGATGAAGACATTGCCAGACAGAAAAGATGCATATATGCTCAGGCTAACGTCTTAGCACGAACATTTCGCCTTTGTAGCTCTACTAGAACTTCCCTATTTCTCTCTTACTGTGGTATTATGTTCACCTGAAATATCTGGTGTACATTTAAAAACCAGAGTTTGAAAGATATTACTGTTGCCTATAACAACAGTTTTATCATTTTTAGAACGTTGCTCTTATTATATTTTAGAATAGTGCTTTTACAAGCGCGATGACCGCCTCTACGGCAGATACCGGCGCTATATAAGATTTAATTATTATTAATTTGTTATCATCTGTAGTGCAAGTTTTATGTTTGCTACAAACTGTGTTAAATCTTTTAATGAACGTATGCATTCATTCATATATAGCTTATTATGTCGTCTTCAACATTCTGAAAATCCACTTTTTGTGAATTTTGTTATACTGATACACATTTTAGAAGTCCTATGTTTAAATACTGGACTACCCAATTGTATACTTAAAGTTGAACACACATTTTATATATATATTTAGTAATCATCTATTTTATTTCATGTTTATATCTTTGTATTACATTAATTTATTTGTATGTACATATGGACTTTTTCTGTTATAAAACATTATTATTATTATTATAGAACCCTTGACATACAGGGCATTTAAAAAAAAATTGTTACATTTCACACATGGGCTCATAGAATAACCCGAGAGTTTGGCACTGGATGTGCAAGTCGTATAGGAGGAAAACGTTAATGTACATACACACACACTAGCTCAATTCTAGTTAGATGACGTCTAGTTGCCTCACCTGGTAGCACTGAGAGGAAGGCACTGTGCCAACTGATGCTCTTGCTTTTGGCCCCGACACACACGTACATGCCCGAGTCGGACTGCAGGATGCTGCACCGTCGTGTTCTGCTCTGGAGACTGTTTCTGACAATGCCACACCAAGCACAACATTACAATGACAACCACGATGATGCTGGTGGTGAGAATGCCGACTTTGAATGACAGCGAGAAGTTCTTGGGGACCGAATTGCGGTCGACTGCAGGGATCCGAGAGTCGATTTGTTGCGGATCTGTTGACAGACAAGAAACACAAAACTAAACCATCTACAAAGGTGTTTTTCTTACAAAAAAAGTCATGAGTGTCATTGCTGTCCTCAAAATACTCATTAAAACATTACTGTAGAGCTTTAGTAAAGTTTTGTTGTTGTTAATGTGCCTCCAGTAGACAATACTCCTGGTCATTTCATATGTGCATGTCTTGATTTCCTGGCATATAAAAGTTTAACAAGGAACAACTTGAGTTAGATGCACATATTTCTATATAAAACATCAATACCTTTATTGATATTATTTATTATGTATGTATATAGAAGGTGAACACAAATGAAGATCAGATTCCACATAAAAAGCTTAGGAAAAACACTTGCGTTAGACATTTCAACAATGTCCACGCTTTCCATATCAATTTATTGAAATCACATTGATCTTGTCAAGAACTTTGTATTGAAAGTTTGAGTTTATGTGAGCATGTAATAAAATACAAATGAATATGCACTATTATAAAACATTTACTTCATATTGTCAATTAACCTATAATTAACTAATTAACTATTGCTGTTTTTAAGTTTCTCAGGTTCTGCCAGAGCAATAGGGATTCATTCATGGACACATTCAGTATGACACTGGAACAATGGCTGGCAGAGTGCCTAGGCTAGACCAATACACAGATTTACAGCTGGCCACTCCACTCAGAGCATACCAAGTGATCAGGGTAAAGTCCACTATCCAGTTACATCAGTAGGGTGGCTCCCATGATAGCTGCGTATAATTGTCTTAATGGGAGCCTCCCTGACCTTACAATGAATACTATATTGTAGTTTATGTGCTTATGATGGTCAACAAAATACTGTCTGTTATAAATGAAGGTATGAACGCAGAGCATACTGTATTTTATGCAATGGCCAGGACAGGCCTAGTGCTGAGGTAACTGGCTGAGGCGATAATTACTTTCAGCTGTTTGGCTTAATAAAACCGCCCAGCCCCTTCAGCCAATCATGACATGTCAGGATTAGGCCCCAGCCTACGATTTGGATTAGCGGTTAAGCCGCCACTTCCGCGTTAGGTATCTGTGTGTCATGTCGTGTATATCCTGATACTTCAAAATCCACCTTCCTCCCCACCTTTTTGCCTAGGCACGTTTAGTTAAATAACTATTCTACACCGTTGGTAGAAAAAGAAATTGGAAAATGTCGCAACGCTTTCCCAAATTTCGGAATGAACACAGGGCATATCCCAAATTCTTGAATGTGTTGGGTTTTGGTGCGTCGACAGACTTCTTGTTTTACAAACGGTATATATTTGTCCTTATGTTTGTACAGGATAGGCGGAATGGCCCCACCTTTTTGTAATTGCATGTGTCTATTGGTGGTGGAATGTTTGTATTGTTTGCTTAGGTTTATACAGATCAGCAGAGCTGCAGGAGGGAGAAGCAGAGAAACAGCAGGACAATTTTGCATTTTGGGGGGCCCTGAGGTGCCCTCATGGCGCATTACATCGTATATTAAAAGTACATATATATATTTAAAAGAAATACATTTATCGCCCAAACAAAAACGCGAAAGATAAAAAATCGAAGAATTAATTGAAGAATATTTTAAATGTTGTGCATGGAATTTATAAACTGGATCAAAGTAATATTTGTATAGAATTTTATATTTTTGGCTTGGGGCTTTTAAATGAGCTGTGACTTACTAACAACCTTGACAATGTAAGTAAAGCTGATGTAGCCAGCCCGGTTGAAGACTGTGCAGGTGTAGCGCCCACTGTCTCGCGCATGGAGGTTTAACAATGTCAACACCCAATTGCTCTGGTTATTCAATATTATCCCATCCTTGAACCACACGATTTGGGGTCGAGGTCGCCCGGACGCCTCACAATTGAGTTGGGCAAACGTCCCGACGGACTTCATCACACGACTGGATGACATCTGGTCGGGGTGAGAGAACTGAGGTGCAACTGAAACAGGAAAAATAGACGGTGGAATATAATCAGGGTGAGTATTGTTGCACCAGGGACCATTTTAGTATAATGAGCTCATAAGAAAAATCCACCATTAAACAGAATACTTCATTTAACTTAAAGGGATTCTTTGAGAATTTTAATCTCTTTGTAATGTACGCATTTATTAGGTAATCCTGTTAATATGATTATTTCAATTAATTCTATGCCTTCATTTCATTAGAATTATGTTGTATTAATCACTAATGACCCTGACAATATATCGAAAAAATTACTCTGCATATGCGGAGTTTCTACTTTGGGCCCACCTTCACAATCCGTATAAGGCATGCTTATGAATTTTCGGGAATGTCCGTCAGACTTCGATTAGCTACGCCAAGTTAATAGATGCAAGAAATTATCAAAATGAAATGTGGACCAGCTGCTGTTTATGTCACAGATTCAGTAAAGTAAAGGAAAATATATTGAATAAACGGAGAATGAACATAGCAACAGTTCATGACGGACAGATTGATTTAAAAGAAAAAACACCACCTCTCCATGCACGAAGCCGCCAATGGCGATGACGACGCCGGCGATGTCATATTGAATGATTGGCATTGTTTTTGTTGGAATATAAAAACTATGGTACTATCATGTTCATTTCTGGCTATACATTTTGAAGTGAAGTTTTAATGAAACGTTTAGATAACAGAAACTTACTGAAGCCGAAAAGCATTCAATAATGAAACCATTTTACTTGCACCATAAATCCAGCTTCTATTTCCATAAGCAGTATAAATACATTACACATCACTGATGTAATCTACAGTATTAAAATAGTATATATATATGTAGTTATGTACTTTACTATCTACAAAGCTTTACTTTTAGTAGTTTTAGTTTGAAAAATGCAGATCTATAAAGAGCATAGCATTATTGTTGACAAAATATTAAAATCTATTGCATCAGTGTCAAAACTTATTTTATTTTGTACTGGGAGTGCAATAATTATTTGTTTTATTTGTTCTGTCTATCATTTAGAGTAAAAGATATTGAATTTGTTTCTGTCAAACTCCCATTTCGATAACAAATAAAATGGCCATTGTATGATAAAAATAAAGTTATAAAATTACAAAACTTTAAAAGTAACTCATATTCTAAAACACTGTATTCAGTCATCATTGATGTATTTAGCTCAAGAAGATCCCTAAGACATTTTGAATGTTGTGGAACATTTATATATTTTATGATTTTTCAAAATTATTGTAAAAGCAACTTTGTCAACACCTTTTTAGTATAATTCACTTAACACAAACTTGTTTCAACAAATTTTGAAGAATATGCTGTAGAACACAATCCAAACATGATGAGCATAAGAAAGCATTAATTTTATTATGTACTCCTACTTTTCAACATAATGACGGGATGATGTGCATTTGGATGCACAAATCGATCAATTGCACAAATCCATTTGAAACGTAATGATGTACATATTCCCAGCAGAAGCTACACGGAATTAATGTGGCAGAACAAAGTCAGACATCTTCTTCACTACTGTGTCAGTGAACATATTGTCCTATTAATAGCACTGCTATGCATTTTGATACACGAAGCTATCAGATGCACACATCCATTTGAAACTCGAAGTGAGGTACAACTTCCCAGAACAGAATAGGGCAGAACAAAGTCAGACATCATCTTATGGCACGTGACCCATTGTCCAATTAATGGCAGTGTTAAGTAGAGCTCTTCAATTTCCTTTTTCCATCAGCTCAGCTATTTCCAATGTTCCTGCAAATAAACAAGGTTGAATTTATGAAACTGAGCCTAAATATGAGTTAACTACCTCAACACTGTGCAGATTAATTCAGTTTATATATTGGATTATGGCTAAATGGAAAAGAAATACAAGAGAACCTTGTTATGTTGATTCAGTCAGACTAAAATCCCAATTCATTACTTTGGCCAACTTTTAATTTGCTTCTACATAATTACCTGTATGCATTGGTCATATACAGTGCACTCCAGATAACTTGAACTCACATAAGTGAATTTTTGCTAAGTTAAATCAATCTTTTCCTCAGTTCAGGGCAAAGGTCCCAATAAGGGGACCTTCTGATAACTTTCTAGTTATCAGAAATTCCACTTATCAGTATTGTCATGGGTCCCAGGAAGTTCGACCTTAACCAGAGTGCACTGTATATTTTCCTTTATTCTTGCTCAAATAATTAATGTTGTATATAATTATACATATGGGCCATTCTCGTGAAAAGTGTACAATAACTGTAAAGTAACATGTCAAAAATAAATGTTTAATTTGTTTTTAGCGAGTACTATTATTATTAAATGTGCTATTCACATGAAGCAGCGCAACTTGATCTGATGTATTACTAGATTTTTAATAATATATTCATGGATAAAAACTCATGTATACTAGAGTGCAGATCTGCTGGTGTCTAAAATTCGTGCATCGCAAAATTCCGTGGCAACATGGTATTGTGTACTACACACCTAAAATGTTTACATTGAATGATGACATGCCAGCCAGGTTTACTGGCAATCGTAGCTGTAGCATTAAAAACAGTCTGTGAACGTACGAATCTCACATTTTTATGTTTCGGTTCAAATAAGTGGGGAAATGTGGACTTTTCAAAAACGGCTGACTGGAATTTGGAAAGGCAAGACCCGTAGACACACATACCCAAATCCAAGATTTAGGCAAACAAAATACATCCACGACCAGGTTAATCATCTTGCTATGGTTGCATATACTGATATTTTAGCGTGCATTTTCGTTCACTGCATGTCAAATATTGGACAATGCAGTTTTATTAACTAGAAAGACGAGATCTTTGCCAAAGGCTATGTTAGTTATTGTAGTTGAGGCTCGATAGACTCGGTGACAGTCCCAGCGGCAGCTGACACCGACTGCAGCCATCCGCATCAGCGGACGTTTTAATTCTATTTAATCGAAACATTACTCAGCTGACGGCATTGGGAAGCATGGTAACTAAACAGTGCATACGCTTTCTACTCTTATAAAAAAAGCTGTCAATATGCATATGTCTACAAATTGCTTATTTACAATATAATTGCTTGAATCAACTCACCTCGGAAACTAACATGTCAACTATGTGTGTGACGTCAACGGTCGTTGTGTGGTTCACTGCGCATACATGACTATTCATTATACGTGGGCTGCAGAATTAATCATCCACGTGGTAGCAAGCTCAAAATGATTCACGTAAACACAACTGTTTATCGTTTTTTGTGCAGATAACACCCAAATTATGCATAAACATGCAAGACATAAGTAGCAGAGAAAGTACTTATGGGAAAGTAATACGTTTTGATACAATACACCTTGAATGCATATTAGCTTACAAAGAATCCCTTTAAGGAGAGTTTGCGAAATGCATTTCACTATCGTGCTCAATAACTCCATTATAAGCTAAGCAGCAATATTTCCATCATGATAACCAATAATCAACACAGTGGGTACCATTTGGCAAAGCAGATTGAGGAGTTGTTGACAAGTTTTAAAATATGTCCCACTTGTAATGATATGCACATCATTATGGCTAGCTGCAGATTAGCTGCAGCTCAGTCGTCTTGACCTAGATAGGGAGGCTGGTGTTTCAGACATAAAGCATAAACGTTTCTTATTAATCCGTGTTCTGTGTTACACGCTACCCGAACAAACACAGTAACATGACACCACTAACCATGCACTTTTCAATAAGATAACTATCTTCTCACAGTGCAAAAACAGATAAGCAGTCTTATAAAAGGCACCGCTGTATCACCGAGGACATTATTTCCATGACACACCGGCAAAGTGTCCCCGTGAAATGTCCTGGTGTTGACACTTTTCATTATATAAGATCACTGTTAACCCAAACAAAAATGTTTAGTTAAAACTCAGTTGAAACTCAACTGAGTTTCAGTTGAAATTCAACTGATTCTGTATGAATAGTTGCATTTCAACTGTTAAAAGTTGGTTTCAACTGCTGATCAACCTGCGTTCAACAGTTGAATGCAAGTTGAATGTGAAGATGCAGTTGAACGCAAGTTGAAAGCGGACACTTAGACTTCAACAGCAGTTGAACGCAAGTTGAAAGTGGACACTTAGACTTCAACAGCAGTTGAACGCAAGTTGAAAGCGGACACTTAGATTTCAACAGCAGTTGAACGCAAGTTGAAAGCAGAGACTTAGTCATTTTCAAGAATTCATTGTAGTTGAACAAATGTTGAAAGCAGGGACTTTGTAATTTTCAGAAATTCACCCGGTTGAAAACAAGTTAAAAGCAGGGACTTTGATGTAGGGATAACATATATGGGGGGATTTATTATGGGGTAATACATCATAAATTTTTATGGGGTAATATGGTTGTGGGGGTAAATGTGATGTATGTACATTGTAATGTGGATGCAAATAAACAGTCTAAATATGTTGGGAAAAAAATTGTCACAAATTCCTGTCCCCTACCCCTCTGACGAGGGGACACCTGCAATGTAGGGACACATTTGCTTGGATGCACAGGTGTCCCTACAAGACTACATTACTACATTTACTTACATGAGCAACCAAGAGATAACCTTGTTTTGATTACAAAATAGATGTGATCTTTAATATCTTGAGGAAGAAATCTTGTCAGTGCTCATTGACTATTTTTTTTAATTCTGAAGCAGATGTGAATGTTTCTGCCATGTCCAACATTTTTGTGGTGTGTTATTGAACTGTTAAAATTCTTTTGAACCAACCAAGGTAGGATACTTCTCTGGAATGTCAAAAACAATGGACCCTTTACCTGACCTGTTGAGTACTAGACTGTATCATGTAGGTCAAAGTATAAGCATGATAAACTGTACCATTGATGACTGAGCATCTGCTGGCTTATATTTTGTCAAGTAGTCTGGTGTACACAAATTAACGGTTGGCAGAAATAGTCACATGAAAAGTTATGGAATTAAAGTCACAGTTTAGGCTAGGAAAACATCACAGGAACTAAAGTCACAACATAATTTTAGTCTTGCTCCTTTTTACTGGCTAAACACAATAACGTTTTATGATTAAGATGAATATCCCAAAGAAACTGTTGCCACTCTTACATTGTTTCAATGAGATTTGACCACAAAAGATTTATAAGTTACTTTTATCAAAGTTATATATACATGGCCCATGGACTGGAAACGAGCCATCCTTATACCAATACCGAAAAAAGGTGACATACAAGAATGCTCAAACCACAGGACTATATCCCTCATCAGCCATGCGAGCAAAATTATGCTAACAATCATAATGAAGAGAATCACAACAAAATTAGAATGTGAAGTCAACAGAACACAAGCTGGTTTCCGGACTGGAAGAGGAACAAGAGATCACATTTTCAACCTGAAGATGTTAATTCAGAAATGCAGAGAATTCAACCATGACCTTAGGATTTGTTTCATCGATTATTCAAAAGCTTTTGATAATGTTAGTCATCAACAACTATGGAAAACCTTGATACACATGGGATTTGACCAGAAAATTACATCACTTATCCAAAATTTATATGTTGGACAGCAGTCTGCAGTGAGATTAGAGTGTGGTACCACAGATTGGTTCCCAGTCAGAATGGGAGTGAGACAGGGGTGCATTTTGTCCCCCCACCTATTCAGTCTATACACTGAGAATATCATGAGAGAAGTTGAGACTGACACGAGAAGCAAGTTTTTTAATGGACTGAAAGTGAATGGACAGGAGATATATGAATTGAGATATGCCGATGACACAGCGTTAATATCCGATACAAAAGAGGGATTGGATAAACTGATAACTACTGTTAAAGAGCACAGTGAGAGGAAAGGACTGAAACTAAACGTAGATTATGGATGTGAAGGGATGTCGAGAACCATCAGAGGTCACAGTAGATGGCGAGGAAATAGAACGAGTGGAAAGTTTTGAATATCTGGGGTCACTGATAGAAGCGGACGGAGATGGGACGAAAGAGATCAAGCGGAGGTTGGCAATGGCGAGTAAAAAGTTGACGGAGATGAAGAAGCTGTGGAAAGCAACGAACAAAGATATGAAACGACGAATTATCCGAGTCTGCATATTTCCAACGGCTACATATGGATGCGAAACCTGGACTCTTAATAATACCATTACTAAACGTATCAATGCATTTGAAAACAAGTGTTATAGAAAGATATTACGAGTTTCGTGGACTGAACGCAGAACTAACGAATCCATCGCAGCAGAGCTTGGTGTTATACCCGGGACTTTATTGAACTTTGTAAAGAAACAGAAACTAAGTTATTTCTGCCATGTGAAACGGCATCAGTCTCTAAAGAGACTAATAATGGAAGGAAAAGTGGAAGGCAGAAGAAGCAGAGGAAGACCTAGGAGACAATGGGGGAAGGACATAGAGGAATGGATGGGAGCCGACGTCTGGCGAGTGGGGAGACTGGCAAACGAAAGAGCTGTCTATAGACAATCCATCAAGGCTGCAATGTCCGGAAATGGATAAGCAAAACCATGACATGACATATATACTCGATTAAATACAAAATATATCCACCTTTAAAACATTACTATGGCTTTATATGGTATGCGGTCCGTTTCGTACATTTGGTGAACCATCAATGTTATACAAAAGTCCTAAACGCTGGTTTCACATACAATCTAGACAGAATAAATGTGACAAAGACCGAACCCAGTGACCTTTCCTTATGGGCTAATTATATTAGTGAAATGCTCCTCAGAACAGTTGCCACTTGTGTTGTTCCGATTAATCAATGTTGTAGATGATTGGTTGAGCCATGCGTCCAATCAATTAACTGATTACAATCTGGTGTGATCGATGATCGTTTTGACACTATAAAAATTGCCTTGTGTGAAATATGTACTATTACTGAATAACCAAATCCCATTTCATAAAGACACCACTGACATCATTCAAGACTCCAAGTTAAATTTTATAGATTACATACAACATTTTTTTCCAAAATCACCATGCCTATTTGGGGTTAGGACACTGTTAGACTTCGAAAAAAAGGTGCAGTATATTTTTGAGAAATGACTTTACAATATTCACTTGCTCTGACATAAGTGCATTTGAGTAGTCAGGTTTCTAGATGTGATTGTAGAAGCTGTTGACAGTAAAATGGTGTCTTTTTAGCTGGTTTTACTAAGCGGAAGGGTATCTGGCAGCAATTTGGCTAGTTGACACTTTAGCCGGATTACTGTCTGCATCCATTTGTAAATATTGACAGGTGTCATACATACAGACATTTTGCAAGAGCTAGAGATACTAGATTTTGACTAAACTCGACCAGCATGTCAATGAGATGATAATAAGAGCAGGTGAGAAGTTTAAGAAACTTTATAGGTCACGTTTTCTTATAATCACACAAAACATTAACATGGTCGCCAATGGGAAAACTGACAGTGTGCTGACCCCAATTAAAGTCCCTAGCAACGGAAACACGCTATAGTCATTGCACAATCACGGAGGACGCATTTTACTTCAAATATCTTGAAACAATTACTGAAAATACGTGTATGGAAAAACTGCAGTTGAATGGAACAAACCGTTTTTGGATATTACAGACTTCTCACCAGTCTGCAAGTCCAAATTACAGCGATGGAACACATGTCTTACAAGGGGGGTGGGGTGCGTATGCCAGTAGTTAAGCCTCAATTTGAAAATACGTATGAAAATTAACCAATAACATTGCAGCAGGGTGATTCATCAATCGTTTTTTGTTTACTTCAGCTGACTAAACACAAGTGAAGATGTTGTCATTGACCCTAATGAAGTCTGAGGACAGTGATTAGCTGGAGTAGGCCATAGCTGGAGCCTGTTATCAGATCTGTCTACTGACTGGACCTTCTGACCAATCAAGCAAGTGGCATTGTTTTCTGAATGTCTGCTAATTAGGCTGTGTAATATTATGTAATTGAACTGCTGGAGACATCTGGCCTTTGAGGAATACACACCCTAAGGTGACTTTTTGTTGATGTTTACCTTTGTAAATAGGGCACAAGGTCAAAAAATAAATACAAATTATTTGAATGTAACGTAACAACTGGCTGTATTGAATTTTCTTATAAAACACATATTGGACTTTCTGGAAAACTGTATCAGGAGTTCATAGTGCCACCTGACAACATTGTGCTGGATTACAAATTGTCCAACAGCGAAGTGCTGATTTTTCTGGTGCCTTGCCAAGTTTGGTGGCACCTTTGAAATGTGCATAAAACACAAAAACCTGGAGGGATTACCAAAAATAAAATTGCAGAGTGCTTGTAATATTGGTGCCTATAAAGGGTGTTGTTTTCAACATTTTTCTCCAAAATCACCATGCCTATTTGGGATTAGGACACTGTTAGACTTCGAAAAAAAGTGCAGTATATTTTTGAGAAATGACTTTTTACAATATTCACTTGCTCTGACATAAGTGCATTTGAGTAGTCAGATTTCTAGATGTGATTGTAGAAGCTGTTGATAGTAAAATGGTGTCTTTTTAGCTGGTTTTACTAAGCGGAAGGGTATCTGGCAGCAATTTGGCTAGTTGACACTTTAGCCGGATTACTGCCTGCATCCATTTGTAAATATTGACGGGTGTCACACATACAGGCATTTTGTAAGAGCTAGAGATATTAGATTTTGACTAAACTCGACTAGCATGTCAATGAGATGATAATAACAGCAGGTGAGAAGTTTAAGAAACTTTATAGGTCACGTTTTCTTATAATCACACAAAACATTAACGTGGTCGCCAATGGGAAAACTGACAGTGTGCTGACCCTGTCAACTCTCGCCAGTCCCAGACCAAGGCCCAGGTCTTGGAAGTCTTTTAGGCATTTTACAAGGTGTATTTCTGCACTGTCTGGTGGACCGTTTAGTCTTATGAACACTGCAGTTTCTCGTCCACGTGGACTGAAGTTTATGATTTGGTCTTTCTCTTCGTTAGCTTTCTGTTGTTGGCTGACTTTCTTCAGTAGGTAGGCGATTTCTTTTTGGAATGTTGTAATGCCAGCAATGTCTCGTTGTATTGCGGTCAGCTGTTGCTTCATCTCGGTGATTTCTGAGATGTCGTCATCCTTTCTGCGTGGCGTTGTGCGTGGCATCGTGAATTGCATTGATTGTCGATATTCCTCGGCTTGCCAACAATGTAAACAAAGATGGCGTTTTTGGCGCCAAGTGGATGATCAACGATACATTTTCAAAGTTCAGTTTTACGTGGTTTCGCAATGTAGATCGTCATCAGTTGTTTAATCCTCAAGCGGAGCATCATCACAATAGTGATATATACCAATGTTGACGATCAGACACATATAATAACTTCACTAGATTAGAAATATAAGCGAGTTATCAAATGCGATATGTTCAACGTTCACGCATGCGCACTTAAGACTTGAACGTGCACTATGAGTTTTTTCTTGATATTTTAATTTTAGTTTTATTCCGATTCCTGTCACTGCTTTCTGGACAATTCTGCCTGTAAAACATGTAATAAAAGTCTGGCCTTATCTGACCATCAAATAAAGATTGGACATTTATATAGATGGCTCCTGGTACTGTATTTACACAGACCATTTATTTTATGGTATGAGCAGTGATTATCAGCTGTGGCAATAAAATAACACAATGTGGCAATAAAACTTAGTACATTTATTGGCCTCCTCTTATCTTGGTTAACTGTGTTTGCCCACAACATTTGCTCTGAGCTAACAGTCTCACAAGTGATTGCTTACCACATCTGCTAACACATTCTTAGAGGATAAAATTTGAAGGCAATGGTCCTTCTATATATATATATATTTATTACATATGGAATAGTGTTCACAAGTTAATGGTTGTAGAAGCTGGGTAAATACTTCTGGTTAGAATAAACATGTATCTTCAACAGAGCAGAGTGTGACAATAATGTTATGTATTCTGGAAGGTGGTGTGATGTTATCTTGGCTTATTATGTTTGTTTAAGGTTTGATACTATATACTGCTTAAGATAACAAGGTACTAAGATTATCTTATGTTACAGAAAATATGCTGTAAATTGTAATTAAAAATTTATGATAAATGGCAAGAACAACAGACAGACAGACAGTTGTACTACAGGGAGAAGCCCTAGATGAAGTAGTCATTCACGTATTTAGGAAGTGTAGTGGACACAAATGGAGGAACAGATAGTGATGTAAGAGCTAGGATAGGAAAGCAAGGGCAGCTTACATTGTACTAAACAAGATATGGAACTCCAGAGAAATCTCAATACCAACAAAGTTACACATTTTTAACTCAAATGTTAAGGCTGTGCTAATGTATGGATCGGAAACATGGCATACTACAAAATCCATGCTACACAAGCTCCAGAGTTTCATAAACAAATGTCTAAGGAGAATTCTAAGGATATGGTGGCCAGAAACAATTAGTAACGAAGCACTATGAGAAAGAACCAATCAAGAACCAGTCGAACACCAAATCACAAGGAGGAAGTGGAGCTGGATAGGCCACACGCTCAAGAAACCTGCAACTCACATCACTAGACAGGCACTGACACGGAACCTGCAGGGGAGAAGGAAACGGGGAAGGCCAAGAAACACCTGGAGGTAGAAGCAGACATGACAAAAGCAGGATGGAATTGAAAAGAACTGGAAATGACTGCCCAAAACCGTATCCGGTGGAAAAGAGTTGTTGATGGCCTATGATCCACCAGGGAGTGAAAAGGGTTAAGTCAAGTTAAGTCATACATTTTCAAGAATCTACTAGTCCTTGAGATGTTTCAAGCAGAACGTGACTGTCATGACCCTGCACACAATTCTGCCATCAGCACCTCGCAGCTGCTGTATGTCATTGATTCATCTTTGAAGATATTTGTTTACACTATTATTGTATTCTATTATTTGCCTACCTCTAATTTGTTTACCTTAAATTGTTTCCTTCAGTAACATTTCTTTTCAATTAGACTAGAAATTACAAGTGTCACCTAACTGTTCTGATCATTTATAATAATTGTCTTCCTAGAATATCTATTGTAATAACTGTATTAATAATATTCATAATAATGAGCACTATTTTATAGATTATATTTCTATATTAACACTATCCATTAAGAATATACAAGTATTAAAACTCGTTTTAAGTGGTTTATGCTGGCATCAGCAAGAAAGAGTTCATGAGCAGCATTACAGAAGTGATTAGGCTGCTTAGTAATATCAGCGCCTAGCTAGGCTAGGCTCCATCTTTGTTTACATTTGTCGAAGACAAAGGAAACAGGTCGGTTCGATCACCATCGCAACGTTTGTTTGTTTCTACAGTTTGACAAACTTTAATTGCAAGTTGATTCTATTATTTGTGATAGATATATCAGACGTTGTTCTTGTTGGACATAGCTTTTTACATCGATTTAACGACGGTTTAAGAGGCCCTTGGTTCAACTTTGGACTAATAAGCCAGTTTTGAGATCCGTTGCTACAAAGCATCATTGTAATGTCATAGGTCAATCGACATAAACAACTCACACATTCCTGTATAAGTGATTTGGAAGTTTGAGTTTATCGTCTTGTTTTTTGCTTTCTATAAATAGTTTTTACTTTTTGTAATCTTTGTTTATGGAAAAACAACAAAATTCAGGTATATTTACGTAACAGAGGGTTGCCAACAACCGGGAACAAAAACGAACTGATAGCGCTGGCATTTGGTGCGTCTTATTTCAGCATTCCACAAAAGGCCAGCGTGAAAGATGCAATTGTACAGAAAGCGGAGCAGTATCGCAGGTTGTTGACTGTGGAAGGTAGCGTTCTGCCTGACCCACTCTTCGATTTGAACAGTGACTGGGTGGGGGAAAGGAAAGGAATGGCCCCCATGTAGGTACTGTGATTTGGCAGAGTACCTTGTTGACAGTACTGAGAGAGATTTGAGGACATACCTACTTACTGACTATAAGGAAGGAAAGGTATTTTCTTACTTTGATTCAAAGTGGTTAAAAGAAGTGTTTTACCACCCAATTTTCCGTGACTCTCCATATTGTTTCACGAAGGCCGACTGCACCCCCTCCATGAACATTCATCATAGCCCCCACCAAGTATGTGTGTGGATTAGGAAGAACAGTGGGAAGACTGTCAGTAGTTACTGCTCCTGTTTTGTACATATTGCATATTTATTGTAGCTACTTATTATTATTACTACACTGACTGATTGACCGACATTACGTTACCCCAGCTAGCACATAATAATGTATTGTAATAATAAAAAAGTTTATGAATACGAATACCTTTATTTCATGTTAAAAACGCAATATACATACAATTATGCAATAACATGATATAAGTATAATAATAATGTAATAAATAATTTTGATGACATCATCACATTATAACATTATTTTTGATTGTCTAAATGAAATTAGTATTGGGCCTATTGTGGTCGGGGCCTGGAGTAATATGCATGCTAATATCATATACAACTAACTTTCTGCATAAAATATAATATAAATAGAATATAAACGTTTTATGAAATTATTAGATGGTACAACATGACAGGTTTTCCTCTTATTATCTAAATACAGACCGGCCTACCCCAAAAACTTCCTGTCAGTAATCTGTCTTCCCATTTACACTGATTTTCAGGAATATAGGCTTTCTGTCAGTAATAGATCAGAACCGTGTCAGATATTGTCAGGAAAACAACATCGCTGTCAGTAACATTTTAATACTGTGACTATGATGATAGCTGTACCCAAAACATAATTGTCTCTAATAAACTATGAGGTGTTTTGAAGCATTCAGTTAACAAGGTAAGGTAGATGTTTATAACAAGCATTGGTGGAAATCAAACGTGAACAAGCGTAACTCTAATGCAAATGTGGCTATACACATTGTAATTCTGATTTTATGTAAATTTAAAAAAACAGCATGCTGACTACAAAACATGACAAATTATAACAACACGTCACGTCATTGTCTATTTGTGGTGTCATTAGGATTAATATTAGTAGCCGGTATACCTAGGGCCAGGCTATAGACTACACAATATAGTAGCTTGACTACATCAAAGTCAAACACAAAGTCGTGCCGGGGGACGGCAAAAACCATTAGTCATTACGTTACGCCAGTCGTCGACATCGTCTACTCAACTCAAGTCTCAACTCTAGTATATATAAGCATATCCCTGTAAATGATAGACTAAACTCAATAAATACAGTAACTTAAGTCTTAGTACAGTCAGTTGGCCTGACACTACAAGTACAACACCCACTACTCTGTCACTAGTACTAGTCTAACGACGTAGTCAATACCTACAATTATCTCGGCCTCCATTTCATGTGAAATAGGAAAATAAATTATAAATATACGGCAGTATGTAAAGTCGACCCCCTTCTTTAAACTTGACAATACGTGCCACGTCTGCATGCATGCTGTTATAAACGGTTGCACCACACGTTTCTTCTTGGCTGGTAGTGGTGCCATTTCGATCCATACCATCATTTCGTGCCGCGTGAATCATGACTTCATCTTGTTTGAGCGCCATGAGCGCGGAAATGCGAATTTGTCGTAACGCTGTTTCCTATTGGTTAGATTACGACCAGAAGCAGCGAATGAAAAACCGTGTCACAACAAGCAGCGTATATATGCTGCCACCTGTTGAATAAAGTGAAGCTAAATTTGAGGAGCACGGAAGTGATTGACGATCATTGTGACAACGACAGAATCCGTAATATTTTTATCCCTCGCCGTAATACCGTAATTTGAGGTGTATTTCCAGAATGATTCTGGACAATCCGGAATGGTAGGCAGGTCTGTAAATATGAACATTAATACCATCAAAATTCCTTTGCAGACTTGGGTCTACTTGCAACCATGTTGCAGCTGTCCTGTTTAAGTTGGATTACGCTTGGCAGAATGGCTATACAAGCAAAGCATGTACGTCACTTCCAGTTCAGTGGACTGCCCCATCAAAAAGCAGGAGTGGTAGCAAGCTAAAGAAGTTAAGCGAAATGGAATGGCGCAAGCCACATTAGAGCAAAAGAGGGAAAAGGTGACTATCAATCCTTGTGTAAGCAGGTTGTTTACCCTGCTGTATCAATGCTAGTGCCTTCCACTGGCAGCAGCTAACTATGCAACAGAAGATGATGTCAACGTGGGGCCAGAAGAAGAAGTTAACACAAGCGTGAGACTTCGTCCACCACTGTCAGAGCTTCTAAAGAAACATGGCACAGACCTACCTAACATTCTGCTGTGACGAAGTGAAGGCAGTCGAGGACGCGACAAGGAAGCAGAAAGATAACTCAGAGTGGTTTACACAGTGCATTGGCCACATCACTGCATCACATGCACACACCACACTTATCAAGCACAGAAAAATCCAAAAAAATGGTGATCCTGGGAACATGGACAATTTGAATGGCTTAATAACCAAGGAAAAACAGTTGATCCAAACCTTCTCCCTCTGAAGTATGGCCGAGAAATGGAACCCCATGCAAGAAATGAGTATGCAAAAATAATGTCTTCAAAGGGTCACTAACATGTCGCAGTCAATGAATGTGGGTTGTTTATTCAACAGCCCAGATGCTGTCGTCTCCTGCACATGCTGTGGAAAAGGGCTCCTGGAAGTGAAATGTCCTCTAACCGTTGCACATTCTAGTTCACATTTATGCCCTCCAGCATATCTGACCCACGATGACAATTGATTACTTAAACTGAAAACAAGCCATCCATATCACATACAAGTTGTGATGCAGCTCGCTGTCACAGAGTACAAATGGAGTGATTTCTTTGTGTACTCCCCATGAGTCAATTTTAAACAGAATTCGAAACTCAACTCACCAAATTATAATTGGAACAGATCAAAATATTCACTATCTTAAATTGAACTTGCATAAACCCTTAAGTGACATGCTAGATATGTTTTTTGGTGCTAGCATGGTTCCTACAATTACTAAACCAACACGTATCACCCATACATCTGCAACCCATGATTTAGAAAATGCACCACTATAGATAGTTACTAGATATCTATAGTTATCTATACTATCCAGTTTATTTGCTACAAATTTGTAATCTTACCTCTTGATCAAAATTATCAACCATATTTACCATGCCAATTTAGCTGCTGTTGCTTGTTTGGCCCTCTTGAGGATGTCCTTGGATATTGTGGCGCTGTGGCAGCACTGACCACTAGAATGGAGACACATCTTATATGTGATGATACTGCTTAACACGGAAGTGCTCAAGTTGGGTCTGAATTTGGTTTTGTTCTTGGCACAACACTCAAGACTCTTTTGCTGTCGGCACTGGAATGAAAAATGTTTAGTATTCCAAGCATAATTTCTGCCAACATGTTGTACATGAGCTGGCCATTCTCATCTTTCTGCACAGACATGTGGTACCAGAACTGGTCAACCCGTTCAAACTGTGCCTCTGTGCAGTCATCAACCTGATAATTGAGGAACTGGCCCTCCAATGCATCCAGACAGTCGGCGTTGTCTTGTGGCAGCAGACACAGAAAGCAGTCTTTAAAATAACGTACATTGGCAGTGTATCCTTTCTTGAACCGTTGGTCCACTGTTTTTTTCCTTTTACACTTGGGTACAAAACAAATGTGTTATGGTTGAACGATGTTCAGTTCTTTCAAACACGCCAATCACAGCCGGCGAGGTTACAGCTAACCTTCCACTCCTACAAGGGAAACTATAATGTCCAGTGCTGTCATTGCATCAATTTATATCACTGAGAGGCACACACCCTGGACCACTTTTCTGCTTTCCTGGCAACGTGTTTGTACAGTATGAATATTTTTGTGATTGTCTGGCCAAATCACTGGCTTGGGCAGGCCTCTCACCTAGTCGATACAAGACTCATAGCTTCCACATCGGTGCTGCTAGCACAGCAGCAGCAGTGGGAATATCGGATGAAGATATACAGCATATAGGCAGATGGAAATCAGTAGTCTTTAATCACTACATCAGACTGCCCACTCTCTACAATGCAGGCCTTAGTTTATGGAATGGCATGATATGCAGGACCCGCAGTACCTCGGGCTTAGGGTCAGTGGGTCTGCATGGTCTGTCCAATTACTTTTCCCAGGGCGTAGGGTCAAGGGAAGAGAATTGGCATTTCATGTTTATTCACTTCAACAGTACATCCATATATATATATATATATATATATAAGTAAAGGCTTATATCAATGATTATTTTCCTTTTGTGACTCAATGCTTCCAAAAGGATTAACTGTGGGGTTACGTGGCTGTAACCATTCAATCCTTTTGGGAGCATTGAGTCACAAAAGGAAAATAATCATTGATATAAGCCTTTACTTGTTAGACACATTAGGTAGATACCAGGGCTGGCTGGACATACTTATATGCCAGCTTTCATAGGTTGCGCATAGATGGTAGAGTTACAGATGCTACCACAACAGTGGAGTATGTGAAGCCTACCACTGTTGTATTATATATGGGGGGAATGCACTCTGGTCCCAGAAAATCAATCAAGGCCAAAAGTGCATGTGTGGCATATTTGTTGCCCCCCAACTAGGGCTATAAGAGTTACATATAATGATGTACTCAAAATCTTGTAGTTGGGTACATCCTATAACTAATAAATCAATGTCGTTTCCTTAAGAAACGGCCATATTTAAATTAAAACTTGTGTCTGTTTCCTTTCTTGCTGAGGTGCCGTATAAATATATATAATAACCAACATAATAACAGCCAATGCTCTTTATTTATTTGAAACCATTTTACTAACAAACAACTTATTTAGAATTTGATATTTTATTTAATGCAAGTTTTACCTCCATCATATCTATCATTTCAACCACCAAAGATACTCAGAAAATTAGTTACAACTACCTAACCTAACAAAACACGTCAGCTGGGTTAATTCCACACAGTGATACACCTGTCATGAATTGAAGCCAAATTGCCATACCATAAATTTCTGTGTACAATACGCATTTTTTTCCGTCAATTTTTACTCAAAAGTCGGAATGCATACTACACATGATGCTAAGGCTAAACAAAATTGTCTCTGACCAATTTATCAATATTTGCAGACCAGAATAAACGCTGCTGGAAAACTAGTAATATTATTAAAGTCGGCGTGATGTCACAATCACGTAAACCACCACAGCAACGCAGATGAAAGGCAAGAATCGCACTCTCGTAACCGCCTCTAGCCCTAAACTAGCAGCGAGAAATGACAAAGACGAGAGCCCAGATGTATGACATCGCGAATAATAACTGCACGAATAACACCAATGAGCGGGAAGCATACAAGACCGGGAAGCGCAGCCCAGGAAGTGTCAGTAGTATACGTGTGCAGTTGACTATCCATACTTCAAAGGACATCAAATGGCTGTGGATCAGTCGCAGAAATGGATTCCTACTTGTAAAAAACAATTATGATTAATGACCTGTCATGTATGTATAGTGATGACCTCTTGTGGCTATGTATAATGCTATAACATAAACAGTGGCGCCTCTAGTGTAGTATGTGTATATTCGTATTATAACTGAAGTATATCCATTTCTGCGACTGATCCACAGCCCTTTGAAGTATGGATAGTCAACTGCACATGTATACTACTACTTGCGAGCAGGGGGAGGAAAACGTTTTCTGGGCCACCGACGGGACCCTAATTTACCGCTGCGTTTGTTGAAGGGTGTCGAATTTTCCATACCCCTCCAGATTGCCCTGACAAGCAAGCGACAAGCCGGCAGCAATGCTGTAACTTGCATTCTGAGGTGGATTCATGGGTTCAACCAAAATATTAGAAGCAGGAAAATCGGGGATTGATGTCTTTTTAATGTCTTTTCCGAAGCTTCGATTTCACTTGACAACCAATCAGACAAGTTAAAATTTTGGCGGACAAGTAGATTTCAAAACTTACTTGTCCAGCGGACAAGTAAACATTCTGGCTTATTTCTATCGCTGTACATGCATCCTGCCCTTTTAAGGTGTGTCGATTTTATTTTTAAACATATTCACGCTTCTAGCACCAACACAATCGGGAGATAATCTGTTCCATTCATTTAGAGTCCTTTGTGTGAATGAGAACTTTCTTATATCTAATCTACACTGCTCCTTTACTAATGTAACTTCATGTCCTCTGGTCCTTCTATCTTTCTTACCTGAGAAAACATTTTTTTTTTCAATATTTTCATAACCATTAAATATTTTAAACACTTCTATGTGATCTCCTCTCAATCTCCTGGCCTCTAGTGTTGTTAAACCACATTTTTAGGCGTATTTCGTAACTAAGATCCCTCAGTTTTTGTATCATTTTAGTTGCTCTCCTTTGTACTCTTTAGTTGCTCTCCTCTGTACTCTTTATTACTCTTTGTTACAAAATGCAGGTCTTTCAAGTGTTCAGTGGACCCACATAGCACAAGGGGACTGAAGCGAACACAGATAATCCCAGCCTATCCCAAATGACTCATTATTCATACAACAATTCCCAGCATGCCTGGCTTAAAGCCCGCTCACCTAAACTTGAACAATCCAAAAATAAGGTGTCTATAATATGTCACTGTTTGTAGCCTTTCACCATCTACCCTCAACGAGGTACAATGTCAGTTATCATTTTGAAACATCGGCATTGGGTTCGGAATTAGCTGGGATCAGCTTGTAAAAATTAGTGACAAGAACAATAATTAATATATTATAAAAACTATAACTCATACTGATTAAGATTGTTCAACTCATTTTGCTAGATTATTAATTAATAATCAACACAAGCCAATCAGTTACCTACCATAATTACTTTTTAAAATACAAATTAATATTAATTTACTAATGCAACATTTCAACTTTGTTAGTGTGCAATATCTTATTTACACACTAAAATGTGATAACAAAATTATTAGATTTTAATAAAAAAGTGTGTGTTTGCTTGGACAGAACTGTTTCCGTGTAACCCTGCGTGTAACAAAATCCTATTAGCTTTAGTAGAATGTTACAAAAATTAAAATATAAATTTTGCTTGTATGACATTCCCCACTTCCCAGTAGTGCCAATGTGTCTGGGAGCTGAACCTTAAAAATACACTGGTTGGGAATGTGTCTACCAATGCATGATGAAGATGATACAAGATGGCCGACAAAACAAGAAAGTCAGACTCACCTATGGCCAGTGACAATGGCACCGCCATCACCACCACCCACCAGCTCATTCCTCCATTCAGCATCATGTCTACTGTCTTCAGTCTTTAACTGCAAATGAAGTCAGACGAAAGATCACTACAACAATATGCATGACTGCTTAGAAGGGCGGAATCTAAAACACATAACCCCAGGGTTTTGCTCTGTCCAGCATAATTGCATGTAATTCAGCTGTTAATTGCTGCCTTCTGCCTGGCAACTAGAAAAGGGGTGACTGGACTGAAATGAAACACTTTGTCTGGGGCCATTCCAGAAGCAATTGGCCACTATGCGGGGCCACTTTACTTGTTGCTCGTGATTATAAATGACAGCTGCCAATTCCCGGGACCATTTTTACATGTATTACCACTTTGTTTCCATATGCATGTGCAAAATTGTTGTTGTATGGTGTGTATTGACTACATTTCATACCCTATATGGGTCAGTACGGGTTGACAGTTGTTTGGTCTGGATACAAGATACACTGTATAATGAATTAATAGCAATAGCACTTTTCATTGTGATTAATATGTTTCAGGTGACAGCTACCAGTCGCTCAAATATCTTTATCATATCTCAACATCTGCTATTTCACATATCATTCCTGAGACATGCAAAGCCATATACCAGGTCATGAAAGAAGACAACTTAAAGGTAATAGTAATCGAAAAACAATGTAAAATAAAGATTATGCACAATTATAAATTATTTATTTAAATATGACATTGGTAAATCATACAAAAATATTGTATTTATACATGTATTATTTATACTTAATTATGATTCATAACAATTTCAAAAAGTACATTATAAATAATATCTTTAGAACTAATAACATATTTGGAACATCCAGAATGGAAGAAACTTAAATCATACAAACTGTTATGCATGATATGTTGTGAGAACTTTATGAAACGTACCCCATAATAGATTGTATATAATAAGTCCAAAGTTGTACACTAGTAATTACAAGGATTAATGTAATATAATTATATACAATTATTCATCCAATAAAGCATCACAAATGAAAACAATGTTCAGAATGAAATAAAATAAATTACATTTACACATCGCAGTAACATCATGAAACAATTGTAAGAAAACGAATAAAAACACTTATCAATACAGTATATCATTAAAAAAACTTACAAAAATACTTCAGTAAGAAAGGAACAATTTTAACAAAATACCTTAAATTGTACATACATTTTCTACATTACATGTTGCATGAACATCATGGAACAGTTTTAAAAGTTTGTAAATAAACTATTAATAACTTGAATTTATAAATCATAATTATAAATAAATATAACAATACAGCACTAGAATTGAAACAAATGTGGAACATCCTTAGTAATAAATCAAACCAGCTTACACCAGTGTATGTAGAACAAAATGAAGCACACCAAAAGTAATCAACAACAAACAATGCACTTAAATTATTCCTGCCTTTGCAGCTCCACAAATGACTTGACTGAATTTATAACCAACACAAAACAAATGTTATGTAAAACACCTGCATACATGGCAATTTATCGTTTTAATATCCAGGAAAATCTTACTATCACAAAAAAACTACAACTACACCTCTACCTTTGTGCAATATCCTTGAGGCTCTCCAAGGATACCCAACTGTACCTTGCTACCTCCCACTGCATTCAACGAGAACATTAGAGCCACATTGTTCCAGAAATGTGATACTAGAACCCGAACAAGAATCCTTCATATTGGAAATATAGCAGCCACTGTTGGCAGAGATGTTTGACTAGCAACAAAGAATCACTGGACTCATTCAGGATGTTGGGCCAGGAATGGAATCTCTCTCCAGATCTCATGGACAAACTAGAGGCATTTACATGCCGTCTTTATGCTCCAAAATCTTCTGCTGTGAATGTCAATGATCTGAGATACCACCTGTTCTGTGCAAAGAAAAGTGAGATAGAGAGTCATCCAACTGCCACCATCCAGATACTATTTGTTAAAACATGCACAATGTGCAAACTACCAGGCTGCAATATGGAGAAGATGTTTGGAACAGGACCCAAGGACTCCGACCAAAGTTGTCTGAGGCTAGAAGTTGGAAAGAGGAGATGGGACTGAGCAGCTGGTTGTACACTGGATGAAAGATCAGCCAGCACCCGAGGCCGTGTTGGATCTACTAGCATGCCGTTGTCCCAGGAAGTGTGAACTGCCAAAGTGTGTCTGCTTGTCAAATGGACTCAGATGTACTGGTATGTGCAGACTCCAAGACTAACAATCATGTGTCTACTGCTGACAATGATGAAAGAGTAGCTGAGGATTAACTGGATGGTGGCTGTGATTACTAAACATTGTCTCCAACCTCAACTAAGGACATAATGAATTAAGCATGTGAAATGTTCACAGTGCATAGTGTGCATTACTACAGCTACAAGTCAATACTGTGTACCTGTATAATTTGAATGTCTACAACAAGTCCATTGTATGTAGGTTAGTGTTACAGTCAGAACTTTAGGTGGCTAACATAAGAAAATGTAATTTTATCTCAATGACAATAACTGCAAATTCCAATGTCATGAGAATACATATAACTGCAATAAAATGTACATACTGTGCCTACATAACAAAAACTGAAGTGCACTGACCATTCTGTTGCAACAAGAACCTTGAAAGTGGATACATGAGGTTACTAGCCAGACCTTTAAGTTTTTTCTTTTGTTGAATGCCCGAATGGTGTTGATTGCATGTTGAGACGCGGTAGATAAAATGCCATAAATTCCATATTTTTCAAGGTATTTAAAACATTTTCACATGTATACGACACATGACACTTCAGCCATATTATGTACAATTATCATACCCATAAGTGTATAATTATTGTATAATGGTTTGTGTGTGACCACCCCTTCAGCAATTTCCATACAAAAATGGGGAAAGGATTAAAGAGTGATTTCACACAAACGAATGTATGTCTTCCAATGCTATCACATATTTTCCATATTTAGGGATGCAAGCCAACATTCAGGTGCAATAAGAACCTCGAGTGAAGATACATGTGGTTATTAGCCAGAATTTTAAGTGATTTTTTGTTGAAAACCTGAATGCCATGGACTGCATTTTGAGATGTGGTAGATAAAATACCACAACATCCACAATTCTCGGTAGAAAATAATTTTGATATGTATGGAAAGCATGACATTCGAACCACATTGTTTTTTATTTTCATTCTACTGAGATGTATAGTAAATATTCCATAGTAGTCTGTGTATGGGCCTCCATTAGCAATTTCATAGAAAACTTGTTATCGCAGATATGGGGATAGTGTGAAAAAGAGTGATTTCTCACAGAAAGCTGGGAGTGCAGCAATACTGTCACCTATTTTCCATCTCTAGGGATGTAAGCCTAGCCAAAAATCACTATGAGCATTCATCCCTAAAAATGTACCAACAAACTTATGGCCTGTACATATATTAATGACATCATTGTATCTGTTCGCTGTCTTCAATGGTACTGCATACCAGCTTCCTGACTTTTTGCTGTACACTCGCTTGTATGTATACAGCACACAAAGTGACATTAGCATGGCTCTGACATGTATGATATTTTTATGTGACAACACATTTATCAAAAGTCAATAATACAAGGTATTTGTCTTCAATTCAACTATAACTTTTAGCAGTGTTCATGAAAAAAATACATTAATTATCCAATATCATTACAATGGTAGGGTTTCATTGTCTTTGTGTTGCTGATAGTCAATGGCAGCCAGCTGAGTTCTTGCAACGCACACCAGGTACTTGTTATGTACAACACAAGTTTGTGATGAAGTAGTGGTATTGAAAGCCTTTTCACATTTTTTAATAACAATCTGTTTATACACTAACTGCAGCATGTTACTTGTTTATTTAAATTCTCTGTAATATGAGGACTGTTATATATTTGTCATGCCACGTATCAGTTTTCTACATTATTCTTTTTTAGCACATACTTATATTTTCACAAATAATATACATTACATTTTCATTTCACATGGTGATAATACACAGGTCTGTACACATTGTACTAGTTATGTTATAAGCACTTGAGTAAACTTAACTACTTCTTACATAGTGTAGCATCCTATTATATAGTATAGATTGCTCAAAGCGCTTTACACTTTACTCCACCTTTATGCGTGAATACTGTCTTTGTCTGTCTAATTTACCCCATTTTGCCAAGTAGGTGGCAAACGTCCGTGGATGTCCCCTCATTGCATAAAATCCTCATTCCATAACATCAACAGCGCCAAATGGTGGGGTCAAAGGTTGGTATCGCCCACAATTCGCAATCACGAGAAGAGTGCAATCATAATAGCACTCGCCAGCATTGAGGTGTAGCACTAAATATACTACATGAAGGTGGTGCTTTTGCGCATGCGCGAACAAAAACCAGAAAAGACTGGCAAACATTGACATTTTTGGCATTGTTTATATGTTGGATCATTGGCGATAAACGCTATTGTATTGATTTATTCTAGGTAGCCAGTATAATACTGATTGTCCAGCATGGTTAACAAGCATTGCAATTATAACTTATAGAACTAGCAACAATGATTCAAGATACGCTGATTGACAGCACCCACAGGGTGTTTATTTCTCCCCTTTCTCTAAACTTTGCTAAATTTAAAGTAAAGTACGCACACCTCATGACACAACTTGTATCTTTTTAGTTGCAGTTGGTCCAAGGGAAGGCTTCACCAACTTACAACCAATGTCGGGCTCCTGAAGCCTAGGGACAATTTATCGACCTCACTGCAGCTAGGGATGTCGATACCAATTTCAGACTGCATATCCATTGTGTTTTATAGCTGCACATCCTAAATTCGTGCACTGTCCAATTCGGTATCCCTTGGACATTGTCTTGTTTGACTGCTTCAGTGAAAGTGTATGTTAAACTGGCACCTTTCAAATCAATACGAACAACGTTTATTTGTGTTAATATTAAGTATTTCACAATTAAGACAACTTTTTAACAATTTGTTTCTACTGAAACGATGACGTAACTAAATAATTAATAATTTAGAGTATTGATTCTTCACACGAAGGTTTCATCAGATTTGTGTAAAAACAACTTATATTAATGTAATTTAAGAGAGTAAGCCTACACACACACACACACACACACACACACACACACACACACACACACACACACACACACACACACACACACACACACACACACACACACACACAATAATAATAATAAACTGCTAATTGTATAATGCTGTTTCCGAATCAAAAAACCTGTCCATAATAAAATACATCATTGATAAAACATAATCACTATCATAACAATTTAAGAAAGAATAAAAATATAACATGTTATAAAAAATATACCTTTATAAAGAAATAACTTACGTTATGTGAAATAAAGTATCGAACAAATAAGTATATATACAGTTGTACTGACTAAAGTGCGTATTTACCTAATATATTTTTTTGGTTTATGAAGCGCCATATCCATTAATGTTCAGAGTTGTACAAAAAACTAATAGATAACAAACACAATTAGTCACTGCTTTAAAATAAATAATACAAATACATAATTAAAATGCAAAAACATCACGTCAGTGAGTGACAGTATGTATTATATAAGTATCAGGCATAATTATCGAAAATACAAATTGCTGATCATATCATTATTGCAAGCATAGGCCATAGCCAAACTAGACGACCACTTTTCTGCCAGTTGAAACTTCGTTCGAAGGACGGCCGCGATATTGCAGCCACTGTATTAACTATGTATTCGAGTTACCTTTCTACATTTGCAGGATACAGTTTCGGTGCGTTGCGGCGCGCGTGCTAAAAATAGAATGATGTCATGCAGTTGTTACGTGAATTAATGCTGTGTTCCACTTTTAGTTTGTCTGTTAATTTCAGTAAAACGAAGTAAAACATACGCACAAATGAATACTTGATACGTTTACTTTTCGTGAAATTAGTCTGAAACGTGAGGAACAAAACAATCGAAGATTCAAAATGATTGGGTAGTTTCAACGAAATCTCATGCCAAACTTCGAAGCAGACTACAACAAACGGCACAAAGATAGACAACTAGGTTAATTACAATTGAAACAAAAGCGACTACTAATGCGGATACTTTGCGGACAGTTGAAATCATTGTAGTGTAGACATCTGGTTAACGCCAATAGTATTAAATAACTATAAAACAGTACCTGATCACAAACGACTCGCCTGTGGCGATATTTTGCAGACGAGGTTCGCAGGCTACGTGCATCTGCGAAAATAAGGTCATGTTAATGAACGCCGGAAATTTGCCTGTCATTCTGTTTTCTACGTTTGCGAGAGACAATTGCTCTGTTTGAGTCCGCTTTTGTTCCATAAACCCAAATCTTTTTGATCGAACCTAGAAATCGACGTATTGTAAGAAACCACCAGCATTGTGTAAACAGTAGTTAGAACCGTTAGAAATAAGTGAGCCAGTTCTAATACCATTAGAACTGTCAGTCGCTTTTTGCAACATTTTCGTTTTATTGGCTGTCCATACATAAATGCAAATGGATTTTGGCGCACTGACTTCCACTGGCCAGCAAGTCAACGGTTAGGATACTTATGTTGATTTGTATTTGATGTATCCATTAACTCGCTAATATAAGAAATCAAGTGTTTGCCACAAGATTAGATCTTACCATTGTGTATCGAAAGCCAATGTTTTAAAATCCAAACACGAGCAATAATATCACATATATAACCTATTAATTGCACTAAAATTCGTAGTACTTAAATTTGTAGTGATTTGATTTAAGAAGGTGGTGGTGGCTTAATGGTTAAACTTAGAAAGAAAGGGATATATTCATTGGTGGCGGTGTCAAAACTACGAGGTGATAGGTTGGCTGAACAATTCAATAATGCAGGTGATCATTATGTCCATGACAAACCCAGCTAACAATTTTACGTGGTAACTACGTAATTAAAACGTAGTGGTTTGGTTATGACTACGTATTTTTTTACGTAGTTATTACGTAAAAACGTGAACTACCAAATAGGTTTTTACGACGTTGTGAAGTACGTAGTGAAATTACCACCTTGCTACCTTCTCACAACGTACCTCCTACTACCTCCCCACAACCTTTCTACTACGTAAATTATAATACGTAGTGACAACGTATAGTGACTTGGTTATGATTACGTATTTTTCTTACGTAGTTATTACGTAAAAACGTGAACTACCATACACGTTTTTATGACGTTATGAAGTACGTAGTGAAATTACCATCTTACAACCTTCTCACAACGTACCTCCTACTACCTTCCCATGACGTTTCCGTTACGTTCCGAACACCTTCCCACAACCTTTCTACTACGTAGATGTATTACGCAATGACAACGTATACTGGTTTGGTTTTGATCACGTATTTTATTTACGTAACTACAACGTAAACATATGAACTACTATATACGTTTCTACAATGTTGTAAAGTACGTAGTTAAATTACCATTTTACAACCTTTCAGACACCTTCGCACTACCTTTCTACGTCCTTCCCACAACCTTTCTGATACGTTTCTGGCACGTTTCCACAACCCTTATTGTACGTTAACGACACCTTCGCAGAACATTTCTGATACGTTTCTGGCACCTTTTTACAACTTGTATTCTACCTTTCTAATACCTTCCCACTACCTTTCTACTACGTTTCTAGCACCTTCTTACAACCACTACTCTACGTTTCTGGCGACTTCCCACAACCACTATTCTACGTTTCTGGCACCTTCCCACAACCTCTACTTTACGTTTCTTGTACCTTCCCACAACCTTTCTGCTATGTTTCGGGTACCTTTCCACCTTTCTACTACGTTTCTGGTACCTTCCCACAAGCTTTGTACTACGTTTCTGGCATCTTCCCACAATCTTTATTCTACATTTATGACACCTCTTGAATGTTCTTCTGCAAACAAGCAAGCTGCAGAACATATTGGTAACCTTTATTTCAACGACAACAGTAGCAAACAAATTCTTGCACATAATCGTGGAATTAATACAATAACGCAGAAAGGGTTATTTGGTCGTCAGCAAAATTATACTTTTTAAAGAACATTCAGACAAATGTATTTATTAGACCAGATTAAACTGGTTTTAAGACAAATACTTAACATGTAAGACGTTTCTTCCATTTATTCATTTGATGATAGTAGTAAAGGAGGTGGTCTAGCGCGCATGGTTTGCGCTGCGCGGTGGAAGCGGAAAAATTCCCGGATGTAGGTCAAGGTCAAGTACCCGGATGTAGGTCAAGGTCACATGACGCCAGTGGCGCCACCTATCGAATAAGTAACGAACTAAAACAGCGCCCCCAGCGAATTTTTCCGGAGCCAGGCAAAAAAAAAATTGGACTAAATTTCCCCTGGCGCATAGGTCATGAACTATAACAGCGCCCCTATCGGATTTTTTCGGAACCAAAACAGCGCAACATGGCGGATTTTTTGGACCTAAAATAGGTTGACCCGCAGCGCCCCTAGCGGAATTTTTCGGAACTAAATTAGTTTGACAGGTAACACCGCCTACCGGTTTTTTGGTGAACTAACTATGCAAGTGGTGCCACCTTGTGGACAGGTTGTAAACTAAATGTTCGAGTACTGCCCAATTTCGTGCGTCTAGGTTTGAGCATTAGCGCCACCTGGCGGAAAAATTTTGGACAACATTTCCCCTGGTGGATTTTTGGTGAACTAAAATGGCTTGACCATTGGCGCCACCTACCGGTTGGCGCGGCGCAAAGTACCCGGATGTGGGTCATGGTCAAGTACCCGGATGTAGGTCAAGGTCAAATGTAACGTGGCGCCACATATCGGATATGTCATGAACTAAAACAACAGCGCCACACGGCGGAATTATTTTGAACTAAATTCCCCCTGGCGGATGGGTCATAAACTACAAGTGGTGCCACCTGACGGACATGTTGTGAACTAAATGTTCGAGTACTGCCCAAATTCGTGTCTCTTGCACGCTTGCGTGCAATAGAGCCTCCTGACGGATAGCTCAGGAACTACAAACATCATCCCCTAGTGGACAAGTGAGCGAACCACATATGAGTACTGCAAATATTCGTGTCTGTTGTTTTGTCGAGTGCTTACTCCTGGTGGATATATCATCATCAACTGAAAGCACCCCTGTTAGATAAGTGGTGAACTACATTTAGGTCCAAACCTGACGAATCGGTAGAGATACACGAGGTGAGTTGGTTATACAGGTAGTGATCTGGTTAGCCATCATTTTGAGCTCTCGTCACAAAAGAGTATTAGCTATTCTCATAGGTTAGAAATTTCGTGTTCGTTCGGCACGACCACGTGACCTTTATGTTCTGTCGAACTGTTATAAAAGACCTGCGTCTGTTTTTTGTGGTCATTATATCTTACATTTTGGAAGATGAACAACATGACTAGTGATAACGTCCGACAAGGAATTTTGCTACCGAAGGCGCAGCCTTCTCCGGCTACGGGACCACTCACTCGACCTCTCGACCCCAACGATCAACCCGGACCAACAGCCAACGACCAGTTCAACGACCAGTCCGACGACCAGTTCGACGACCAGTTCGATGATCAAACCAATTTCGTCTCTGTCATCAGCTCCGGCAATCAACCCAACCATCAACCTGACATCGTCACCTCCGACGAAGCGTCAGAAGCTGTTGCCTCGTTATACTTGCTGTATGTGTGGCAGTACCTTCAAGTATAAAGGGAATTGGCCCGCTCATGTGAAGCAGGGCTGCTGTCAAAGGAAGCAAGATAAACAGCGGCGACGTAAAGAACAACTTGAAGAACAACTTGAAGAGATAACAGTAAGCTTCAATTTTTCATAGTGTTCAAATGGTATTCATGCTATTTTGTTAGAACATTTTCAAAAGAACATATTATATATTTTTTTCTTATACATACCAGTTGACCATTCATTATTAAGCTCATTCCTTCACTGTTTTAGCGTCAAGAAAAGGAGTGTATTGCTGCAAACGTCGCTACTTCTCCCTCTTCCCCCCTGTTGCGGCAAATATCGGCCCTCCAAGCGACTGTCTCTACTGCTGAACACACCCAAGCAGTGCAAGGAGAAACGACGACAGTCTTTACATAGTACTGTTGAATTTACTTCAGATGGTTGCCTGTTTGCAAACTGGTTTGAACTGGTTGACTGTCTGGAACAATACCGCAACCGAGTATCCGAACCGACTTTGTTGGACCCACAAGGGCTCCTCGCCGTATGGCAGGCAAGACTGAAGTAGTGAGGTGTGGTATTGTCTTGTACATGATTAAACTTTGCAAGACTCGATATCAATGTCTAGTCTCTGGTTCTTTTAGTTATGGAGCGTGACATGTAAATACGTTTGTGTTGTAATAAACTGTACAAACCTCATCTTGTGTCTTTTTCATAGTGTAATGCAATCCACCACAATGGACAGGTTCACATCGTGAGATTCCACCGCTTCCACCACAATGGATAGGTTCACATCGTGAGATTCCACCGCTTCCACCACAATTCCACCACAATAGACGGGTTATCGCGTGAGATTCCACCGCTTCCACCACAATTCCACCACAATAGACGGGTTATCGCGTGAGATTCCACCGCTTCCACCACAATTCTACCACAATAGACGGGTTATCGCATGAGATTCCACCACCACCACCACAATTCCACCACAATAGACGGGTTATCGAGTTATTCTGCAAGGTAATGTGTTACAACAATCAATCTTCTGCAAAGTAATATGTTAAACAATCAATCTTCTGCATTGTAAAATGTTACAACAATCAATCTTCTTCAAGATGAAGTGTTACAACCATCAATCTTCTGCAAAGTAAAATGTTACATCCATCAACCGTCTACAAATTAAAGGTAAATTCTATAATTATTATAAAACAATACAGTTCTGTTTGTGCGGTTTTTTTTGCACTTTATAAGAAATTTTATTTTAAAATAAAAACAAAATATACGGAAAAGTGTCCTGATCATTGCACAATAGAATGTATACAGAACATGGATTTGCAAGAATTATAATTACATTTATGCAATAAACAACACAAGTCCAATGTAGCAGAGACTCGAAATTGGCCAAATGAATGACGTTTATTTATTGAAGTTGGACCGCTTATCGTGCAGCCAATTTGGGAATGACATTAATAGGAATGTGAGCTCTAAAATCCAAACCTGATACGACACTGAAACCTTGTACAGTGTCAGCCTTCCGGTTTCTCAGATTCCACATTCCTACAGTCTTGACAATAACAATATATACATGATTCGTCCCTACCTTGTAATGGACTAAGAACCACTACATGTATAAACATAAGATGTCAAGAATACATACATTCCCACCAAAAACACAACTTCTACTTAGCAAGGTGGCGGTAATTCGCCTAACCTATATAAACCTAAATTCCAATTATCGATGGAAAAAGAGGAAGCCTGTCAGTGCACCAAAACCCCATGAACACAAACTAATAGAGGATAAACCCCCATGTTCATCTATATTGCAAAGAAATGTGGGGAAAGCTTTTTGACATTTTCCAACTTCCTTTTCTACCAGCGATGTACAGAAGTATTTATTACCTACACGTTCAATGAAAGGAAGAAAGGTGGGGAGGAGGGCGGATTTCAAATCATCAGTGAATATAAAACACGTCTACGACTGGATAACTGCTTGACCGGAGTGATAAGACATCTGGACTAATCCAGTGCTGTGATTGGTGGATTATCTTACATAGTAATCTGATCTGGAGAGATAATCCAGGAGCTGTTATTGACTCAAGCACACAGGCCAGCGCCTTCGGAAGACTTGCTCTGTCAATTGCATAAAATCTATTATGCAACTTGTTGATTTGCATAAATTCATTTATGCAATAAACAACACAAGTCCAATGTAGTAGATAATCGAAATTGGCCAAAAGAATGACGTTTATTTATTGAAGTTGGACCGCTTATTGTGCAGCCAGTTTGGGAATGACATTAATAGGAATGAGAGCTCTAAAATCCAAACCTGATACGACACTGAACCCTTGTACAGTGTCAGCCTTCCGGTTTCTCAGATTCCACATTCCTACAATCTTGACAATAACAATATATACATGATTCGACCCTACCTTGTAATGGACTAAAACCACTACATGTATAAACATAAGATGTCAAGAATACACACATTACCCACCAAATACACAACTTCTACTTAGCAAGGTGGGGGTAATTCGCCACAAGGTCACCAAAAACACTGTGACCACCCCACTGTCACAAAGTAGTTTGTATAGAATTTAATCTGGCTTTAGAACAGTGGTATTGTATACAAGTATGGTTGATGGGATGGTGCTGCCATCTCTGGTATGTATTGTCGCGGAGGTATATGCTGGTGCCCTCTTGCGATTAAGGCGTGTAACCTTTTAACTGCCGACGAGTCAGATTTAATTAATTTCATTTGTAGCGTACACCGCTAATTCTACGGTTAGGTATACCAAATTTGGTACCTGTAGAAATTATTTAACATGACTGATAATATGGTGACCTGTCAAACTACTTATGTTGTGGTTATAAAAAGACTATATTATGAACTTATAAAAGTTGTTTACAGAAATGTAGGTGTGAAAAAACACTAGGGTCACACGCAGCTTATGAATAGAGTGCGTGTTTTATTAATGTCATGGACAGGCCATGATATATTTTGTAAACATCTAATTGCTATGTTTCTAGTGACGCCACCTGGTGTGTGGGCAAGTTTTCCATTAAATGTCCAAGCCTGCCGATAGGCGTCCCGGCAGTTGGCCACACTGAATTGCAAAGTAACACTACGATAAGTCAATGTAATCCCTCCTTTTATATTGTCTATAGTCCTTTTCTTCTAAAGTATATTTGTATGTGTAGTCAGATTTATAGTTGAACTCTTTGAAATGCTTTTGGGGTTAGATTCAGTTCTTTAAATTAAAGGGAATAATTATGTTGCAATCTAGGCGTATTGATACTGGATGGCTGAGCGGTCACTAATTTGAACGGGTAGTTTCGCGGGGAAGTCGGGAGGAGAGGAGAGCCATGCGAGGTTGAGAACAGACGTGTTTTGTATCATATCCGCGCCGTTTCTGCTGATATATATGTATATATTCGAATCTTCCCTGTGAGTACCGGTATTTCACTTAATGTGTTTACAATGGTGCAGTAACAATTATCGTTACATTGTATGACTAGTGATTTGCATAACCATACGTTATTAACTTAGTTTTGGCCTCGTGGTGGCAAATCAAATTCAGTCTAGTCCTTCCTCTGCTATGTAAGTCCCCAGCGAACATCCTCAAGGCCAGTTTTATCTTGGTGGCTATGTAAATGTGCGGGTGCAGGCCATAGTGTGAAATTGAAATTGGTGTAACTAATTAGCGTAATGGATAACTTTAGCTGGTGGTGTTGCAGATGGGTAATGAATTATGAGGTCATGCCATGTGCCTGATGTGGTTAACTAATAAAGGCCCTGATTACGTGGCCAGATATAGTCTTTTGAGGTGGATGCTAGTGGTTATGAATGTACAGTGAAAGGTTAAACTAATTGTCTAGTTGCAACAGTGCGGTTGCCAGCAGACTAAGATATTTGTTTTAATATGTACTGTTTATATTCTGCTAGTACTAAAGTATTGCCCCAAGCCATGGGTAAACATTACTGAACGTTTCATTACCATCGACTATTGCATTAATACTATTGCCATACTTCTGTATCGTGCTACACTTATGAGTGATGTTAACACCTGCGTTTATTCTGTAGATAGCTTCTTCGTTTCCTTGGGACGTCGGTGTTTATCTTGACAACTTGACTGTGGACAGGTATATATTGTAATTGATTTTTGTATATATTGAGTATACCTGGAGTGTGTGGGTATGTCCTTGTCTTGATGCTATGGTCATATGTATATTATAACGAGGATATTGGTCCTTGTATTTAAATTGTCTGACGAAGGAGAGTTCATGTATATGCCGCTTTTAACCATTATATAAATGTCGTGGCATGGGATGATATGAAATTGTAATAACCGGTTGTGGCTATTATTATAGAATAATAATGTGGTATTGCAATGGGTTCGTGGCAGTAAGGTTTATGTTTTGGTTGGGTAATTGGAATTGCCTGTTATGGCTAATTTTTATAGAATAATGAAAGTGAAGAATGTAATTTGGTTCGGGAGATATCTTGAGGATATTGTCATCTGGAGTGTTGTCTTGCTGTAATGATTATTGTGTGTTTTTGTTGTACATATGCTTACTGTGACCTGTTATTGTTACAGGGTCTTATTCCCTGCAATAAAGACCTGTGAACCGCTCGCGCGCGTCTCGTGACATTAAAATTATGGATTAATTCATGAGTTGGAATGTACGATGAATATTGTGGTATCCGGATCGATACAGGGAATCCAGTGATATTAATTATGCAAGTCATTCAGGTAAGTTAAAGATTGAATAAGCATTTATATAGCCATATGTTTAGCTCGCAAAATCTATTTTAAACTCAGCGAGTTGAATGGATTGCTTCGAAGTGTGAATGGTTTCGGGAGCCAGTTTTTGAAGCGACTTTAATTTGTATTAAGTGTTGTAATTGGTCAGACTAACTTCCGGTCGTCAAGTTATATAAGGGCCGGACGGCCATTCATGGTGAGACGAACATTTGAGCAGAAGAAAGTGTTGCACTCTCGTCTCCAGGAATTGGGCTGAAACGTGTGTCCGCCCAACGCCTGTAGTAAATACTTCTACGATTTCAACAGTACTGATTAGTTGTGAGACGCTGCACTTCTCAAGCGTTGAAGAAGACTGAGCGATAACCGACTGCAGTTCCGTTTTTATGTGATCTTCGAATGCAAGGCCACCACCGTTTCGTCTGCTAGCTGTCGTAACACAGACTCCGTGACAGACCTTCTCGACATCGCCAAAGTCGTGACATCGTTTCCGTGTTGTCGCCTGGTGATTCGCGTGGGATCGACAAAGCAAATCTACCGTCTACTTGATCGCCCGAGTCGCGTGCTTTCATCTACGTGAATTCGTTCGACGAACGCCGAGCGACTTTCGACTTCGTCCTGACATCTCGCCGAACGCGACCGATGCGAACGTTGACATTCGCACATCACGAGACATTCATTTGTTACAGTTCATAGACTTTACAACGGTGTATACCCGTCTTCATGTAAGTGACCAGCTGTTTAAATTGTCTCCCATGTAATTTTGTATTTGGAAGCATACTCGTCGAGTACAATGTATGGTGTTATAAATATAATGTCATAGCAGAGTAACGGTTGGCCAACTATCACTGAACCGCATGTGTTTATGTTGTATTAAATGGGAACGCCAGTTGGCTTCTCGTACATACATATCTGATGTCACGTTATGTCTCTCGTTCACTCCGAATCCTAGTGCACCTGAACCTATAACTTGCTATGTCAAATCGGATACCGCCAATTTATTAATACTTACACCCGATTTTGTGACACCCACCTCGTTAAACAAACTGTCAACCAATTGGCCTAAACAGCTTAAGCTATTCGGATGTATCTCCGGAATGCATCCGACGTCCACCTGCCCGCCACCCTGATTTGTGCATCAGACTACCCCCGCAAGGCCGTCGCTGTAGCTGCACCAATGCGAAAGCTGTGACTTTTAAAAATAACTAGAAAAATAATACAGGTGAGCATAAATATTTCATGACATGTATTAATGTCAACAAGTATAAATGGCCAGACATAACTGGTAACATCAACACTTTCAAACAGCAAACTTGTACCAGAATCTCAGATTCTGCAGGACAAACGACTCCTATGGCAGTCTTGGGCAAGTGACAACCAATTAAGTAATCAATGTGCACAGGTGGTAGACTTCATAATAAGCCAACCTAGTATCTGATAGAGCCTGTTACTGTGAACCTTTTAATTAATTATACTGCCCACTTTATAGAAACTTGCTGCCCAAATTTGTTGTTGGGTAATCACAATAAAAGGTGGGATATAACAAGGATTTAAAAAGAGTACATAATATTGAAATGGTGGAATGAATTTACAGTTGGCCTACAATATATGGTCGATTCCCACGAAACGTTGACAAACAGGTTCCAGGGCTATAACTCATTTACTATACCAGTTGGAAGGCTGGAATGATGCTGTACGCTGGCCTCTTTGTTGGGGCTTTCTGGGGAACCCTACTTTTGTATATGTACCATGGAATCTCATAGTACTGTTCCAAAAAAATGGGTAATTTCTGCTCTATTTTTGTGAAATATATACCATCAGTACTTTAAAACGCATTGTATTATTTGAACAACATATGCAAGGTATACAGTTAGTGTTCGGCTATGAAGGTCGATGTCTCAGGCATTATTGATAAAAAAAATTAAAACTTCAGGTCAAAACCCTGATTTTTCCTGATTATTTTCAAGTTGGGGAACTTTTCTGAAACCGTCCGTCTGCAGTCATTCATATAGGAAAATGCAGTACAACAGTTCATTAAAAAACACAGATTTCACACTCAACGTGATGCCACAGCTGGATACATAGGTCCTGTGCTGTTTTAAACCAAAAGTGTTGGCTAATAAATTGTGTTGAGCGACGAAACCGATTTGGGGAAGTTTTTCATGAAACCATACGTCGCAAGTTTGAATACGCATTGTAAGCAGAGATTTGTAGATTAGTAAGAAATATTAATTGGTCATAAATAACACATAACAAGGACAAAATTGTAATTTGTAGATACATTTCCCTTCGATTTATTTTGGTTTTAATGGTCTTTGCAACCGTACGTCTCCCGAAACCGTACGTCGGCTCTAACTGCCAGTTGGTTCATCGGCCCAGTCACCCCATTTATCGTTATTTTCGGGAATCAGATGACGCCAAGCGAAAACAGAAGTTCGGTACCGAACATGGCAAGCCCAATAAGTTGAACACAAAGGCAGAGTCTTCAAGAATGTGAAACTGACCCAAGTTGTACAAAGTACAAGAGACTTCACAGACCAACTCATATCCGGTGTACCGGTCTGGAAGGAGGTTCCGGTCTGAGAGTAAGTTCCGGTTCCGTTTTGTGTATTGCGCATGCGATTGTACATGTCAAAGGTTAGCGCCTACTTTCGGCCCGCAGCTGTACGGTCTGGAAGTATGTTCCGGTCTAAGAGTAAGTTCCAGTTCCGTTTTGCGTACACTACCATGACATCACCGTGTATCATGCTAAAGGCATAGGACTGCTCAGCAGCACTTACTACCATGACATCACCGTGTATCATGCTAAAGGCATAGGAGTGCTCAGCAGCACTTACTACCATGACATCACCTTGTATCATGCTAAAGGCATAGGAGTGCTCAGCAGCACTTACTACCATGACATCACCGTGTATCATGTGAAAGGCATAGAAGTGCTCAGCAGCACCTACTACCATGATATCACCGTGTATCATGCAAAAGGCATAGGAGTGCTCAGCAGCACTTACTACCATGACATCACCGTGTATCATGTGAAAGGCATAGGAGTGCTTAGCGGCACTTATTACCATTACATCACCGTGTATCATGTGAAAGGTATAGAAGTGCTCAGCAGCACTTACTACCATGACATCACCGTGTATCATGCTAAAGGCATAGGAGTGCTCAGCAGCACTTACTACCACGACATCACCGTGTATCATGCTAAAGGCATAGGAGTGCTCAGCGACACTTACTACCATGACATCACCGTGTATCATGCTAAAGGCATAGGAGTGCTCAGCAGCACTTATTACCATGACATCACCGTGTATCATGTGAAAGGCATAGAAGTGCTCAGCAGCACCTACTACCATGATATCACCGTGTATCATGCAAAAGGCATAGGAGTGCTCAGCAGCACTTACTACCATGACATCACCGTGTATCATGTGAAAGGCATAGGAGTGCTTAGCGCCACTTATTACCATTACATCACCGTGTATCATGTGAAAGGTATAGAAGTGCTCAGCAGCACTTACTACCATGACATCACCGTGTATCATGCTAAAGGCATAGGAGTGCTCAGCAGCACTTACTACCACGACATCACCGTGTATCATGCTAAAGGCATAGGAGTGCTCAGCGACACTTACTACCATGACATCACCGTGTATCATGCTAAAGGCATAGGAGTGCTCAGCAGCACTTATTACCATGACATCACCGTGTATCATGTGAAAGGCATAGAAGTGCTCAGCAGCACCTACTACCATGATATCACCGTGTATCATGCAAAAGGCATAGGAGTGCTCAGCAGCACTGACTACCATGACATCACCGTGTATCATGCTAAAGGCATAGGAGTGCTCAGCAGCACTTATTACCATGACATCACCGTGTATCATGTGAAAGGCATAGAAGTGCTCAGCAGCACCTACTACCATGATATCACCGTGTATCATGCGAAAGGCATAGGAGTGCTCAGCAGCACTGACTACCATGACATCACCGTGTATCATGTGAAAGGCATAGGAGTGCTTAGCGGCACTTACTACCATGACATCACCGTGTATCATGTGAAAGGTATAGGAGTGCTCAGCAGCACTTACTACCATGACATCACCGTGTATCATGCTAAAGGCATAGGAGTGCTCAGCAGCACTTACTACCATGACATCACCTTGTATCATGCTAAAGGCATAGGAGTGCTCAGCAGCACTTACTACCATGACATCACCGTGTATCATGTGAAAGGCATAGAAGTGCTCAGCAGCACCTACTACCATGATATCACCGTGTATCATGCGAAAGGCATAGGAGTGCTCAGCAGCACTTACTACCATGACATCACCGTGTATCATGCTAAAGGCATAGGAGTGCTCAGCGACATTTACTACCATGACATCACCGTGTATCATGCTAAAGGCATAGGAGTGCTCAGCAGCACTTATTACCATGACATCACCGTGTATCATGTGAAAGGCATAGGAGTGCTCAGCAGCACTTACTACCATGACATCACCGTGTATCATACTAAAGGCATAGAATTACTCAGCAGCACTTACTACCATGACATCACTGTGTATTATGCTAAAGGCATAGGAGTGCTCAGCAGCACTTACTACCATGACATCACCGTGTATCATGCGAAAGGCATAGGAGTGCTTAGCGGCACTTACTACCATGACATCACCGTATATCATGCTAAAGGCATAGGACTGCTCAGCAGCACTTACTACCATGACATCACCGTGTATCATGCTAAAGGCATAGGAGTGCTCAGCAGCACTTACTACCATGACATCACCGTGTATCATGCTAAAGGCATAGGAGTGCTCAGCAGCACTTACTACCATGACATCACCGTGTATCATGCGAAAGGCATAGGAATGCTTAGCGGCACTTACTACCATGACATCACCGTATATCATGCTAAAGGCATAGGACTGCTCAGCAGCACTTACTACCATGACATCACCGTGTATCATGCTAAAGGCATAGGAGTGCTCAGCAGCACTTACTACCATGACATCACCGTGTATCATGCTAAAGGCATAGGAGTGCTCAGCAGCACTTACTACCATGACATCACCGTGTATCATGCTAAAGGCATAGGAGTGCTCAGCGCACTTACTACCATGACATCACCGTGTATCATGCTAAAGGCATAGGAGTGCTCAGCGGCACTGACATCACCGTGTATCATGCTAAAGGCATAGGAGTGCTCAGCAGCACTTATTACCATGACATCACCTTGTATCATGCTAAAGGCATAGGAGTGCTCAGCAGCACTTACTACCATGACATCACCGTGTATCATACTAAAGGCATAGAAGTGCTCAGCAGCACCTACTACCATGATATCACCGTGTATCATGCGAAAGGCATAGGAGTGCTCAGCAGCAGTTACTACCATGACATCACCGTGTATCATGTGAAAGGCATAGGAGTGCTTAGCGGCACTTACTACCATGACATCACCGTATATTATGCTAAAGGCATAGGACTGCTCAGCAGCACTTACTACCATGACATCACCGTGTATCATGCTAAAGGCATAGGAGTGCTCAGCAGCACTTACTACCATGACATCACCGTGTATCATGCTAAAGGCATAGGAGTGCTCAGCAGCACTTACTACCATGACATCACCGTGTATCATGCTAAAGGCATAGGAGTGCTCAGCGGCACTAACTACCATGACATCACCGTGTATCATGCTAAAGGCATAGGAGTGCTCAGCAGCACTTATTACCATGACATCACCTTGTATCATGCTAAAGGCATAGGAGTGCTCAGCAGTACTTACTACCATGACATCACCGTGTATCATGTGAAAGGCATAGGAGTGCTCAGCAGCACTTACTACCATGACATCACCGTGTATCATGTGAAAGGCATAGGAGTGCTCAGCAGCACTTACTACCATGACATCACCGTGTATCATACTAAAGGCATAGAATTGCTCAGCAGCACTTACTACCATGACATCACCGTGTATCATGCTAAAGGCATAGGAGTGCTCAGCAGCACTTACTACCATGACATCACCGTGTATCATGCTAAAGCATGGCTGAATGATTCCCAGAGAAGTTGAGATGGTGCTCAAATGAACACATTTGTCCGGGATGATGTGTAAAGGTTTTGAGCAGGCCTAGGGACTAGATACTGCACTATATAAGAACTCACCTATGTAGGTTAGGTGCATGCCTAACTGGTATGCATTGATGACAATTGATGCAATGGAAGCCAGTGACTGCAATGGAAGTTGGTGAATGGCTCATGCTGACAATAGGCGTAAACCGACAATGATACCAGATGTATGCTGATGAAGAAGAAACAAGATGTTGGTTTATCTTTGCGAATACTTCAGGCAGCGGAGGTGAGGGAAGGGATGCCAGGTACACTGCTGTGGCCATCTGAAACATGACAAACGGCAATGGAGGAAAGATGTACAGACCGGTGCAACAGGTGCACCCCTGTATGTAGTGTTTCTTGTAAACATTGAAAACATGCAGAAATTGTAACAATCTTAATAAAAGATGTCGATGTTAAAGCAGTAACATATAGGCCCTTAACAGCGATCTTGTGTACTGAAAACTGTCAACACCAGGGTGCGCCACCAGGACACTTCTGTTGGTGTGTCACGGAAATAGTGTCCTCTGCGATACACCAGTGGCTTTTTGCATTTTGAAACAGCTCTTCACTCATGGGGATAGTCAAATATAATCACTACAATATACAATTACACACTGCACTATAAAAAACAGCATTATTATAAAACAAATATATCTTGTTTACAATTTTATTATAATATCATGTGCTTACTGCCTGACTGCCTGCCTGCCGGTCTGCCTGCCTGCTGGCCTGCCTGCCTGCCTGACTGCCTGCCTGGCTGGCTGGCTGGCTGGCTGGCTGACTGACTGACTGACTGACTGATATGCGAGATACACATCATTAACAATAAGTAATTTCATTTGGGCAACTAAGAGTGTACACCTTGACGTATTGATTACAATGTTTTGTCCGGAAATCAACTTATCCTAGAGTTTATACCTCCCGTGTTTCTGCACACACCGCCACAGCCACTATCATACACTCCCCCATGGTGATGTGAACCTGCAGCCCAAACAGTGAGTTCATGCCTTTCAACTGCAACAAATAACACTTTATGACAGAATTCATGTAATAAACGGAGCCAATTTTATTATGACAAAATGGGACAGTCCAGCCATATCTCTCTGGGGCCAGCTTACTCCCTGGCAAACCTGTTCAATCGAACACCATCTCAACTTCTTTGGGAAGCATTCAGCTACGCTGCCACATGAAGATTATCCGTACACAAATATCGACCACTATCTATAGCCAAGTACTCATTCATATAGCTGAGTAAAATGGAGCAACGTAGAGTGAACAAACGTGCCAAAGATTCATAACGGCAGTGCATGGTTCAAACCTGGGATCTATTGATCGAGTCCAGTGCTCTAACTATTGTGCCACCCTGCTCCACTCATGTCTGAATATATGTGGAAGAGGGGTTGATAGCAAAATCTCAATGCTTTCCCCATTTTCTTAGTGCAGGTGGACAATGTGTTCGCTGGGTTTTGATGCCGAGATAGCTCGCTTCTCTTCCACCAGTGATTTTAGTAAGTTGGGCGTAATGGCCCCACTTATAGGGTAGGGTTTAGGCTAAATCTTGATACAGTGTAACTCTTCAGCAGGTAGTTGGGATTATAGTTAGTGTGAATGAATGGTGTGCTTGGTTAGTAAGGTACAGTGCATAAGGTCTACTGTGAATGCAATAGTAATGCTGTTGTTTTATATATCTGTATAACAGTACTGCTAATGTTGTATATAAAAATGTGGGCTCTGTCATCCAGAGGTACAGGAGACTAGTATGGGCTCAGTCACAGGCCTGGCCTTGGGATGTAGAGCCCACATTTCTCTCTCTTTAACTTAATCTCTAATAAACATCATTCATTTGGCCTTCTTTCATCACTATTCATGACTTGTGTTGGTGCTTGCATAAATGTGTTACAATGCTATCGTTAAGTACAATTGCAGTTAAATGCATGTTACCAAAGGTACCATTTGATAATTATCTCGCATAACAATCCTAATGATTTTTAAAATGTCGCATTCAAACTCGTTGATGGGAACAATGTTCTCTATCACCGCAGTTGGTTGCCATAATATTCCTCCTGCACAAGTTGTCACAAATGAATTTTGAACGCGATGACCGCATCATGACATAACAAAATAGTTTGGGTCATAATTCAATGTAAGTTATGAAATATGAACTGCACAGCCGTATTGCACAGAGTGTATTGCATAATAAGTATGTATTTATGTAATAACAAATATTGTTCCCTTGATTAGTTTAGCAGTTAGTATAAAAAAATTATGCATATTTGACAATATTGGTAAAGTGATCACACATCCCACTTACCTTCAGTTTACTGATTAACTGATTATGAAGCTCATATTCCATAAATGGTAAGGCCTACAATGCAAAAGCACATTAACTAATAAGGCATATTATGCATTCATATAACTTGTAATCCAAAGTTTTGGTAAAAATAAAATTGACAGTAATTCTAATAAACATGAATACAGCTGTATCTGTTTAGCATCCTTTCCAGCCCGAACTGCTCAAAGGCTCTTTCCAAGTTCATTAAAACTAGTTCTACATAAATCAAAAATTAAAACTAGTTTTTAATACATAAATTAAACAGCAGATCTTAAAGATGTAATTCACTGTTCACTTGCTAATTTGTTCATTTTGTGGCATTATAACTTTACACCAAATAAAACCTCCCAGTCACTCAAATTCATACTGCCAGTTATATTATGATATTTAAAAAATATAAAGTGCATCATTGTTTAGTTCATTCAGCAAAGCCACAAACTATTATTATTAACTTACATCACTTATTTCCTTGGCATTTGTCTCCCCCTTGTTTCTTTCTTCGGCAGACAAAGCCTAAACGAAGACAAAAAAGGTAAACAAAGTTCTAAAGTCAAGTGTTTATTCAAATAAATCAAACAGATTACATGAATAAATTAACTACACAAAGCATATTGGTGAAAAGTTTGAAAGGAGAAACGCTGAAGAAATAATATTTATAACGTCATGTTACTCCTTTATTGACAATTTCTAGCAGCTTTTTACATAATGTTAATTTCATAAGTGATACAGATGTGGCTATCATTACTTATGTTTTGGTAGATATCTGTGAAACTGTACATTGTGTGACATTAAATCTGCTTACAATAACTTTCAGATAACATTTTACTGTAGATTGCTTTAAAACGGTGAAATATTAGTAAAACTAAATAAAAAATCACAGAATAGCAAGTTCAGATAACTCCAAGAAAGGTCATGACCCAGCGGGCGAGTGACGACATATCACGTGATGCACATGTCCATCTAATTAGTAATTGGACACACCTTTGAAAGAAGCATGCTGCCATGTAAACAAACTGTTTTCCTCCCAAAACACTTAAATTTCAACAAGAAAGAATGGTTAATTCAAACAGGTCTGGGCAGTCAGTATATTAGAGTAGGAATAGTTTATACTGTATAACACGATGTTATGATACTAACAGATGGACTATGTGAAACGGACATTGTGAAACTAATCACATTATCTACACAGATAACATCACTTATCCCACTCTACAATCATCTACTCGTTCGTCAAACCATTGCTACATTCCCTCACTCATAGTTTACCTTGCCTGGATGAAGCAACCTTTGCCTATGATTGGCAGTTCTGGTGGTCGCTCGATTGTTGTAAACAATACGTCCGGCACCTTACTCCTCCTGAAGAAGGCAATGTATGTTTAACGTAAGGTGGCTCTGGTGACAAAGACATGCTTGTTTTGAAATAATCATTTCTAATAAGCGTTTTGAAGATACACTAAAAAAAATTTCCCAGACTCTGCATAAGACATCAAGCAATACTCTAGTCCAAAAAGAATTAAGTTTTAGGTTGTTTACTGACATTTCCATGTTGTTAAAGACAATTTAAAAAATATGTCAAAAATCACCTCAAAATGGCATTTGATTTCATTTTGAGAAATACCATGAAAGAAAAATGTGCATGTTTGTAAGCACAAATATATTATTGACATTCACGGTTTGTTTGGTGAAAAAATGCATATTAAGTGTGCTACAGATTCATAAAAATGTTACAACAATGTTGAAAGACTGCCAAAACTTGAAGTGTATTTTTGACACAACCCCAAATTTGGCGCACATGTAAGGTCAATTTGCATGCCAAGTTATAGCTTCATAACTATTGCAGTTTTAAAAAATTACATTAAGTAATGCTTCCTGGTTGTCACTGATAACAGACATATCACCAGATAGGCAGGTTTTGCATAAAATGTGACGTATTTTCATTGACAAGCAGTTTATTTTTAATACAAATTGATGGAGACATCTGTTTTTGAGATATCCCCGTGTTTTCCCGCCAACTAAGCCCTGTAATCTGTATTTGTAATGACTAAGTGTTGAACGACTGTGTTTATGACTGGCCTATGGCCACATGTACCAGCCTGTAATTTGGTGGCACCTGATTGGTCAAGGGTCAACCCCAGGTTATTGACAAATGACGGCGGTGTCGAGCGTGGAACGGCGTTCGGTCGCAAAAGAGGAAGACTACCACCAGCATTGGTTACTTAACATTGTGATGCAATTATGTAATCTTCATAAAACAAGATACTGGCACATGTACCAGAATAACCAGACTATATGATTTTTGTTCACGGTGAGCGAATTTACACTCGCGGACATCTCCGCTGGCATGAAACTGACGTCATCGTTTCTATGGAAATAGTTTCCAAGAATTTGAAGGGGAATTCCTCTGAGACACACAAAGTTTAAGTAGTAGTTTTTTTAAAGGACAGACTGGTGACATACGGCATTAATGCCATGTTTTCTTTTGTAGTACATATGTTCATACCAACACTGACTAATGTTTTATGAAGACAAAATGAACCAAGAGGCTCTGAAGTCCTTTGGAATTTGGGGGCCCTGGGGGGTTAGAATGATTCAATCAAATACAGATTTCTTGTGTATAGTGGCACTACCACATGAAATGTCTATGCAAAATCAGAGAAAAAGTTACTGAAATAGTTGCACTATAACCAAAGTTACAAGAATTTAAACAGGGCACTTGTTAAGAATTAGTTATGGAGAAAAGTCCATTTTAAAGTTGAGAGTCATTATTCACATGAAAACAAAATTCAACATGGTATAACAAAATATTCATTGCTATTAGTGTCAAGAAGTCACTTACTACACAGTAACGCTGTATCATACAATATACTCAACACAGTGGTACTAGTTCACAGGGCTATTTATTTCAGCAATTGCCTGTTTACTACAGTACATCAGCCCTTAAGACAGAATCCAGTGCCCCTCAATGACACATCATTAATCTGGCCAATGTCATGGCACGCAGCCTGTGTAGTGTCTACTAGGGTTTGAGTATCTTAAGGACACTGTCTTTTAGCAAACAGTCCAATGTGTGACAAGCACACTACACTACATAACATCTCATTTTGGGGGGCCCTGAGATGCCCTTAGAATGATTCAATCAAATACAGATTTCTTGTGCATAGTGGCATTACCACATGAAATGTCTGTAAAATCAGAGAAAAAGTTACGGAAGAGTTTTTGAAAAAATAGGAACAATGTGACAATTTACCAGTTTGGGGGGCCCTGGGGGGGTTAGAATGATTTAATTAAACACAGATTTCTCGTGCATAGCGGCAGTACCCTAAGATATGTGTAAGCAAAATTTTAGAAAAAGTTGTTGAATGGTTTCCGAGATATGGCAGCTAACGGCAGACGGCACACGGCAGACGCAGAGTGATGGCATAAGTCCGTTGGACCTTCGAGTCCAAAGGACTAAAAAGTAAAGAAATCAACTGACATGATAACCACCGCTCAAACGTTAATACATAAATAAATGCATACTTGCATATACGGTGTAACATCGTTAATCAGGACACCAATAATTTGGAAACTTCAGCATCCGAACATTATTTCATTGGAACAGAATATCCAAACATTAGCATATCGTAATATGTACATGATTCATTTATTTGGAAAACTTGTCTAACTGATTGATATTGCTATATTTTTTTAATTAATGTATGCATTCTAAATTATATTAATATGCTGTACGGTGTTTATTTTAAGTTAACATCTTAGTACTATATTGTAATTCATGCATTTTAATTAATTTATGTATTAATACTTTTATTAGTACTTTATTGCACAATACAGTGTATTTATGTTAAATGACCGTCTTTGTAGTAGTATTTTAGTTTACAATTTATTGTAAATCACCCACAAACAATTGCGGACCTGACGCTATAGCATATTAAATATATTATTATTACATAAAGACCCTTGTCCAAATCAGTACTACTTTATTCATACGTCACAAATGCGAAAGTAAACCAATGAACAATCCTCTAAGGGATCATCTCAGAATGTCCAATATCAGACAAAATTACTTTCAGTTAGGGGAGGGAGGTCAGTGGCAGTTTTGCATATCGATATATTGGTATCAGCCTATCAATGTTTACAAACTGTCTGAATGGGTGGAGGGTCAGATGAAGGTAATTTTGTCCAATATCGGACATAGACATTCCGAGATGATCCCTAAACTAGTGGTGTCACCTACTGGCAGATAGCACACTTGGAGAGCTGTACGGGGAAAGGAAGTGACTTCTCCTTGTAGGGGATATGACTTGAGTCGACAGTTCATCTGCGGTCTCCCATCCTCAATGTTCAGACTGCAAACACACAATAGCACACATTCGTTGTTACACTGCATACACCAGAACTTTCTGCACTGTGCATTTGCAGGCATGCAGTGTTGCACAGATTTTCCATATACCTGTACAACTGACTTGTTATTTTTATAAGGAATACAGTAATATTCCATTTTAGTAATATTTTAGTAAAATTTATTAAATGTTTAAAAATTTATTAAATTATTTGTTTCAAAGGAAAACATTTTGATAAAGTACGTATTTTCTTGTATTCATCACACAAGTGTAAAATCACACGACAAACTTATAACACTTAAAGACCTATTTAATTTAGATTTTCTACAAACCAGTGGATCTTGTTCATTACATTGGGAGAATAATTTAAATGAAAACCAATCATGAACCAAGACAAGGGGATACATGCTTAGTCATACATGCAACAGTCTGCCCGCCACAGATGCTATGGCGAGCAGAAGAAAAACAAATTAGTTCCTGAGGAAGACTGCCATTGGCGGTCTAAATGCTGATGTCAGTTTCAATCTCATAGTTATAAAAAATTCAATTGAAAACAGGTTTTTTTGTTTGATGTAGTTACATCTTATATACTGGTAGATGGCGATACTCGATCGGAACAGGAATATCATCGGCCGGTTAAGCAATGAAAAACAATATATATTCATACAGAATTTCAAGTCAAAAATATGTATTTCAACCAAGACAATGTGGCATTTGGCAACATAAAAATTCAGATAAAAATCATAATTACTGGTATGCAGGCATACCGGTTAAAATAAAAAAAAAAAAAATTAATACATATAATAAACTGCAAAATACACAATATAGTCATTATTCAATAATACACACACACACATACCCATCTGATGTAGTCTGCATAAAATTATTCCCAGCCGCCTGATTGGCAAGATTAATATCAACAAACAGTTTATGTTTCTCTTTCTTTGCAACCATTTGTTCTTTGTCAAACATTATCCGATCAAGCGATGCAGTCAGGAGTGTTGAGATCCTTGGTGGTGCCATCTGTAGGTTAACAGCTGCAGCAGTTCCACAAGCTGACAGGACAATAATCTCATCGCAAATAGTTGTTCGTTCACTGTACCCTACAACAGCGTGACAGCCTATGGCACGAGCGTGCGATCGAATCTCTGTTCTCAATTCCATCCACCAGGTGTCTCTGGTTTCTGGCTCATCTGAAAAATGATCGATTTTATGTTTGTGTAATAATCCATTCCACCTCTTTGAAAGTATAGTATAGTTTGGTGAAATTAAGACGTATCATTTTATTGCCTTTTTTGTCATAAAAAGTCAATCAATTTAAGATTTTTTATGACACACACACTGTTCATGTGTGTGTGTGTGTGTGTGTATGTGTGTGTATGTGTGTGTATGTGTGTGTGTATGTGCATGCGTGCGTGCGTGCGTGCGTGCATGCGTACGTGTTCATGGGTGTATAGTTACATCCACCAATTCTGCTGCATCATTAAAATATTGTTTGATGTCACGTCAGAAATGCATTAATGATATTTCAGTATACTGTCTGCTCTCATACTGGCCACGTGACACAAACTAGTTGTGGGGCATTTAACCAGTCCGAATTTGGTTACAGCAATTTATGACAACAGTGTCGTTTCGCGAGATGGATTATATTCAAACAATAATTGTAAGAACTTCACTCAAACGATTTTTTTAACCATTAGTTTTGTTTGCAAAAATGTAATTATACGTTACTGATTCAGAACATGGAAGTCTTATGGAAGAATATGTTCAGAATATTTATTAAAATAACTTTTTCTATTACGTATAACAGAACTGGGAAACACTAGTGATTAGAAAATGGAAAAGATTGCAGATTTATTAGACACTGAAGGCCATCACTCAGACATACATACATTCCCATATCCCACATTTATACAGTTTTTAGATCAAACATAGAATTCACAACAATACATGCAGACTGCCTCAACAAACTTCGTATTAAGTTGCAAAACTATAAAATGGAGTTTAGTATTGATTTAGATTCCACAGGTCATAAGCTTTTATTGCTAAAATTAAATCAACATTTCAAAAAGTACCATTTTGAAAACGAGTAAATTTTGATTCATATTATCTCTCATTTCTTAACATGCGAGTTCATAAATGCACGCATTTTTTTTTAGATTATTTGTCGGGGAAAATAAACTGGACAATAAAATATGAGATTATTAAGTATGTATTTCTGTCAAAAATCACAAAATTGTCATGACCTTGATAGCTATTTTAGGTTTGGGTTCAGTACAGGCCAATGTCATTACAATTAAATTTTTTTTAAAAGTATAACACTTGCTGTTGATGACTCTGTCACTTACCTGGATTGTGAATGCGGTCAAGCAGCTTGACCGATCTAGCCGACACAACCCCTCCCAGGTGGACGACAAACCCCGGCGGGAAAAGGTCAAATGTGAAGAATGGGTACTCCTTCAAGAAAACAACAACAGTGTCATGTTGGCTGGAGAGGTTCTTTCAGCAACTGGTCTGTAAATTGTTATTTCTATAGGTTTTATGCCATATAATTATAAGTAATAAATATACCAAAACTGATAATAATGATCTAGAAACATTAAACAAGGCATTTTAAAGAAATTATAAATTTACCAACCAGCATCTCTATGCTCTGTTGCTGCGGGACTGTTGATCTGAGCAATGGTGGTTTCATTGGTGCGTTGCCACTGCCACTGCTTCCTGGTAAACTGCCACCTGAACAAATAAAACAAAGACAATAAATTTTATGTAAAAAATGCATACACCACCGTCACCGTCAGTTGGTCAACACTGGACATTTTTTGAATTCATCTTAACTGGACCTTCCACAAAGCCACCCATGTCAGAATATCCAACAATTATCAGATTACCACGGTTACTGTCAGGCAAAGTAATTATATTACTATCTGACCTCTTTTCATACAAACTGAATACACTGCTACGTTGGTCAAGATAGGAAGATTAGTTTTTAAGATAGAACACTTCATTAAAATATGACATTTCATGGGGAGCCTGTGTCCATCAAACATAGGCATTAGAAAGGGGGGGGGGCAAAGAGGGCAGTTGGGTTTTTTGGCAAGCCTTGTGGGGTACAAATCGAAGTTTTCGGAGAACCTCATGGTGCGTTTTTTGGCAAGCCTCAAGGGGGGTGCAAATCAAAGTTTTGGGAAAGCCTCAAGGTGGGGTTTTTGGTGAGCTTTAGGGGGGTGCAAATCGAGGATTTTGAAGAGCCTTTTTTTAATTTTAATGTAACCATGAAAAAATATTCAACAGCACCCCCATCTTCCAATGTCATTCTGACATCATACCATCAAACATGACATACCTTTTGGAGGCACATCGATCATCATGTCATCAAACATGACATATACCTTTTGGAGGCACATCGATCATCATGTCATCAAACATGACAGATACCTTTTGGAGGCACATCGATCATCATGTCATCAAACATGACATATACCTTTTGGAGGCACATCGATCATCATGTCATCAAACATGACAGATACCTTTTGGAGGCACATCGATCATCATGTCATCAAACATGACATATACCTTTTGGAGGCACATCGATCATCATGTCATCAAACATGACATATACCTTTTGGAGGCACATCGATCATCATGTCATCAAACATGACAGATACCTTTTGGAGGCACATCGATCATCATGTCATCAAACATGACATATACCTTTTGGAGGCACATCGATCATCATGTCATCAAACATGACATATACCTTTTGGAGGCACATCGATCATCATGTCATCAAACATGACATATACCTTTTGGAGGCACATCGATCATCATGTCATCAAACATGACAGACCTTTTGGAGGCACATCGATCATCATGTCATCAAACATGACATATACCTTTTGGAGGCACATCGATCATCATGTCATCAAACATGACATATACCTTTTGGAGGCACATCGATCATCAAACATGACATATACCTTTTGGAGGCACATCAATCATCATGTCATCAAACATGACATATACATTTTGGAGGCACATCGATCATCATGTCATCAAACATGACAGATACCTTTTGGAGGCACATCGATCATCATGTCATCAAACATGATATATACCTTTTGGAGGCACATCGATCATCATGTCATCAAACATGACATATACCTTTTGGAGGCACATCGATATCGGAGTCTGACAACCGCCGTATCAGTGTCACGGATGTCTTAATCGGACTCGATGACAGCTTTGAGGAATTTCCCGCTGCCGTCGGTGAGTTGTTGACAACGCCATCTTCTGGCAAGACAAAATTAGAACCAACAAACGGAGAGTGGCATGAAGGGGAAGGCGTTGGGGTCGTCACGGCAACGCAAGGCACTGATGCCCTGTGGGTAGAGAGACGCAATGTCGGGGGGTATCGATAGACGGAGTCGGACAGGGGCGAGACAGGAGGGGTGTATGCTGGGGGGGGGGGCGGTAAGACATCCACTACAGGTGGCAACAGAGCGTGAACGTGCGCCCCCGAACAGTGCTGACAAACTGAAACGAGAACAGAACTGACACAAAATGTCAACGAGAGAAACTAAAATGCAGAAACTAACCAATTTATTAAATCAAAAAAGAAACTAAACAATTTAAAAAATACAGTATAAAGTATACATAGAAACATTAGCAAGGATAAATAAATAAACTATGTAAATGTGCGTGATTAACACGAGACGGAAAAACTTCAGTTTAAAATATGCATAAAAACATTGGCAAGGATAAATAATAAAATTATAAATAATATTAACGAAAGAAAACAAGATAACTAAACTGAAATTACACACTGGAAGATTCTTAACATGATGCACAATACAATTACAGTATCTGAGCGAATAAGTAGCCATAAAGGTGATATCATCCACTGTTACAGAAGTCGTTTGTTAAGAAGCAATTAAGAAACTGACAAAATACCAATTCAATGTACCACAAACATAAGAAGAGATGCAACCAAGAGAAAGGATCAGGACCGTCATGCACAACCTAAGCCAAGCAGAAGTCAGACGAGGCAAGAAAAACAACAGAACAGCCATGAAAAAGCAGAACGATAAAAACAATGACAGTTTGAACACATTTTGTTTGTATTTAATTTTTGGTAATTTACTTATATGTAATTGGTCTGTATGCAAATGTAGGCACCTTTCTGTGTATGCTACTAACCACACACACACACACGTGCATATATGCATTTAGTAATTGTGATATGCGAGTCTTAGAAATCAAAAACACATCACAGGTTAACTATGAATTATTTACTTAGTCTTGTACTTTTTATAACAGCAGCATAGCAAACTATTACCAAATAGACAGAAAGAAAACGCATACCCAGGCAGCAAACATGCATTTAGAAACATGACCCAAGCACGGAAGCAGAATTAAATCAAAGTCCTCACTTTCAAAAGCAATCCTACTAAAACGCACATTTCTTTATTCCTGTGATTAGTTTAGAATGACCTCTTAATACAATTAAGAAAAAACTACCATTATGTGAGGCCGAAAATTTTATAACTGTCATTATCTGTGCGTAAATTGAATGCAAAAATAAACTTTTAGTTGTAAATGTCAAGTGCTAATTAAGTTTTGTCAGAAAGTTGTTTTCTAGTAAGACACATACCACTCTTGACCTGGTGATGCAGGAGGGGGTGAGGGTAGTGGATGGGACAGCCTAGCCAACTTCACTGCAGTGCCAATGGCTCTTACAACAATACCTGATTCTCTTTCTAGATCGAAATACTACTGGTAGCTGCAACAAATAGTTGTTTGATAACAATAAATGAAATCTTGCAAAACTGCATATATCCTTGTCATAGTAAAAAAGCCACTCCTGCCTTTATTTCATAATGTCTGACACAAAATTAAGAGTTTGTTCAATCATTTCACTGAAACTAAATAAATAATTTGTAAAAATAAACTAGCACATCATAGTCGCTACTAGAGAACTAGACATGTTAGATTTTTCATGAAATTAGTAAAAAAGAGATGGAATAATATAAACTGAATGAGATCAGATCTTTAATACTAAAAAATACTTGTCAAAGAATGTCGCTTCTAATCCTATGGGATTTATAAATTAGTGGCTATAAAGAAAGATAGCAAACATTTACCCTATAACTGAGTTGCCACCCAGTTCCAGAACCTTCAAGCCAATCTTGCGTTGCAGCCGACCTACAAGAAAAAACAGGTCATTTTACCGGACTTTTATTAATTTAACAATAGGGGCAAAGCAATGCTTTAATATGAAGGTGCATATTATTATCATTATTATCATGTCATAGTTAATAATAAATTATCTTAAAAAGTTTAAACCAGTATTAAGCACCAACACCATTTTATGTGGAGCGCAGCTGCGCAGTAGCTAGAGCGTCGGACTCTTAATTGAGAGAACCCGGGTTCGAATCATGTGCTGCCGTGTCAATCCATGGGCAAGTTCGTTCACTCTACATTGATCCAGTTCACTCAGCTGTATGAATGAGTAGGTGGCTATAAACAGAGTTGCATTTTTGTGTACAAAGTTTTTGTGTGCATTAATTGCAACATGGCTGAATGCTTCCCAGAGAAGTCAAGATGGTGTTCGATTGCACATAATAAGAGAGTGATGCGCTTTGAACAGTCCTAAGGACTAGATTCTGCGCTATATAAGAATGCACCTACTTTTACATACCTCAGAGTTTGCTGAACTGCACCTGACGAGCCTCATTGGAAGATCGCATTGATTGGATCTTGTCGATCCACTGGTATTCTGGATCGTCGTTGACGACCAGTTCCTCCACAAATCCAAGTATCGCTTGCAACAGGTGACCTTCCGGCACTCTGGAGGCTGCAATTAAACATAATCATTGCAACTCAATTTGAGCCAATCGAATGCTGCTGTGTATTATTTAATTATAATTTTTCTTCAATGATGTAATGTTAAATTCTTATTCTTATTTCTATTAAAAATTCTGTGATGTTAAATTCTTATTCTTCTTCAATGATGCAATGTTAAGATCTAATTTTTTCTTCCATGCTGTAACGTTAAGTCATATTTGCCTATTTTGCATGCAAGCCAAAGATAGGTATCTGGGTCGTGTCCCATCAATGAAATGATTTTGGTAGAAATGCTTACCTTATAACCTTTCAATGTCCGGTTCATTTTCTTCGACAAATAATCAAAACTTCATAAAATACTAAATGTATGGTTGCTATGAACACTGTAATTTTCATAGTCCAATTTTAAACCTATTTGATCAAGATTCCGCTTCTCAAAAGTCTGCTTCATTACTGGCAATAAATAAAAACTACTAAAGATATTTAAACAAATAAGGTACCATGCTATAGCTTAAAATCTGCACAATCCAGAAATGTGTAAAACTCTATTTCACAACTGAATGCCCATTTTGCTGTGGCAGGTCAGAAATGTTTTAAAGTAACTCACTGCAGAAGAATTTCACACCACACAAAGACTGACAGAATTTGTTGAAGTCAGTGAACATATCCACTTTAACAATGATGTTTAAATTGCCCCGAATACCTACAAAACAAACAATGCACAAGCTAACATTGCCCAGAAATGGCCAAACAAAAAAATATGCTCCAGATAACAAGTAAACAGGGAAGCCATCGGCTCATCGAGTGTCCCACATTTTTCATCTGTGTGTCATCCTTGATAAATGTCTGTCAATTATGTTTTTAAACTTATTCTTTCTGCTGGTATTTACAATTACAGTCGAATTTCGCTTTACAGTCACCTCAGTAATACAGCCACCTCACAATTAAGGTCACCCTAGGACAGATCCAAATTATTTATGAAGCAATAAAAAATAGGATATTCATCCCACTAATATGGTCACCTTGCCATTCAGGTCACTTTTATCCAGTCTCAAGGGTGACCATATTAGTGAGGTTCCCATGTAAATGTTACTAGAAAATGTACTCCATTCATTTATCATCCTCAGAAAGAACAAGTACCTTCTCGTATTTAGTAAACACTAATTAATGCTAATTAGACACTATTAATGCCTTGTTTTGTCCACACTTCATACTACCTTTCTTTCTTTTGAAGAAAATATATCTACCAATATTTTCATAACCATTCAATAATATAAAAACATTTACCTGGTATACAGTTAATATTTTAGTCTCTGCTGTCAAGCCATGTTATTAGAATTTTTTTTAATTACATTTACAGTATACCTATAACACTTTCATAAAAAACCTATGTGTATAACAAACTGATACTGCTACTGCTAAATTGACTCAAAATACAGAAACAGAAAGCGATTTGTTACAATAAAAAATTGACAATCAATAAAATGCAGTGTCTACTGATTTTACCAACAGTAATAAACATACAGTTCTTCATCCACTCACCGTGCATTGTGTCGTATATAGGGAACTAACCACTGAAGACTGACGTGTTTTCCTTCGACAGTAAAGGATCGAGGTCGATGTAGACTTTGCCGATGGCATCGTGGGCACTATACATGTCATGGTCGAGAACTCTGGTGCAGACATTGTAGGTGAAACATGGGGAAAATAAATGATGGAATGACAAAAACCATATATTATATTTGTATAAAACTCACACAAACAGACACACACCACACCAGTATTTCCCCTGGGTGAAATGATGGGCGAGGTGGTAGGGGTGGGGTACGCGAGCGCCGCTGGCGCAAAGCGTTGTTAGGGGGGGTCCGGGGGCATGCTCGCCCGGATATTTTTTTTAACTAGCTTTAAAATGGTGCATTCTGAGGTATGTTTTAACCTTTACTCTTGAATTTACAGGGGAAGATATAAAACAACAAGACACTACTTGTAAATGTAGTAATCATGATTGATAAAAGTCAGTAATCATGATTGTTTCATCGTGTTGAGGTGTGGTTTCCATTCTACCACTGGTACTCAGTAGGTGTGGTTTCCACTTGACCACTGGTACTTGGTTATGGTTATGTTTCCTTGCACTAACCCTAGGCCTTGTTACCTCGCTGACAGAGTCAATAAAAAAGTAAACGGTGAGTTCTTATATAGCGCAGGACTGCTCAAAGCGCTTTACACTTTACTCCCTGGCAGACCTGTTCAGTCGAACACCATCTCGACTTCTCTGGGAAGCATCCAGTGGTATCATCTGAAGACTCTTTCATCATCACCTTTAAATTATTTTAATATCATAATATTATGGTAAATTGGTGGTTTATGTTCAAAAGATTATATTTTATTTGTTTGCTAGAATGCTATACAATTAATTAAATGCCACAAAAGTATGTTTCTATTAATCGCAAGAATGTTTCTCAAATTGTGTACTTTTTATAAAACAGTATAAGTTGTTTAGTACATCTAATTGCTGTGCAAACATATCATTGTCTAACCCAAGTTATTGATAACCCGTTAGTATACACGGTTTTGGGTAGTAGGCATTTTTTTATGAGATGTGAACTTCGTTGGTTTACATTCGTAAGTATTTCACTCAAATCAACTTTCCCAAAAGTTTGTTTGCACAACTTTGTCGGAATATGTATTATATATGTAGCACAAACATATCTTACGAATCACATTCCTTATTTTGCTAAGACAAAACCGCATAGAATATTAGTTGAATAGACTTGTGGGCATTTGCGTCGAATCCGGACCTACTTTGTCATTGATTTTGCCGCTTGAGTTTTGCTTAACTTTGATACGTCAGTGAGATACACTGCAGTTCCATCATTCAACATTATCCTAGGCATATTTACCTTTAAGAATATTGCGTCTTACGTCCATTTGAGGCGTAAATAGCGCCCCGGTTTGTATCAACATACGCTGCTATATATATATCTCTTTACGCTCGCTGTGCGGTAATGCACGGCCGCAGCGGCACACACTAGCGCAAACCGGGTCGGTATTTGAACTTCAACAGGGTCTGGATTCGATACAAATGCCGACTAGTGAATAGGATTAGGATGCACGGTTTTTATTTGGGCTTCAAAAGAGTCCGGATTCGACACAAGTGACGTAGTGCCATCAGCCTGCACGGTTTTCACTCCCACCACCGTCATAAACCAAAACGCAAGTTACCGTTTGGGCGCCATTTTACATGAATGTCTAGATTTCTAGTATGTCGAAACTCTGCAAGGTGTCACAATTGGAGACACCGGGGATCCCGCAGGAATATTCAGTGATTGGACAACTGACAAGTGATATCTTTCACGTTGTCCAATGACGGCTAAACGATGTTGCTACAAATCTGCAATTTTGCAGGAATATAAGTGACTTTGTGGTGTCATTACGCGCCACTCGCCGACGTTGAATATACCGTGAAAGAACGAAAAAAAATGGGCGTATGAAATAGCTACGAGGCGGCAATTTTGGCACATTTTGGGCGAGGCGGCATAGAAAAACGGCGAGGCGGCCCGCCTCGCTTGTTATATACCAGGGGAAACACTGCACACACATGTATCAAACACACACACACACACGCACACCACACACAAACACATACGTGCATACTATGCACGCACATACACACACACAAACACACACAATCATGTATAAAGTACACACATTCACATGCATACACACATTGTCATACACATATTATAATTATTAATACATCCATCAAGTAGCACATCAAAATAAATGTCATCACAGAGCCAGATAGAAAATAAATACATTTCAGTGTATCCCACCTGATTTGAAGTGGTTCATCTTGAAGGTCTTCATCGTCCACCTAAAACACAATCAAACATCAGTCCACATTATCCTGCTATAATTATTGTTTTATCTCATTCACCTTGATTAAAAACTTACCTCAAATCTAAACCATTCAGAATTCCATTGTGGATTCAAAGACTTGCGGTAAACGTCAGTCTTGTAGGTGGTATTTCCAAACTTTATCTGCAACAAATCCCATGTAAAATACAATGTCTCAATGTGAACAATTTATATTTTACAGGTAAACATGACAGCCAAAAAAATATCATATAAAGCAAGGTAGAGGACAGATAGATTCAATTGTTGTATTTCAGATGTTACATGGTAATGAACCTGTCTCTGTTAATATGGTTGCATTACAAAATATATGGAAAAGTCTCCAAACTAGTACATTCACCATGAAGAAAACAGCATATATATATATATATATGTATATACATACCTAATAGCAAAATGAATCTGAAGACAGACTTGAAGCAAAAATCAAATTTAGGAAGGACCTTTATCTTGCCGAAATATCACAGCCCATACCCAATATGTCTGAGCTTGGACAAGCAGATCATGACAAAAGCACTCTAATTGCACAAACACATATTACGACTTACAGAGTCAATGAAATGTTACCTCAACAAAAGCGTCAGTCAGTTCACTCGCACGGTCCATGACAGGCAGGTCTTGGGCTGCCACTATCTTCATTTTCAACTTCCCTGGCATCTTGTCAATTCTGCAAGTAGATATTAGATGCTTTCATAGTCTCATCCCAGATCCAATAATCAAATGCTTACACATATATAGTATTCTTTTATCCCCAGAACTGCTCGACTTTGGAATACCTTCCCTCAAGGCTCAATGCCTTGCTATTCTAAACAGCCTGGATGTATAATTTATGGACTGAATACCTTTAAGAACAGCATCCAGATATTACATTAGAGGTCAGAAAGTTCTTGTGCACATATTTCTGTTTATTCACACATTATTTGTGCTAGTGTTATATTTGCACTCTGTATTTAAGCAAATATAGTTGCTGTTCGGTTCGCCTGCTGTGCCGCCTGTATCTTCATTCAATAAATGTTTACGCTAGGTGAAAAACAGGACGACGAAGAAGACTATAAGTTAAAGAAGCACACAGTCAAATTGTAATTTGTATTGTAGGCTACCACATCCAAACTATTCAGCTAGAAATAGGCTTTTGTCGAATATCAGATGGCCCAAACTAGGTTCCAGTTTTCAACCCTGGGGAGTACCTAGTAGATGGCGGATGGTGCCGGATGCTACAATAATTTAGGTAGGCACTTCAAAGAATTCCGCAAACTGGGTCATTTCGCGTGCGTCGATTCGCCGTCACCGCAGGCCGTCTCGTTTGTCGGGCACCCGGTTATCGTTTTGTTTCAACTCGCGTTTTCGCGCTCTTTTCCGGACACTAACGTCATTCACTGCTGTGTCGTTGTCGGAGGTAGGTTGAACTTTGTCTACGTCGTTTAAATTTTGAAAATTGACCAAATTTAAGCTATATTACAGCTGTTTTGCGATCACCTCTGTGTTCAGTTGCATTTATTTTTATAATAGCCGAGGATAGCCAGAACTATTTTGTGTTTAGCTTCATCTACTAGCTTTAGTTAGTCTGTGTTGAAAAAATTGGTGCTGCACTCCGTTGCGCAATATGGTTTTGCGCCGTTCAAAAAATCGTCACATTTGTCATGATTTGGAAGTTCTGTGTCTTGCGCGCGTCACTGCAGCGCGGTGCCAGATCGTGATTTAACCTATTTATTTGGATTTAAATCTCTACAAGTACAAAACCTGTACTATTTATATAATATTTAAATAATATCCTTGTCAATTCTGCGTATTTTGTCTTAGATTTAGATTTGCTGTTTGTAGAAATATGGCCTATACTAGTCTAGTATATGCCAGCCCATGTCATGCCCATGGCCCAATATGCATAGCCACACTGCCCACAAGGGGTGGCAGGGGTGATGGGCATAGTAGATATGGCTGCTTATTCCATTATTTATGGTTATGCTTTTATTTAGACTTAGAAATAATATAAATTTCATTATGTCATAATTTTAATTAATTGTTTTTACCTATTAAATCAACAGTTTGTTACAAAAGTTGTTTTTTGTGGTCAAATATTTGACTTAATTTGTTTTGTAAAGTGTTTCAAGATAAACAGTCACTGCAAATTTTTTTTTAAACATGTAATACAAACAATAAATGCCTTGATCAGTTGTAGCATCATTTGTTTCATTGTGTGACAACACGCAATACATTAAACACCACAGTTTTACATATCAAATATCACAATTATTATGAATTTATGTGTGACCTAATGCATTATAATAGAATTTCACACTGCTCTCTTGAGTAACAGAGGCAGGGATGTGAAAAGTATTTCACAAGATTTGCATGCAGAATCAAAACAGTTATCATTATATGATTCACAATTGCCTTTTTATTTAAGATATTGTTCGCAATTACATGCAGTGACACTGATCTTGCGCTGATCTGTGTTTGACTGCGAAGGTACCGAGCCACAGAGTCGTCTGAATATGACACCCATCACCTGCTTGCATACGTACACATTTAATCTGACTGATTATATATCTGATATCTAGATTGAACAGTGTCCATTCAACACGACATGAACATTACTTATAGACATCATGTTGAAGAACACAACGTTATTTTACAAGATACTGAAATATGAACCTTGCTGCACAGATCTTGCAGCCTACTGGCATTACATTATGAGACAATCAACTTCCAGTATTACAAAAAGACTTATGAGCAGAGCAGATTTCTTCATGACTTGACTCCCATGGGCCATGGGGAGTAATGCAGAAAGCAATCTTGCATTTGGCGCATTTGGATTCAGCGACAGAATACTGTGAACAATTTATAAACATTAGTTCATCAAGTTCATGTTAAAATGCAGAACATTACATTATGAAGCAGTAACAATTGATTACTGGTGTGTACAGAGCCTGTAACAGTCATCCAACCTGTCATGACACAGTCACACATAGACACAGTGAACTAGGAGTATGACAATTGTATTTCATTGTCATGTATCGATATGTTGAGTTTGTGTGATATTTAGCCAATATTTACTTATTAATAAAGTTACTGTTAATGCTATATGACTGGTTAATGTATATTTATTATAATGTTTAATGTGGTTGTAAACATAGCATAAATTATATAACTGTCTTCATAATTATGGACATTCCAGCCTTTCATCGAAATGTAGCGGTCAGTCATTAGCGTGCTAATATTAGCCAATATTAACTTATTAATTAAGTTACTGTTAATGTGAAATGATTGGTTAATGTATATATTTATTACCATAATTAATGTGGTTTACTGCATGCATAAATTATACAAATATTTTCATAATCATGGACAATATGGCCTTTTACTGAAATGTGTCGGTCTGTCGAGATCGCGTGCTAATTACCCAATATTGACTAATTAAATTATTATTAATTGATTTGTTAATTAATATCTATTACCATCATTAATGTGGTTATACACATTGTATAATATGTATAGATATCTTCATAATCATAGGCATTATGGCCTTTAATTGGAACGTATCGGTCTGTTGAGTTTGCATGCTACATTACTAAAATTAACTAATCAATTGCATTAATTTGGTTATAATTATTACTAAAAAATATTATATATTGTAAATTTATTACTCTGGTCAATGTGTTTGAAAACCCTGAAAACAGTATTTAAATATCTGTATAAATAAAAAAGTTATGACATTTTAAAGCAAATATTTATCCACAGAAAACACAAAAATGAGTCCATTTTACCATTGTAAGAGATACACAAAAATTACACAGTTTTTCCATCTTAAAATCGCAATATCTTTTGATCTATTAAAAGTATCTTAATAAAATAAACAGTTATGTGATCCTTAACCTATTACCTTTAATTTAAGCCCATTCTCAATGTTCTAGCATGATATTAAATTTTTTGTTGAAGTGCCTAATTTAGGTCAGTTAACAAAGTAAAAGATTGCCAAACTGAGATCTGGTCTGACGTCGAGGATTCGTATCCACTGCAGTGCTGCAAACATCCCTGACCAAACGAACACAAAGTCACAGGCACATATTATATTAATATTCAAAGGCACAGATTCAGAGGCACAGGTAGGCCTACATTCGCACAGCCATGGCAGGACGAGCTCACGAAGCCGAACCGAGGAGTACCTCACGACTGAACGTCGTTGGAAAGAGAGTGTTGGTCTGTGCGCCTATCCCTTAAACTCGGTCTTCAGCGTTCAATATCCTTCATTAAGGCAAAAATCCGCAACATGTACGATGGCAATGCTCGTGGATTAACTGCAGCCGAAAGTTAAACTTAAGTGCCGAGAAGCCATCGCAAAGCCAGCGGATACCTGTGGATGTTGACAGCGTTCCGCACTATTGACGATGCTCAGTTGTGATTGGATGAAATTGCGAAGCCGGATATAGTGGCCTGGAGTGGAGTGCGAAGAAGGTGTGATAGAACTAGAAGTCGTGTTAAGAATATGAGGACCGTTTCTTTTGTTGAACACTTAGAATTTGAGTATCACGGAAATGTCTTTAGCAAAGCGATGGCGATAGGGGATGTTGACAATGATAAGGTGCCTAAAACTCAAAATACAGATACTGAGCTTGTGTCATTATTCATTACCGAAGGCAGAGCGTTGACTCGCCGTCACTCGGTGACTGAAGTCTGAGACTGAAGTCTGAGACTGAAGTCTGAGACTGAAGTCTGAGACTGAAGTCTGAGACTGAAGTCTGAGACTGAAGTCTGTGAAGACAAGTCAAGACTCATTGACATTGTCAGTGTCAGTGTCAACGACTCTGAGACTCAGACTGTCACTCACTAGTACTGTTACTAGTACTAGTAGTGTCGTGAACTCTGGGCTCTGTCTTTGAAGTCGGTGACACTGACACTGTGTCACTAGCTGTCACTGACTCAGAACACTGTACCTGAAATGATGTAGTGTGGTAGAAGAGACACATTGGCATCAAAACAAGTGGGAGCAGTGGTCGAGCAGTTAGAGTGCCAGACCGACAATCAAAGGAACCAGGGTTCGAATCCTGGTACCAACCACCATGTTTGAAACATGGGCAAGTCCATTTATCTCACATTACCCATATTGTTTTGGAAGAGACAATATAAGCTGTTGGTCCGTTCTATCCGATGTCTATGCCAGAGGAAGTAAAAGATCCCACACATGGAAATGGAAAAAATCTCTCGTAGACTCGTTGAGTGGTGGTCTCATTATCAAACCCCAACCCATTAAGCAGACTGTTTAATGGATGGTGGCTGCCTAATATAAAGAAGAACAATAATTGGGTAAAAAATATTCTTTTGTGCATAAATATAGGTTTTGCCAATCTAATGCACCTTTAACTAGAAGTTGTTGAAACAGTGTGTTCATATGCTTAGTCCAGGATGAATGATACTAATAATGGCATCATACAATGTAGTTGTGATGTTTCTTGATCAAGCTCAAAAAATACTCATGCATACCTTTCCTAAAACAAATCATCTCGTACACGAGTCTCACTTCTTTAGTTAGTTAATTAGTACCAACTTACTTTGACATGATAATACATCAAAAAGAACCAGTTCTTTTTGAGAAGTTTAAAGATTCGTACCTTGATGCATGAAAACCATGCCTGTCCATTACAGACTGCATCCTTGTTTACTCTGTGTTTATATGTTTGTTCTAGTGCAATGAGCTGGTGGTAGGCACAGTCAATGGCGACATGTTCATCTACCAGTGCAGCAAAGACAGTCAGCCTCTGTGGAAGGCATCCGATCTTGGAATGGTAGTATGACAGCTTTTTACTTTTTTAACATACTAGATCAAATTAATGACATTGGTCAACACACTACATACGTCAGCTGAGTTAGGATCAGCACGTCAAACACTTTTTGTTTCAAAATGTAAGTCAATGTATAGATCTATTTTTATTTTAAGATTAACTTCAATATCATGAGAATGTCTAGCTAAATTTTGGTTGGATATTCCTGTTTAGTTTTTGTGTTGTGTTTGATTATATGTTGGTATATTGACAATATTACAGATATGGTCATAGTGATTGAAGGTCTCCATAAGGAAGCCAAACAAGGAAGTAACATTCACCAGTTCTCTATGTCCATCTATCTATCATTGTCTCTATGCTCTTAGGACATCCATTTTTGTGCAGTTGATATTAACACAGTGACTACATCTTTTTGTCTGTTGCCTTTCCATATTACGTGCCTGGAGATTGGCAATGTGTGCAACCATGGCATGGTAAGACAACTAGTCATACTACTAGATGTCATGCAGTTTAATTTGTTTATTTATTAGTTAAAAGTACAATTTACTTTTTTCAGAATTAATGACAGAAGGCACATAGAATGTAAAGTAATAATCATGCCACATCAGTCAGATATAGGATCACACAGAACAGGTAGTTACAGTACGATTAAATCGATAAACAATTGATGACAAACAAAAGAGCTGATTCCTTAACTTAACATAAAAAAAAACTAGAAAATCAGTGTCCCTACTTCTCAATGAAAGCAGTCTCGAAGTATGTAGATTATACAGTGTAGACTGTCTGCAGCAGCAGCACACCATATTGTGCATGTATTAAGTTGTTGTTGTTGTTGAATAAACTTTCATTCATTCGCATGTAGAACTATGTGGTGACACTGAATGGTGAAGGCTGGTGCTACGTGTTCTCCATCAAGCCAGAGTCATTGATAGAAAGTCCTGATGCTGCATCAGAAGAGACGCAAGGTCACATACTTCGACCAGTGCACCAGCAGCATCTCACCGCAAATAACAAAGTCATCCTCATTGCCGACATAGGTAAATCATGGCACATTTCACTATCTTTATAAAGACCTCATAAGTCTGATTTTGCTCTTTAAAATCGAATTCGCTCCTTAAAAGTGAATTTGTATACTGAAAACTGTCAATACTAGGGCACGCCACCGGCACACATTCATTGGTGTGTCATGGAAATAGTATCCTTATGATATAATGGCAGCTTTTTACATCTTGAAAAAGCTTCTTAAATATAAAAACAGATTCCGTGTAATGAAGGATTTCATTATGAGCTCCTTGTCTCAGTGACGTGCTCCCAGGACTGTTTTGTCTGTCTTTATGTGAGCATTTTTATCTCGCTGGTTAATTCGCTTGCATTGACAGTTCATGTCCAGTCATTGCAGAACGCAATATTCCAATAACTAAACAAAGTAACAACTGTTGAACATGATTGAATATTAAATTAATACAGGGTGTCCAGTGTTTCTGCACTTTCACACGTTTTAATTGAAATTGCAATATTTCTGGTATATTTTCAGAACATCCAAAATTGTCCAGTATTTGTGGAGATTTCAAAGTTTCTTGCCATTTGTCACCACAGATTAATTTTGCAGAAGAAATCTGCATGTCGATGACCACCTGGATTGTGACATGATGTATGATATATCTGACTGTGATTTGGTGTGAGTCACATATTCACAAACACATCCAATCAGATCAGAAAAATAATTGAACTCTGATCTAGTTTTGACTGTCGGCAGTTGTTAATTTATGTTAAACCTGAGTCATTAGATTATACCAGCACAAATATTGCTCTATCCATTACTACACAACAATTTTTTTATTTTCCTATACTATTCCTAAAGTTTTACCTCTGAATTCATATATTTCAACAACAACAAAATAACAAATTGATGGGCAACTGCTAATACTGATATTTTCGTTATACATATAGTTCTCGCTTCTCTCACTAGATGGCGATGGTAAGTACGAGACAGTTGTTGGCTACACCGATCGACAGGTGAAGTCATATCGATGGGTGGAGAATGAGGAGGCCACTGAAGGTGGCACCACTGGTACTCTTAACGGGAATTTGTCGTCGTGGAAACGTGGCAGTTAGCTGATCAGGTGAGTGGAACTAGATTTATACAGGAAGCGGAATTAAAATACACAGATTGTGTCTTTATGCAGAAATCCCTAAAGTACTGATCACTGATAAAGTGAAATGCAATGTGTTTAGAGACAAAGATCACCAGATCTGTGAGGGGAGTTCGAATCTTCTTGCAGCCGTTTCAAACCTTGGATAGGGAGGTCGGTGAAAATGCAATAATTCATTAGATTGGCAATTGTGATACACAATTGGAAAGGTCTATTTAAGAGATAGACAGCCATACCGGTTTTAACTCTCTGTGATAAAAATTGGCAAAGTTATGGACATTTATGTAAAGGTCATTGAATAAATTTGTGTGGCATTTTTTTTTATCTGAAGGAAATGTGAAAATATAATCTTGTACAATACAAAAATCTTAACTAAGACTTGATATTTTATGTATTTCCTTTAAATATCATTTACAAAAGGAATTTTACATAAAATTATGTTAATTAACTAAGCAACTAACCTTTCGGAAAAGCTTACAAAAGTATCTCCAGGTCACCACTTTCAAATCATCATCCAGCATATATATGTGTACACAATATATCTGGCTCATTGTCATACACCACTCTCAACCAGCTTGGAAAGCCTGCTACCCATAGGTTGGAGGTTATGCTTTAATGGTTTCCATTATGTGGATATCAACAAAATCAGACATGTTTTAGAAGTGGCAGGTATACCAGCAAAATCAAGTGGACGTTAATGAGTACATGCATGTCAGGTATGCAAAGTTAGTAAAGTGTGTGTGAGAGTATAAGCATAGCCAAATATTGCATGCATTGATGTAAACATTCTGCTTTGGCCTTGTCCCATATAATTATGTAAACATATGTAGGTTTGTGTGTGTGTCCGCATGTGTGCGTGTGTGTGTGTGTGTGAACTTAGTAAAGTGAGAAGGATAGCCAACTACTGCAAGCAACAATAAGCATTCCGCTACACAGCATGCATGTACAACATTATATATATATGTGTGTATATATATATATATATATACATTACATCAGATAATTCAAAGTTACATAGCAATATATATAATATATATATACATATTGCTATGCAACTTTGAATTATCTGATGTAATGTTGTATCTACAAAGATCCGTTTGCAGAGAACAGCGATGTTTGGAAGTAGGATATGAAGAATCACTTCCACATCTGCATCTACATCAGAAAGTGTTGTCAGCATTCCAAACACCTTGTCCTTCTTGATGCGAGTAGCGTCTTCAAAGATAGGCGTACTCGTCCCACTCATTAACTCATTGATGTTTCTGCATGACTCCTGGCAGAATGACACGAGTTGCTGGTAGTGAATATTCATGTCCTAGATGTGAACACTCTTGTCTTCGATCATGCATCAGAGAGGACAGGTGATCAGCTTCCTGATGAGTCCAAGTGCTTTACATCCAGTGAGAAACTGTGGCGTTTCTAAGTCGTTTAGAACGGATTTCAACAACCTGTTTGATGCACCTTGTTTTATTCATAAAGCACCGCATTTAATTGCTTAGAAAGAATGTCCTTGCAGCATTCGAAAATAAAATGTTGAAAAAGCATGCATACCCATCATCGCTGAAGCAAAATGTTGCACCGTACCACCACCAGGAAATGTTAAATCATGTTATATATTCATATACAAATAGTTCTAGAAAGATACAGTAAAAACCAACCCCAAAAAACCACCACCAAGCCAATGTTTATACATGCAGCTAGTTACAGCAAGATCAATGCAATGTAATTAGAAGTACATCATATGTCTGATTTATGGAGGGGGTTGTCATTTATTTGTTATTAATTGTCATATATTTTTGCATGATTACAACATGAAAATAAACTTTAAATATTCATATAACATCCACCATTTAATGTATGATAGCATGCCTGTGCATATGTAAACACGAATAACAAATGCATGGCTAAAACACATTCACACCCAAAAGTGTGTGCCGAGTATCACATATATTTCCGCTATCGATGATCCGTCACACTGATGATACTTTTTTCGAATTCCTTTCCACATTATCATGCTTTAATCCTGGGTTCCTGAGGCATAACACCAAGGTTTTATTATTATTATGATTATTATTATTGCTACTGTAATAAAGCTTTATTGCCACATTTGTTTTCTTTCTACAACATATTATTTCACTGGTGCAATGGAATGGGAAAATAAAAATACACAGTTTGATGTGATGTAGCATGTAAAACATCGACATATGTACATGTGACAATGGACAAGACCCTGGAGACTGTTTATATTATTATAACACTAACCTTGTCATAGAATTATTAAACTATATCAGGACAATTATTTTGTTTTATTCTTGTTCCATTTTGTCCAGATGAACATGCATTTCATAAATTATAAATGCCCATCATTTTGTAAATTTGCCATATTCTCCAGTGTTAAATACTCAAAATAAGTTTGTGAGAATAATGATCATGAGGGCTATGTTTCCTAGGGAGACGGCATGGAGGAAGTGGTTGCTTGTTCGTGGGATGGACAAACCTACCTCGTCAATCTTAACAAGGACGCAGTGCGCTTCCCCTTTGAAGAAAACATAGCTGCATTTTGTGCTGGTGGGTACAAGACGCCAATTACATGAGGAAACATTACAAATGAGGAAACATGGTCTCTCTCTTTTCTGTCCATAGTCTTCGATGACGACATCAATGTAAGGGGGCATCCATGTGTTTCGCTCTTCGGTGAGAGGTTAATCCTATCTGTGTAACAAAGCCTCTGCAGCAGTCGTCACATAAGATGGTAGGAATAGAAGCACCCAGAATGTTGATATTTTTGTGTTTTGTCTTTTTCTTCTATGTGTATCTGTCCCTGGTGTATGGCCCACCTCCACTGTTGCCACACGTTCAAATATTATAGTAAAATATGGATCCACCCTATGATATTTGGACACCCCCATTAAAATATACTAATCATTATATTTGTTCTTATACATGTGTGTGATGTCTTATTACTAGTTCATAGCAGGTTTGTGTTTATATATCGATGTGTCTATGGCACATTACTTCCTATGTCAGAAGGTCACAATAAACAAAATTAGTATAAAATTCTCCACTTAAGGAGTATACAATTATACATTTCATATTTTGTTCTGAATATTCAGTGGCTTCATACTTACAATGTTATTGGAATACATACACTTGCGGAACTAACATATGATGTCAACAATATTCATCATTAAGATTGGGAGGTTCAAAATATCATAGCATGAAAATGCACCCATGTCTATAACTTTTGTTACTAAATTACTAAGCTGCTAAGCTACATTCAGTAAAAGGAATAAGGATGCTAGGCCAAAATATCATAGCATAAAAAAGGTAACTAGCGCAGCGGTAAGAGCTCCGACCTCTCGATTGAGAGAACGCGGGTTCGAATCCTGTGTGGCGGTGTCGAACCTTGGGCAAGTTCGTTTACTCTACTCAACTGTATGAATGAATACCTGGCTACAGACAGTGGTAGATATTTGTGTACGAATAGGCTTTGCACATTAATTGCAGCATGGCTGAATGCTTCCCAGAGAAGTCGAGATTGAACCATCCTCGCAAGTCAGGGCTGTTTGTCATGCAAAACTAACCCTGGCTGATCCCCTATGCGAAGTGCGGAAGTTAGCTGAGTCAAACTAATAATTGACTTTGCCAGTCGCGACTGCATCACCCGTGAGAACAGCGCAAATACCCGCCTCAATTTGAAGACGGATAAACAACTTGTGGGAGTCCCAATATATAATGACCCGTTGTGTATTGTGTATTCGAATAATTGCTTCTACTTCCTAAACAATGCATGTAACACGAGCCACGGTTGGTTGAAATTGTGACCACCTGATCTGCATACATCTAGTGATCTAGTGAGCAATGTCATAGGCTGAGCTTAAATTCAGAGTTTCGCAAAGCGATCAGCCAGGGGGTACTGCTGGCTGGCACTGACGTAATCAGCAGCAGCGACCCCTGGCGCGCGAGGATGGATTGAACAGGTCTGCCAGGGAGTAAAGTGTCAGGCGCTTTGAGCAGTCCTGAGGACTGGATACGGCACTATATATAAGAACTTACCTTTTTTTATAAAAAAAATAGACACAAGTCCAAATATCATAGCAAAATATGAATTATGTTTTAAACTTTTTAAAAGCGTGTACACATTTGGGCATTCTCATAGATAGGGGGATCCATATTTCGTTGTGATATAATGTGGGTCCAAATACATAAAACTTTTTTAAAGGGAATACAAATGTTGGGCACTCACTAATCTCATGATAGGGTGATAGGGGGCCCGTATTTTGCTATGAAATCCAATTATGTTATAGCTTTTAAAAGTGGGTACACATTTGGGTACACTGGGCACTAACTAATCTCATAAGTGGGGTCCATATTTCGATATGATATTTGGACCCGTGGGTCCAAATCCAAATGATATTTTTTTTTAAAGGGGTACAAACATAATTGAAACATGGACCCATACCTTTGAGATTAGTGAGTGCCCAAGAATGTACATATTTGGATTTGGACCCATGGGTCCAAATATCATAGAGAAATATGGACCCCCTAGTACCTACTGATGAGTTTATTGAGTACCCAAATATCATCCTCTTTTAAAAGTTAATACATTTTAATATATACGCTTTTAAAAAGTTTAATATATTTGGATTTTAATATATTTTGGACCCACATGTCCAAATATCATAGCAAAATATGGACCTCCCACCTATGAAATTACTGAATGTCCATTGCACTGCCCAACAATTGTACCACCTTTTAAAAAATGTAATATATTTGGGCTTGAACCCACCACCTATGAGATTACTGAGATTAGTGAGAGCCCAGCATTTGTACCCCCTTTTAAAAGGTTTATGAGATTAGTGAGTGCCCAAATGTGCACATATTTGGATTTGGACTCACAAAATGAAATGTGGACCTCCCCACCAATGAGATTAGTAATGTCCAAATGTGTACCCACTTTTAAAAAGTTTAATATATTTGGACCCGTTGGCATTCTCATATATGGAAATATGGACCCCCACCTATGAAATTAATGTGTGCCCAAATGTGTACATATTTGGACCCACGGATCCAAATATCATTGCGAAATATGGACCACACCTGTTCGATTAGTGAATGCCCAAATAAGAAGTCCTTGCATAAAGGGTCCATGTATCATAATAAAACTGTCTTGTGGGTCAAAATTTCATATGATATTTGGATGCAGGATTTATGTTAGAAAAAAAAAATCTATGACCCAAAAAGCAGCCTACAATGAATTCCTTGGAATATAGATTACTATGATAATATTTGGCTATGAAATCCTTGACTCTGTACATGTTACTTGACATTTGGGAGGGCGGTACTTTTATTATAGGGTGGGTCAGCGGGTCAACAAAATTCATATGATATTTGGACCCACGGGTCCAAATATCACCGGGTACATATGAATATTTCATATGATGCCAGTCCAGTGCAGTTGATTCCCATGTGTCAACAGGGATATGTGTGGCATTTAGGTGTTTTTTAACCACATCTTTGTACCTCAAGCGTTGTCCACCACAAAGGCGTTTCCAGCTGGATAACGCGCCATAGAACACAGCCTATGGGAGACATGGTAATACTGACGTGAATGGATGAGTCTATTTCAACAGCAGAGAACAAAAGTTCTGAACAGGGGCAAGAAGACGTGTAATACAAGTAGTTAATACATTACTTGATAACAGGGGCAAGAAGATGTGTAGTACAAGTAGTTAATACATTACTTGATAACAGGGGCAAGAAGATGTGTAGTACAAGTAGTTAATACATTACTTGATAACAGGAGCAAGAAGATGTGTAATACAAGTACTTAATATATTACTTGATAACAGGGGCAAGAAGACGTATAGTACAAGTAGTTAATACATTACTTGATAACTGGGGCAAGAAGATGTGTAATACAAGTACTTAATACATTACTTGATAACAGGGGCAAGAAGATGTGTAATACAAGTACTTAATATATTACCCATCCTGTCAACCGAGTTGTACATAACGTAACCACATCCCATCCCATCAACCGAGTTGTACATAATGTAACCATATCACATCCCGTCAACCGAGTTGTTAATAAAGTAATCACATCCCGTCAACCGAGTTGTATATAATGTAACCACAACCCATCTCGTCAACCGAGTTGTACATAACGTAACCACATCCCATCCCGTCAACCGAGTTGTACATAATGTAACCACATCCCATCCCGTCAACCGTGTTGTACATAACTTAACCACATTTAATTCCGTCAACTGAGTTGTACATAATGTAACCACATCCCATCCCGTCTACCGTGTTGTACATAACGTAACCACATTCCATCCCGTCAACAGAGTTGTACGTAATGTAACCACATCCCATCCCGTCTACCGTGTTGTACATAACTTAACCACATTTAATTCCGTCAACTGAGTTGTACATAATGTAACCACATCCCATCCCGTCTACCGTGTTGTACATAACGTAAGCACATTCCATCCCGTCAACAGAGTTGTACGTAATGTAACCACATCCCATCCCGTCAACCGAGTTGTACATAATGTAACCACATCCCATCCCTTCAAGCGAGTTGTACATAACATAACCACATCCCATCCCGTCAATCGAGTTGTACATAAAGTAACAACATATCATCCCATCAACCGAGTTGTACATAACATAATCACATCCCATCCCGTCAACCGAGTTGTATATAATGTAACCACAACCCATCCCATCAACGAGTTGTACATAACGTAACCACATCCCATCCCGTCAACCGAGTTGTACATAATGTAACCACATCCCATCCCGTCAACCGAGTTGTACGTAATGTAACCACATCCCATCCCGTCAACCGAGTTGTACGTAATGTAACCACATCCCATCCCGTCAACCGAGTTGTATATAATGTAACCACAACCCATCCCGTCAACCGAGTTGTACATAACGTAACTACATCCCATCCCGTCAACCGAGTTGTACATAATGTAACCACATCCCATCCCGTCAACCGTGTTGTACATAACTTAACCACATTTAATTCCGTCAACTGAGTTGTACATAATGTAACCACATTTAATTCCGTCAACCGTGTTGTACATAACTTAACCACATTTAATTCCGTCAACTGAGTTGTACATAATGTAACCACATCCCATCCCGTCTACCGTGTTGTACATAACGTAACCACATTCCATCCCGTGAACAGAGTTGTACGTAATGTAACCACATCCCATCCCGTCTACCGTGTTGTACATAACGTAACCACATTCCATCCCGTCAACAGAGTTGTACGTAATGTAACCACATCCCATCCCGTCAACTGAGTTGTACATAATGTAACCACATCCCATCCCGTCAACCGAGTTGTACGTAATGTAACCACATCCCATCCCGTCAACCGAGTTGTACATAATGTAACCACATCCCATCCCGTCAACCGAGTTGTATATAATGTAACCACAACCCATCCCGTCAACCGAGTTGTACATAACGTAACCACATCCCATCCTGTCAACCGAGTTGTACATAATGTAACCACATCCCATCCCGTCAACCGAGTTGTACATAACTTAACCACATTTAATTCCGTCAACAGAGTTGTACATAATGTAACCACATTTAATTCCGTCAACCGAGTTGTACATAACGTAACCACATCCCATCCCGTCAACCGAGTTGTACATAATGTAACCACATCCCATCCCGTCAACCGTGTTGTACATAACTTAACCACATTTAATTCCATCAACAGAGTTGTACGTAATGTAACCACATTTAATTCCGTCAACCGAGTTGTACATAACGTAACCACATTCCATCCCGTCAACCGAGTTGTACATAACGTAACGTAGGTTCATTCCAGGTGTTAGCCACAACTACATAAAAAGCATACTTGTCAAGGCTTAGGGTTTTTTTAGTAACAAAAAATAGTTGTGCGATGAGTTTTGTATTAGTTGCAAACAATTATAATATGATGTTGCCTTCAAATATAATTTTTATTAAGGTATAATTGGTGCCATTTTCTACTGTGACAAAACTTATGTTTCATTCTTTGAATCGTTGTTTGAACGTCCCGTCATCACAATGTTTGGTGATGTCGTAACCGGTGTATGCTTGTTTCAGACGACGGCGTCGTGCTACAGAATGAGTTGCTCGCTGGCATTAAAAATGTCAATTAGACCAACGTAAGTCGACACATACATGCTGGTCTTTGGTGTTATGTTGGTCACAATTAGCAGTAAATCTCACCCATTGGTTTTTGTTATAATAAAAAACTACTGTTTCAATTACAAAAATCAATTGTTTTACCATCATGTGTGTACGCACAGAATGTTGTTTAAATGTAAACATGTTTCATACATAATTTGTGATAACATTATTTAAAATAGATAAAATTCTATGCTGTTTTTCATCTTTTAGTGAGACGCAATGATGAGCCATTTGTTGTTTCTTTCCGAAGTAATACACCCTACCGTAGTGATTTAATTGCAACATTGAACTTTATGAGTAGTTTTGCAACATTGTTATAATGCATTTATGCCAAAATCTGTTATTATTATAAAACTGTCTGCTTTCTTGTCTTGCAGTTTGGACTGACAGTTTTGAAACTCTATGCTGGTATGCCAACTTACATAAGTACACTGTGCCAGACTGTTACATTGGTCAGGATGCTTTGGGCAATTTTCCATGGCAACTTGCATGTACATGGGACCTAGTTGGATAGCTCATTTAATCCACTTTCAGAAAATAATTTTGTTTGTCTCTTACAGCTGTTAGGCTGTCACTAGACAATCTTCTTCCATGTAAAATATATTTTGGGACACCATGCATGGTACACTGTCTTTATGCATATAGAGTATCCAGTAAGATCAGAGAGGTGCCATTGATCCATCTGTACACCTTATCTACTAGAGGGCACTACTTGGCCAAACTGTATAAGACCAAGTGCAGACTAGGCCTGTATGCCACAACTTGGTATAGAGTTCGAAGCCTAGCAGTCACTCTGCACTTGCAGAAAGGATATTTGAATGATGAAAATTAAAGGGTAAAGTACTATAAAGTTTTTGGACGGAAAAGGCTAGCATCATATTTGGTTGACTAAATCTTGAGCCTGTGTTGTATGGTTTCAAAGCAGTTTGTTATTAATAATAATAATGAGAAACTTCTATAGCACCTAAATCCCCAGGAATCTGAACTCAGAGGCGCAACATACAAGAATCATTGGGCAAAATCGTTAACAGGGACAAGCAAGAGTCGTCATTAGAGCAAGGGACCGCCGAAGGTTAGGGTGGGAATGCAATTTCAAATAAATAAGTCTTCAGTTTTTTCGAAAGGTATTTATAGTTTCAGATGATTGTAAAGCGATAGGGAGTTAATTCCAGATTTTGGGTGCAGCTACAGAAAAAGCACATTTGCCAATATTAAGCTTGGTTTTCAGAACAAAAAGTCTATACTATGTCTGGGTGTTGTTTCAGGGTCTGAAGGTAATGGAGTACAAAGACCTATCCAAAGTGCAGCAAAGTTGTGTGGTCACTCTTGAACTTGACTTCAACTCTGCGATTCAGGTGAGTTGATGCTCCACATACATCCACCCTTCATATGTATGTATCTTGTTTATCTGTGAAGCGCTTTTAAGCAGCAGTAGCAATGGTGGAGCCAATGATGAAAGTTACATCATTGTCATTTTGAATGTTGAAATTGACTATGTTTTGGCAGAAAATAGAAACGATCTGGTACAATGACACGCCCAAGACAGCCATGATGATAACAAATTAATGTCCCAATCTGGACCAATGGCTTTGCAGAGGTTACAACATTAATGTAGCGGCCTGAACCATCATACTGGAAAAATTTTAAACCCTACAGACTTCAAGTCGGTCAAACACAGCCAAAAATAGTACTGTGTAGTGCAGTGGTGCCATCTTGCAGATAGTTTTGAAAACACATAGGAAATGATGCTTGAATGGACTGTCCTAAAATGTTCATGTTTTGGGTGAAATAGATGGGAAAACTGGAACTTTAAACAGGCTGATGTTTAAGGGGTTAAAATGAGCATCTTTCACTTCTTCCAGAATGACGATTTCTTCAAGAACTTCATTGTGACACTGGCCGAGCACTACACCGCAAACATGTCACCAGAGGACAGTCTGGTCTTTGTGGCGCCCATGCCCATTGTCAGCATGGGACTACTGCAAGTGATCCTTGTGTCTGAGATCGGAGGTAACTACTAGTTACAGCCATTCTGTATCTCCATGCACAGTTGTCTATGATGTCACTGTCAGGTATTTAACATGTTAAAGCATTTAATTAATTCTTCAATTGTTCATATATTTTACCTAGATTTTATTTGCATGGGTTTACCTAATTTATATTTTATGTATCTGATGTATGATGCTACTCTTTAAGTTGTTTAATTTTGTCAACTATCCCATTTTAATGTTTTAGTCCATCTTACTCTATGGTACATATATTATTATTACTGTTAATGTCTTTGAGCTGGTATTTTAGGCTAGGATGGTTTAATAATAAAATAAATAATTAAATAACCACGAGGGTGATGCATTACAGAGGATGGAGCTGTTCCCTTCAAAGACTTTGTGCAGACACTGAAGAAACTTAACTTGAGTGAGGTGAGTGCCTCTTGAGTTTGTATCACAGAAGACATGTGCCAGTTATGGCTCCTGTACCACTGCTCTCCTCAGAGGTCCCGTAGATCCTTCATCCATCCATGTTCACAGAAAACAAGTAGTTATGTTACTGTGTCTCATGAGATGAATTGAACGAACCGGTGTGCATCCAACAGTAGTAGGAAGAAACTAACATATTTCTTCAGAACTAGAAGTAATATTTTGTATGTAAGTGGCTCATTGATGTGCATCAATTTTATTGTCTGTTGGATATACGGACTGTCGGTTGGAAATGCTGATAATGTGTCTGTCAGGGATGCTGTCTTTGTCTCTCTCGGAGATGGTGAGCATATGTCTGACAGAGATGCTGACAGTGTCTGTGTCAGAGATGCTGACAGTGTCTATGTCTGAGATGCTGAACGTATATCTGATGTAGATGCTGACAATGTCTCTGTTAGAGATGTTGACCATGTCTGTGTCAGAGATGCTGACCGTATATCTGACAGAGATGCTTACTGTGTCTATGTCATATATGCTAAATGTATGTCAGAGATGCTGACCATATATCTGACAGTTGCTGACTGTGTTCTGTCTGTAGGCGGGCCTGACTATTATAAGTGTGAAGGAGGCAATGCCACCAACAGTGAGTATTTACACTGGAATATGCTAAACATATTGATGGCATGGGAGAACAAAAAGACCATGTCTTAGAAACATATTTATTCATGCTTACTGTTATATCTTATATTACGCCTGTAATAATGTCTTCACTTTCTAAATCAGTACTCAGCAATTGTGTTGTCATAATTTATGTGAAGAAGTTTAATTTTGAGGCTCGAATACCATTTCACATAACATTGTGAATTAACTCTGGTAGACCATTTAAGTTGTTGACCTAGCTGTTGTTGATAGTCTATAGTCTGGCAGTAGGCCAGACAACCTCGCAGTAGGATACGGACAAAGTTTTTTGCAGTTTCTATATCTCTGACGTGTCCTTATAAGGAATCTGAGTAATGCCACTCTGGCACCTTGAGCATTTTAAAAAATATACAAATTATTGTCGCCATTATCAAATATTATATTTTTTTGCAAGTTTGTCTGGCCTACTGCCAGACTATAGGCTATAGTTTTTCGGTGACAGGGAGTGTGTGTTGCAGGGGATCCAAGTGGTTGAACTGTTGGAGCTGTCAGTAGATCAGCAAGAAGGCATTGTCACCGTCAAGTTCGACCGGGGCTCCAACAAAGCCTTGGTGGGTGCATATACACTAATTCTCTCTCTGTCAGTCTGTCTGCCTATCCTGCCTCCCAGCCTCCCTTTCCTTCCGTTTTCTTTTCTCCATCCTTCCTTTCTCCTTCCTCCCTCCTTGCTCCCTCCCTACCTCGCTCCTTCCCTCGCTCTCTCCCTCCCTCCCTCCCTCCCCCTCCCTTCCTCGCTCCCTCCCTCCCTCCCCCTCCCTTCCTCGCTCCCTCCCTCCCTCACTCCCTCTCTCCCTCCCTTCCTCGCTCACTCCCTCGTTCCCTCCTTCCATCCCTCCCTCCCTCTATCTCCTGTTTTGTGCTACTTTTTAATAATTTGTCACATGCTGACGTATATTTTAGATGCATTGACATGACCACATATTCTCACGATGATATATTTCATCAATAAGATTTTGCCTTAAATTGCCTATTTCCGCTGGGGTTAATTTAGGATGTCCTTTAACCATGATATATTTGTTCCATGTGCACATTGCAATGATAGTAATTTACTGACGCAGAAACATTTCTCTTGCAGCAAAACAAATATGCTATTGCTGTGGCTGTGCAGGAAATGCAAGGTATGTTGGAAAACGAAGGTTTGCGTGGAAACATTGTGTTTATCGCTCCAACACCTGTTGAAGACAACGGCAAGCTCCAGGCTTCCTTCATCATGCGACCTGCAAGTAAGCAGCTCCTCATTGGTGCTTCACATAGAAGGGCTATTCTGCAGAATGACACATTGTAAATTGACAGCAAGAAGTAATAATTTTCTATTTAAATTTCAGTTAATATTTTATTAGTTATTTCTTTCATTGGTGTTCGATATTAGTGTTAGGTTTTTCTGACATGCTAAGTGCTTCGTATATATATATAATATATTCTTTGTATGTTGAAAAAATTAATGTTTTTATATAATGTTGATGATTATTAATATTATTATTACACAAATAATGTTTAGAATTGCTTTAATTCCCAAGGGTTGCCATGTCTTGTAGTGTTGTCTGTTTGATTAAACGTGTAATCATCCATACAACATAATATTAATTTTGACAAAGGAACACATTTCTGCTTACAGAGGACGAAGCTGTGCCACAAGACAAGCTGCTGGAGGCTGTGAGAAAACTGGACTTGTCTCAGGTATTTCTATTAATAATTTTTGCGAGTGTGCATGCATGCATGCTTGTGACTACGGTCGCTCACCAGTAACATAAATATGTGAAATATATTATAATATCTTGGTTTAAGGTCTCCCCAGCATTTGTGAAAGGAATGGAGGGAATAAGTATATATGATTCCAATTAAAGGAGGTAGAGAGGGTAACCTATATATGCAGGGTACTAGTACCTCAAAGATGTCCCCCTATAAAAATGATATGTTCTCAAAAGCATTTACTGTCGATTTTCCGAACGTAATTTAAATATTAAATAAAAGTAGCACATCTTGTTTTATATGTCATTTGCATATTTCAAAGTTCAAGCTATCGAGCAAGTTCAGGCAGTCTAACATGAAAGTCTTAGGCTATGCATATGGCCCAACAGCATGTGGCTGTGCTGGTTAACTTAGTCTCAGACTTTCACATTGACTCTTCTCGGTTTCTGCATCCAGATCTGGTAAGTTGTTTCAAAGTGAATGGATCAGGCCCCTCGATTGCAAGCAACATGAGACTGTGTAGCATTTTTGTTGACAAACTGTTTCTCAATTTGGTTTTGATTCTGCCAAGAGTCAAAAAACCTCTTTCACAGTCAGCTGTTGATACTGGAAACAGTAGATAGATCTTGGCCAACACTGCCAGAATTGGAAACACATGGCCAAGTGGACGCTCTGTTGACAGCAATCTCATCATCTCAGTTGCTGTCTATAGCGAGGTTCTGGTCAGCAACAACCGTGTGCTTGTAGAGTTGCCATTCTTGATTTGTCTCGGTCTTGTTGAGCTGAGGAAGGCAATTGTATTGATCAAGAAGTGCATCGATCTTGTCATTTCCATGGCAGTTCAGTGCTACCAGGTTGTTCCTGGGAAACTGCGATGGTCCGGCAATGTGAATGATTCAATCAGTTCTATGTCAGGGAATCTGTCACCAATAGTTTGACGACAGACAGGTCAATGACTGATGACTGGAATGCCTTTGACAACTGTGACAGTGGTGGCAACACATCACAGAAGGTGTGGACTGCAGCTACAATGTCATATGTCTGTACAGACTTCAGCAGTCCAAGAGCTTGTGCATCATTTCTCTGCCCCACTTCCCTTGACAAGCTGCTGACAACAACAGACAAGCAGCTGCGGAGCGCAGTGACGGGCACGTCATGAGACAGCCATCTCATGTCAAGGGCATGCTTGAACTTCAACTGTGGTTGGTCAAGGGCTTTCTGTATATCGGCCAACCCAGCTGTCCTGACTGCAGAGAAGTTGTAGAATCTGAAGAGCCGATCAACAATTGACTTGAATCTGTTCAGGTGGTGCACACTGCCAGATGTCTGTCCAGCAGCTAGGGTCAGTCGATGGGCAACACAGTGATTGCCTATCGGCCATGGAACACTGGTTTTCAGTCGAGCTACAACACCTGATTGTCTACCTAGCATGATACTTGCACCATCACTACCTAAGGCTACCATCTTCTGAGGATCAAGATCAATGTCACAAAGTGGTTTGTATAGAATTTAATCAGGCTTTAGAACAGTGGTTTTGTATGCAAGTATGGTTGGTGGGATGGTGCTGCCATCTCTGGTATGTATTGTCGCGGAGGTATACGCTGGTGCCCTCTGGCGATTAAGGCGTGTAACGTTTTAACTGCCGACGAGTCAGATTTAATTAATTTCATTTGTAGCGTACACCGCTAATTCTACGGTTAGGTATACCAAATTTGGTACCTGTAGAAATTATTTAACATGACTGATAATATGGTGACCTGTCAAACTACTTAAGTTGTAGTTATAAAAAGATTATATTATGAACTTATAAAAGTTGTTTACAGAAATGTAGGTGTGAATGAAAAACACTAGGGTCACATGGAGCTTATGAATAGAGAGCGTGTTTTATTAAAATTATGGATTAATTCATGATAGTTGGAATGTACGATGAATATTGTGGTATCCGGCTCGATACAGGGAATCCAGTGATATTAATTATGTAAGTAATTCACGTAAGTTAAAGATTGAATGAGCACTTATATAGCCATACGTTTAGCTCGCAAAATCTATTTTAAACTCAACGAGTTGAATGGATTGCTTCGAAGTGTGAATGGTTTCGGGAGCCAGTTTTGGAAGCGACTTTAATTTGTATTAAGTGTTGTAATTGGTCAGACTAACTTCCGGTCGTCAAGTTATATAAGGGCCGGACGGCCATTCGTGGCCAGACGAACATTTGAGCAGAAGAAAGTGTTGCACTCTCGTCTCCAGGAATTGGGCTGAAACGTGTGTCTGCCCAACGCCTGTAGTAAATACTTCTACGATTTCAACAGTACTGATTAGTTGTGAGACGCTGCACTTCTCACGCGTTGAAGAAGACTGAGCGATAACCGACTGCAGTTCCTGTTTTGATGTGATCTTCGAATGCAAGGCCACCACCGTTTCGTCTGCTAGCTGTCGTAACACAGACTCCGTGACAGACCTTCTCGACATCGCCGATGTCGTGACATCGATTCCGTGTTGTCGCCTGGTGATTCGCGTGGGATCGACAAGGCAAATCTACCGTCTACTTGATCGCCCGATTCGCCTGCTTTCATCTACGTGAATTCGTTCGCCGAACGCCGAGCGACTTTCGACTTCGTCCTGACATCTCGCCGAAAGCGACCGATGCGAACGTCGACTTTCACACATCACGAGACATTCATTCGTTACAGTTCATAGACTTTACAACGGTGTATACCCGTCTTCATGTAAGTGACCAGCTGTTTAAATTGTCTCCCATGTAATTTCGTATTTGGATGCATACTCGTCGAGTACAATGTATCTGTATGGTGTTATAAATATAATGTCATAGCAGAGTAACGGTTGGCCAACTATCACTGAACCGCTTTTGTTTATTGTTGATGTATTAAATGGGAATGCCAGTTGGCTTCTCGTACATACATATCTGATGTCACGTTATGTCTCTCGTTCACTCCGGATCCTAGTGCACCTGAACCTATAACTTGCTATGTCAAATCGGGTACCGCCAATTTATTAATACTTACACTCGATTTTGTGACAACTGGGGGCTCGTCCGGGATTTTGAGTTGGGCGGTAACTTTTGGTGCACAGGATTCGTTGAACAAGAGCATTACGTTTCCTTATTACCGGATAACATGTTTGAGATATTAGTTTAGAGGCAAGACAGTGCCAAACTAAGAAGCTAGGTCCTCCACGAACTTCATCTTTTAAGGAAGGAAACTAAATTCCATTAACTATCAGTTACTTTATCGAGAAGTTATTTACCTAGGGTACGAACCATTACTTAATGGGTTAAATGAAGTAAGGGGTTCACGAGTAACAACGATTGACAGTAAGATAGACTGAATACGATGACGATTGTTATTGCAGCTATTAGTTATCGTTTGTAAAGCATACAGTTTATGTGTGCGCTAGCAGTCCCAGAGTTAGTCCAGTAGTTGACTAGTGTACGGTCCCTAGCCGAGGTACGTTGGTTAGAGAAGGTCCCCCGTCGGCCTTATGCACTGGATATTTCCTTGCAGCCAGCATAGTAGGATAGATGCATCACTAGGAAGTCTTGTTAGATCCTAGTATTTGGTCCCGTGTTGACCCAGTTTATGTGTGGTTATAGAAGGTCCCCCGTCGGCCTGATGCAGTGAGTATTTTCGTGCAGCCCACATAGTGAATTAGTCGGATATCTAGGAGATCCAAAGTGACCCTAGTTATTTGTTGTCATAGTTTGACTCGACTATTAGAGGTGGATAGATAAGCCCCTCTAAAGTGTTTCCATAGATATTACCTAGATAGCTAGTAATAGGAATACACTATGGAATTTCAACAGCTTATGGAGATAGGCGAGAAGTTGAAATTGGAAGGAGCTGAGCTCTTACAGTTTGTTCGGCAAGAGCAGCAGCAGGCTAAAGAGATAGCCAAGATAGAGCATGAGGAGAGAGCACTTGAGCTTGAGCAACAGCAGGCTAAGGAGAAAGCCGGTATTGAGCGTGAGGAGAGAGCACTTGAGCGTGAGCGCCAGTGTGCTAAGGAGAAAGCCGCTATAGAGCGTGAGGAGAAAGCCGCTATAGAGCGTGAGGAGAGAGCACTTGAGCGTGAGGATAGAGCGCTTGAGCGCCAGCGCGCCATGGAGGAGATGGATAGTAAGATGAGGCTAGAAGAAATGTTGCATGAGAAAGAGATGGCAACATTACACCTAGAAGCCGAGAAAGCTAAGGCAGAGGGGTTGGATGCGTCTAATCGAAGCCTAGATAATTCCCGATTAGGAATGAAGATGCCCAAACTCCCCGAGTATGTATAACATAGAACTAAACTCTCCACGCACATATAAGAATAGCTATAGATAATTATGTAAAGACACGAGACGATCTGTATGGCGGCAGCACAAAGCGCACACCCATTACACAACTCTGCTAGATGATGCTGCTAAACAGGTATATGGCCGTGATATACGTAAACCAAGCACGTGGCTCACCAACAGTAATAACAATACAGTATTTGACAGGACTCCAGCCTTGTTGATATAATGAGTGGCTTCTATGACGGTGACACACTCATCACCCACCCCTTTTTGATTGTTTTTGTTGTACTATTTTTGTGTTAATCTTTATGAGTTCAGTTTAATCATAGTTGAAGTATGTACAATGTATGCATATGTAATACGTTATTTGGGGTCAAATAAACATCTTGTTCGTCATGTTGCAAGTAGTTATTCCGTGTGATCCTCAGTTTCATCCAGATCTTCCTTTGGTTATCTCCCGTTAGCCTAGTTAGTTAGTTATTCCGTGTGATCCTCAGTTTCATCCAGATCTTCCTTTGGTTATCTCCCGTTAGCCTAGTTAGTTTTCTGTCCGCTGTCATTTGGTACGCATAGTGTACTTTGTTCTATTGTTTCAAGGTCTACCAATCGTTGCCAACAAAGACCTGTCTGAGGCTCAGAGTGCCAGGATTGTTACTGTGGAGATGGACGCTGTAGACAAAACACTGGTGGGTAGTAGACCTAGATTAATTTTATACATAATTACCACTCAAGAAACTTGGTATGTGATATGAATACTCGGAGAAACCGGATCTTCAGTGTATTCAAGGAGAGTTTAATTTGATTTCATTTTAAAATAGTCAGTAAAGTATGATTTAGATCAACGGTTGATTCTGTGATAAGACACAGTAGATAGACAGGGTAGTTAATTTGAGTTAGTAGCCCCTACTAATTACCATATCCATAATGTCATATTATCTGTCTAGAGACAGAGTCATTGTCTTGTCATGATAGATTTATTGGTACAACAGAAAGACATCATCACAGAAGCGTGGAAGTTTGTAAGTATAACCGAAATTGGCACCCCACCGCCTGAAGCACCAGAAGTTAGGAGTAGTCAGAACCCTTATGAACACACACAAAGCTCTAACTTCTGAGGAAGAGGATAAGAAGGAAGAGGAGAAACACGCAAGAAGAGCCCTTGCAGTGGGTGGCTGTCCTTGAAAAGCATGACAGACAACAAGAGAAAGCAAACTGTTGTTTCCATAGACAATCTCCTGTCGTCATTAAACCAATGTATGTAGTGAAGGTGGTTTTACTCTACTTGACAGAGCACCAAGTTGTTCTGCCATGTGTACATGGCGGCAAACGAGAGGATTGCTGCTAGTCTGGTGAACGTGACCAACGGCAGTCTTGAGTTATGTGGAGCCGACCCCCGTTGTTGTGGGCGGCCGAGTTCACCAGTCTGTCTTCTTTACAACGGCCGATGAAGGCGAAGGTAAGGCTTGTATTTTACTCGGGGGTATTCTTCTGTCAGAGTGAGGCTCATACTTTACTCGGGGGTATTCTTCTGTCAGAGAGAGGCTCATACTTTAGTTGGGGGGTATTCTTCTGTGAGAGAAAGGCTCATACTTTAGTCGGGTTTTCTTCTGTCAGAGTGAGGCTCATACTTTACTCGGGGTATTCGTCTAGCAGAGTGAAGCTCATGCTTTACTCGAGGGTAATCTTCTGTCAGAGTGAAGTTCATTCTTTACCCGGGGTATATCTCTGTGAGAGTGAGGCTCTTACTTTAATCGGGAGTGTATTTCTATCAGAGTGAGGCTCATGCTTTACTCGGGGGTAGTCTTCTATCAGAGTGAGGCTCATACTTTACACAGGGTAGTCTCCTGTCAGAGTGAGGCTCATACTTTACTAAGGGTAGTTGTCTGTCAGAGTGAGGTTCATTCTTTACTCGGGTGTATTCTTCTGTCGGAGTACTGATATCACACTGATATTTGGATGCAGTGGTGTATTTGGTGACATAAAACCTTTACAGAATCAGTTTATTTGACCTATGAATACGATATATACACAATGTATAACATGAGTACTAGATAAGGTCGGGAGACTCCCATTAAGATATACAATATCGCTAGCACAGGAGCCACCTCATCAATATAATCAACATCAAAATTTACATGTCACAAATCAGAATAGCATATGCCCTGTTTTACAGTTGAAAATTACTCAGTGTATCAACATACATACGTAATACAAGGAATGATTAAATGTACTCTTGTACAAATAATTGACGTACATATGGATACTTAGGTATACATTTCAATACGTATTACGAATTACAAGTAAAGCAATTATGAATACGACAAGATTCATAATTTAAAATAAAAAAGTTTGTTGTGTATGTTGAAAAACCATACAGACTGTGGGTGTAAATTTTATTAATGATAATACTTGGTGTATTGTTAACTGTCTCAACTATGTTGTGTCTAATGCATTTTTTGGCAAATTCATGTTTGAATCTGGACATATACAGATTATTTCTTTCACGTGTGCAGTGCTGATGAATATTATAGATGTGTGTGTTTGGAAAAACATTGAAGTAGTAGGATAAAAGATTGTTAATTAATTTATAGTAAAATTTTAATTGTTGGATTTTATAAATGTCATCCAACTTTAGCAACTGAAGTCTTTTAAAAATAGGACTTGTGTGAGCATTATATTTACTTAAGGATATTATTCGTATTGCTTTTTTCTGTAATTTGAAAATTCGATGTGCCTGATGACCCCATAAAAGTAAGCCATAATTAATATGAGGGAGAATAAGAGCATTGTACATAATATATAATGTATTAGGTGGTGAAAAATGTTTAAGTTTATTTAGTATGCCTATTGTTTTAGAGATTTTATTTGCTATTTTGTTTGTATGACTCTGCCAGTTTATATGGTTATTTATTGTGATGCCTAAAAAATTGAAATCATTTACACATTTAATGTGTGCCCCATCTATTTGTAATACAGGGTATTCTATTTTCTTTTGTGGCATATGAAAAATCATGAATTTAGTCTTTTTGGCATTTAGTGACAGTTTATTAGCTTTTAACCAATTACTAATCTTTGTTAGTTCTTTGTTAATATTTTCACTTCGCATTTGGCCTTTTGAATCATTAAATGTTTTTAGTGTACTAGTGAGGGTGGTGTCGTCAGCATATGTTATGAATTTGAAAAGGTCACTAGAAAGTGCTATATCATTTATATATATAATAAATAAGAGCGGCCCTAAAATTGAACCTTGAGGGACACCAGTGTTGATGACTATTTCCTTAGATTTAACATTTTCAATTTCTACATACTGCTTACGATTTTGTACATAACTCTTACAAAGGTCCAGAGCCTTGTCATTTAATCCATAGTAATTTAACTTCTGTACCAATATATTGTGATCAATTGTGTCAAATGCTTTTGATAAATCAAGGTATATATTTATTGGAGTAACCGATTTATCAAGTTCTTGTATAATTCTGTCTATGATTTCGAGTGTAGCAAGCTCAGTAGAATGTTTCTTTCTGAACCCATATTGGCTATTGTAGTATAACGCTTTAGAATGGAAGTAATCGTGGATTTGATCAAACAGAACCCTTTCAAACATTTTTGAAATCACTGGCAGGATAGAAATCGGACGGTAATTGTTAAAGTCAGAAACATCACCTTTTTTGAAAAGGGGTATGACTTTTGTAATTTTTAATTTGTCTGGAAATATACCAGTTATTATTGATTGATTAATAAGTAGAGTGACTGCTTTGCTGATATAATTTTTTATTAATTTGAGTAATTGTTTTGAAATACCGTCTTTTCCACAACATGATTTTGGAGGTAACCGATCAATTGTATTAACAGTAGTTTCCATGTCAATCGGATTAAATCTGAAAGTGTGAAATATCGGGTTTTTCAGGTAATCTTTGTATGATTTATCTCCACTAGTAGTTGTTTTAGAGGCTAGAGTAGGACCAGCATTAGTAAAAAACGTGTTAAATTTGTTTGCAATAATGCATTTGTCACTAATCATTTCCCCATCAACTTTAAACAAATCTGGAAATTGTTCTTTCTTTTGACTTTTCTGAATAATTTCTTTAATTAAACACCACGTCTTTTTAGCACTATGCTTATGCTTTTCAAAACTGGATTGGTAATGCATTTGCTTAGCTAATCTAATATTACTCTTAAGAATTTTATTATAAGTACGTAAGTCAGTTTTAAGTTTATGATAATGCTCTGTATTTACTTGAGTCGTTTTCATTCTCGAATACAATTTGTTTCTAAATTTTATCGACACAATAATGCCATTGGTAATCCAAGGAGTTTTCTTATGTTTATACTTATTAAATTTAATTACTTTAATAGGTATAAATTTATCCATAGCTGCAGTAACAATTTCATCGATGATATTGTAGTTTTCATTCGGATCCGCATGAATATCTGTGTTAAGTTTATTATAAATATTAGAGTTTATTATTTCAATTTTTAATTTATTGAGTGTGTCAGGACTTTGTTGTTTTATTTGTATAAACCTTGGTATTGCACTAGTGGTTTCAACATAATCCAGACTTAGAAAGTACGGAAAGTGATCAGAAATATTGTTCACTAAAATACCAGCTGAGGATTTGAAGAATCCTTTTGACAAATTGCATAAAAAATTATCAATGAGTGTTCCATGATATTCTGAAAGTCGTTGGCATAGTAATTTTAGGGAAGAAACCATGTGAAACGATTGTGTCAAAATAGTCACATATTATGGGTTTTTCGTTAATTTTAAGCAAGTCAATATTGTAATCTCCTGCAATTATTATTTCACTTTTAGATTTTTGTAAATCTTTGTAAATTTGATGCAAATTCTGTTGTAAATATACGGTAGTTTTCGATAATATCTCTAGGTGGTCTATATATATTTCCAAGAATTATTTTGTTCTTCATGGAACAACATGTTATTTCAATAAATTGACCTTCCCAAGTGTCTGTATTTGCACGGATATTTACAGATTTGTAATTGTATTTGTTGCTGAGGTAGATTGCCAAGCCGGCATGTGCACTACAGATTTTGCCTTGGCATATTAATGTATATCCATCTATTTGAAATAAAGAAGTGTCAGCCTCTTCATCGAGCCATGTTTCCTGTAAACATAGAGCATTAATCTCACAGCCACTACTTCTGAATGATTCTAGCTTTATTTTAATTTCATCAAATTTTGCATTTAAACAGTTTAGGCTTAACATGATAAATTTGCTTTGTTTGTTCGTTAAATGGTTTATTAAATTATCATCGTCGAAGTATGGTGAATGTTGAAATGGTTCAACATCCCCATCTTCATTCATTTCATCCGTTTTTAATATGTGATAGAGAAAATTTTTCTCTAGACCACCAAATTGCGCTAAGAAATAATTGTTATCAATCATATTGGAAAATTGAATAAACAATAGTGCTCTGTGTTTACAGGACACATCATATAAACATAGACTAGATGTTGTGAAAGAGCTGCACAAGCTATACCCTGAGCATTATACAAATACATTTTATAAAAGAGAAAATTACGAATATTCCGCATGCATATATAACACAATGTACTTATTGCATCAGCGCAAAAAAGAGTAAAAGTAAATTACAGCATATGTACTACCACAACATGAACGTAGAGTGAGAATAATCAAATAAGTATATCGAACAAAACACACAGGATTATTGAGTAGACACTAATGTTTGAGGAAATACTATACATAGTGCACTATCCAAAAATAAATAAAAATGTAAAGTAACTAACACTAAACATACTGAAACGAAAATGTATAAACATTGCCCTCCCCAAAAATGAAAACAACGTGAATATTGACCATATATCAATATACATCGATGCACACCATATAGCTGTAGACTAAAATGATATGAAATTGCACTATTTAAATAAAACGTCATTTCATGTGGAGCAGTTCGTAGTGGCAGCACGCTATTTATGAAATATAATGCCACATTAATATACTCATCACCGAATGCTGAAACTAAACAGGTATAATGGAAACATAGAAAAGGCAGTTTGACACGTTGAAATACCGCATATAAAAGTGAACAAGCATACAGATATCATACGTACATACATACGTACATACATCCTCTTTGGTCTTCAGGCAAATTTGCCTATGTACCGCTCTTTAACCAATGTTGCTTTATAATCAAATTTGACTGGTTGGTGCATCCATAATATATCGAGTCGGTTCTTCAGTGCTTGACAGTTGGAGCTGTGACAATGGCTTCGAGTAAGGTGTTCCATACATCAATTACTCTCTCGCTAAAGAAGTGTCTCCTTAGTTCTCGTTTACTCCTGTTTTT
>CM034537.1:1932040-2050654 GCA_020002185.1 Paraescarpia echinospica | reverse complement strand
AGGTGAGTGGATGTTGGTGCCTTGGAGGAGACATTCCTGTAACTGGAGAAAGAGGTGAGTGGATGTTGGTGCCTTGGAGGAGACATTCCTGTAACTGGAGAAAGATGTGAGTGGATGTTGGTGCCTTGGAGGAGACATTCCTGTAACTGGAGAAAGAGGTGACTCAGGTGAGTGGATGTTGGTGCCTTGGAGAAGACATTTCTGTAACTGGAGAAAGAGGCGAGTGGATGTTGGTGCCTTGGAGGAGACATTCCTGTAACTGGAGAAAGAGGTGACTCAGGTGAGTGGATGTTGGTGCCTTGGAGGAGACATTCCTGTAACTGGAGAAAGAGGTGAGTGGACGTTGGGGCTTTGGAGGAGACATTCCTGTAACTGGAGAAAGATGTGAGTGGATGTTGGTGCCTTGGAGGAGACATTCCTGTAACTGGAGAAAGATGTGAGTGGATGTTGGTGCCTTGGAGGAGACATTCCTGTAACTGGAGAAAGAGGTGAGTGGACGTTGGGGCTTTGGAGGAGACATTCCTGTAACTGGAGAAAGATGTGAGTGGATGTTGGTGCCTTGGAGGAGACATTTCTGTAACTGGAGAAAGAGGTGAGTGGATGTTGGTGCCTTGGAGGAGACATTCCTGTAACTGGAGAAAGAGGTGAGTGGATGTTGGTGCCTTGGAGGAGACATTCCTGTAGCTGGAGAAAGAGGTGAGTGGACGTTGGGGCTTTGGAGGAGACATTCCTGTAACTGGAGAAAGAGGTGAGTGGATGTTGGTGCCTTGGAGGAGACATTCCTGTAACTGGAGAAAGAGGTGAGTGGATGTTGGTGCCTTGGAGGAGACATTCCTGTAACTGGAGAAAGAGGTGAGTGGACGTTGGGGCTTTGGAGGAGACATTCCTGTAACTGGAGAAAGATGTGAGTGGATGTCGGTGCCTTGGAGGAGACATTCCTGTAACTGGAGAAAGAGGTGAGTGGACGTTGGGGCTTTGGAGGAGACATTCCTGTAACTGGAGAAAGAGGTGAGTGGATGTTGGTGCCTTGGAGGAGACATTCCTGTAACTGGAGAAAGAGGTGAGTGGATGTTGGTGCCTTGGAGGAGACATTTCTGTAACTGGAGAAAGAGGTGAGTGGATGTTGGTGCCTTGGAGGAGACATTTCTGTAACTGGAGAAAGAGGTGAGTGGATGTTGGTGCCTTGGAGGAGACATTCCTGTAACTGGAGAAAGATGTGAGTGGATGTTGGTGCCTTGGAGGAGACATTCCTGTAACTGGAGAAAGAGGTGAGTGGATGTTGGTGCCTTGGAGGAGACATTCCTGTAGCTGGAGAAAGAGGTGAGTGGACGTTGGGGCTTTGGAGGAGACATTCCTGTAACTGGAGAAAGAGGTGAGTGGATGTTGGTGCCTTGGAGGAGACATTCCTGTAACTGGAGAAAGAGGCGAGTGGATGTTGGTGCCTTGGAGGAGACATTCCTGTAGCTGGAGAAAGAGGTGAGTGGACGTTGGGGCTTTGGAGGAGACATTCCTGTAACTGGAGAAAGAGGTGAGTGGATGTTGGTGCCTTGGAGGAGACATTCCTGTAACTGGAGAAAGAGGTGAGTGGATGTTGGTGCCTTGGAGGAGACATTCCTGTAGCTGGAGAAAGAAGTGAGTGGTCGTTGGTGCCTTGGAGGAGACATTCCTGTAGCTGGAGAAAGGGTTGTAAGTGACACACAAGAAGATGACAGATATATGCAGCAGTCAAGACAAGAACAACAGATGATATTGTGTGCAGGCGTATTTATTCCAATACACACAGGACAGTTATCTCTGTAACATATAATGAAAAACAACAGCGTACTGAGCTTGGAAGATTCTTTGTATAAAAATAAATAATTTAGTTTCCCTTTGTCTGGGATCAACCTAACTCCACCGAACTCCCACCTTGCACTCACACGTCAGAAGCACAAACAGAATTTCCTACAAATGTCATCAAAACATGGCAATGTGTTTTGTCTCTTGCCCAAACACATTCACACGAATACACTCCAAACTCAATTCCCTGGTTTTATACAACTCCTAAAGACACACAGAACACCGTTATGAAGCAGGCATAATAAAATAATAATCACTTCATATCATCATGTCGTATTTGTAGGAAACGCTAAACCAAATTGTTAGACGAACTGATATATGTTATGAAACGTAATTACTAAAGAACAGCAAAGATCTTTCTGATAGAGTTTTTAGATTATTCCGATGTGAAAATTTAAAAAAACATTCACCCAGTTTACTAGATCACAAATTTGAGTTATATCATTCACCGGATCATAATTTGGCCAAGAAGTTAACAAATCCTACCATATTGAACGCACCATCTAAAGCATACTACAGCTAACCTATGTATGATACATTTAACAAAATGAAATCTTAAGAGTTAAGAAAAAAACAAGAAAACTGGTGATAGTGCAGTGGCAACGAGACCATAACAATATTTGTTATTTCCCAAGAGTAATGCATAATTGAATCGATTTTTGCAAGAGGGACTGTTACTTGCCGATATTTATTTATATATTCCTGGAAGGACGTTCCTGGATTAATTAAATGATGAATTGTTTGCTATGGTACAATAATAAACTGCTTACATGACCTACTCCAGGTAATTATTTTGTTGGTGGTGCATATACGACCATCTTGTGCCACCATTAATACTGTATACAATATTGGTTAAAACTGAAATAGCATTGGCTATATTGATAAGGTCTGGTAAAGTAATGTTCATTTATATTATACTTGTCTGTAAATTGTGCCACTGGTGAATTGTGCAACATACTCATAAAAATCTCATGTATAGACATGGGAAAGGAATGACCCTCTTGTTGAAATTATATATATTTCTTACATTGGTTTTTCCTGTAGACAACATTTCCTGACGGCAAAAAGTTCCAACAAGAAATGTCAGGAAACCATTTGGTTCAATAACATTTAAATACATCATTAGTGTTGTGAAACTATAGGTATTTTATATATGCAAGTAAGGCACTGTCTCCAAATGCCTGTCCGTTTGTTTTACTCAAACCTGGGTCACACTATTGCAAACAAAATAGTAAAAGCTGAAAAAATTGGCCAAGACAAAAAGTATGTTATCCTTTGTATGGTTAATACAAAGAGCTCTTTACACAAGGTAAGGTTTTTCGTGACAGTGAAACATAATTTGTTACTGCTTTCATTCTCCGTGTAGCTCTTCTTCTTATCATAAACAGTTGTCAGAGATATCCCGTCTAACAGCCAACAAACAGACAACTATTAAAATGTTTGTGTAAATGTATCACTTTGAGTTGGCTCCATCAATAATACAAAATGTACATTATGTCAAGCCCGGATCAATTCATCGTCAGTTAGGATTATGAAACTGTAATCAACCTCTAAAATGTAAACATATCAAAAGAAAAAACACTCCTTTTATTACCGACTGCAAAGTAGGGTTGAAAAATAGCTTGACGTAATTTACTTCTTAAAAAATATGTGTAATCATGACTGGCTTTTTAAATGAAACCAGTGTAGAATATGCAACAGAATATCGCAATCACACAACCTTGCATCAACCTGCTGGCATATTTACATACGTACGTGATACGAGGCGAGATGGTGACGTCTCTTTTACCCAGTCTACTGAGACACTTCACAATGAATCTCACATGCAAATAACACACAGCCACCGGCGCAGTCTCTCTATAGCAACTGTTTGGTTGCAACCAGCAACGAACACAATCATACAAGACCAACTATCACGAATGCAACAGTGCACTGTGTTGAGACAAGACCCAAACACAGCCACATCTTCAACGCACTGCAACTTGCAAATCTAGCAGCACAAGCAAATAACGTTGATTTGATGTGTTCTGTATAATGCTGCTGCATAAAATAGTCACAAACATTTCAGTGTCGCCATCACTTACTCCAACTTGAAGATACACGGATCACAGCCAGACAGAAACGCCCGTCAATGGAAGCTTGTCCACCTTGAATCTATACATGTTTTGGGACTGCTACCACTGTGTCCTGTACATGTTCGAGGCCGCTACCGCTGTGCCCTATACAAGTTCGGGGCCACTACCGCTGTGCCAGATATATGTTCGGGGCCGCTACCCCTATGCACTATACATGTTCACGGCTGCTACCGCCGGGGCACACGCCTCCTGCTTGAGCGTGCCATGGTGCGGGGGCGGTTCGTGATGGGGGTTGAACTGACGGAGAACATGTTGCCGCCTGGTGGCTGTGCTGCAAACGATGGCGCAGTGTATGACGAGGAACTGCCGAATGTCGGTGCGGCAGTGCCAGCAGTGTTCTGTTGACCTGCAACACAGCAACTCACGTTTACAAACTTGTGTCTTACAACATAAACATTACATTAAGTAATTGCATCTCAAATCAAGGATGACAACATTACATTAAATTATACTGGAAAATGACACAAGTAGAAATGAATAACAACAGATATTTGTTGATGATAAAATACCCAAATTGTCTGCCATATGTCACTTGATTTGCTTTCGAATTATCTAGATAGTTACACAAAATCTGCCACAAATGAATGCTGTGATGTTACATGTAAGAGCTGCTGTATTTTGTCTGTCAACACCACATGTGGACCACAAAACACCACCAGTTGACATTTAATACCATCAATGGACCACACAACACCACCAGTCGGCCACACAACACCACCAGTCGGCCACACAAAACCACCAGTCGGCCACACAACACCACCAGTCGACCACACAACACCACCAGTCGGCCACACAACACCACCAGTCGGCCACACAACACCACCAGTCAGCCACACAAAACCACCAGTCGACCACACAACACCACCAGTCGACCACACAACGCCACCAGTCGACCACACAACACCATCAGTCGACCATACAACATCACCAGTCGACCACACAACACCATCAGTCGATCACACAATGCCACCAGTCGACCACACAATGCCACCAGTCGACCACACAATACCACCAGTCGACCACACAACACCACCAGTCGACCACACAACACCACCAGTCGACCACACAATACCATCAGTCGACCACACAACACCAACAGTCGACCACACAACACCACCAGTCGACCACACAACGCCACCAGTCGACCACACAACGCCACCAGTCGACCACACAATGCCACCAGTCGACCACACAACACCAACAGTCGACCACACAACACCATCAGCCAACCACAGAACACCACCAGTCGACCCCACAACATGAGTGAGTGAGAGGAGAAAGCAGCAGCAGACGAGTTTGGCTTCATGCACCTAGCCCTGGGTACAGCCAAGTCTTACTTGTAGGGTATTAAATCATAGAAACACAACAGCACAAAGATGTACACCGTACTAAACACGTGTACTAGTAACGAGCTATGTACACCGTACTAAACACGTGTACTAGTAACGAGTTATGTACACAACAATGTTAGGAAGCATTAATGAAAATGAGTTATTTCGCACAGAACAAACCAAACAGGGACGTACACATATTCACATATGCTGTGAAATATACATTTACCTTGCCCAAAAGCAAACACGCTCTGACCTGTGCTGCCACCTAGGGAACAAATGATAAGCTACACCAGCAATGGTTCATTTGCTTTTCACTGGAGATCCTCATCAAAATTAGATGCTTACAAAACTGCTGCATATAAACCACTGCTGCTTCTGCCAGTTAGATGGGAAGTCAAACTCAACAGGTTACCTGTCCATGTGAACAAGTAATGTAGTCAGGAGTAGACTGGTTCAATAACACAAACAATGTCACTAGTAGCATATACAACATACCTAAATGATGATACCTTTCTTGCAAACAAATTAATTTCATTATTGACCCCTTCCCAGTCTGTTAGTCTGCTACTAAAAAAAGCTGAATCTGACAACATGATATCATGACATAATCACATCAGCCTGTACTCACCAAACTGGAAGTTTGTCTTCGTAGCAGCAGTACCAAAGCTGACCGCACCGGCCGTGGGTTGGGTTTGACCACAGCTAAATGACCCAAAGGAACTACTTGTGCCAAATGGCTTTATTTCACTTTTCGCTCCAAATGTGTCAGCACCTCTGCCGCCAGCACTACCACCAAATGGTGTCGTCACCGCTGGGGCACCAAAGATGTCACTTGTCTGGGCAGGAGTTTTTGTGTTGTCGACACCAAATGCACTGGAGGTCTGACCAAAGCCCTTGAAGGGGGTGGTGAATGAGGCACTAGACTGACTCGTGTTGACACTGCCACCAAATGGCGTCGGTTGAGAAGTTTGTGTCGGAGCCTGGTTGAAGTTGAACACAGGTGTAAAGCTGGATGTAGCCGTCGCCTTGGGTGGGCCCCCAAACTGAAACATCCCGCCCTGGGCTGACGACGTCGCAGTGCCAAATGTCACAGTGGTGGCTGATGCGCTACCGTTCTGTGCCGCCAGGAAGACTGAGTTGCTCGTAGCGCCATTGACGGCTGGTGCGATTCCAAACACTGAGGCAGGCTGGGGTGCAGCGGAGTCTTGCCTGCTCACTCCAAATGTGAATGGGGCTCCACCTCCCGGAGCTGTGGCTGCTCCACTGGAGCCAAATATGGTTGGCTGCGACGTGTTACCAAACAGCGACTTGGCGACACCACTGCCCACCTTCACCAAAGACACTGCTGTGTTCTGGCCAAACATAGAGCCTGATGAGCTGACGTTGTTGAGAACCGGAGCACTGCCTGCTCCGAACATTGGAGCAGAGCTTGTGGGTGCAGCTCCAAACTGGAAGGTGTTGTTGGCGGCACCACTAGTTGTGGCAAGGGGTGCCGATGTCGACGTGGCCAGATCTTTCTTGGGAGCACCAAAGTTGAACGTTGGTGTGGCCACCGCAGCCAGTTTGAACATGTCTGTGCCTCCGTTGACCAGCACCTGTGATGTCACTGAAGGTGTTGTGTATGACAGTGAGTGTGGACCGCCAGCTGTGGTTGGCACGGACGCACTCAACACTGGCTGCGACCCGGCACTTGACACGCCCGGCAGATTAGTGCTACCACCTGGTGTCCTCACTGGCGACTCACTGCGCAGCATTGTCTCGAGTGTTGGTGTGCGGGTGTTGAAGCTTGCAGAAGGCTGTGTGGCATCAGTCTTGGGGGGCGTGGGAACACTGAAGACTGGCTTGAAGGAGTAGGCGGGGGGCGACTTGGATGTGGTAGCACTGCTTGATGTTGCACCGCTTGATGGTGCACCATTTGAACACGCACTGACTGCACCACTCGACACAGCACCACTCGACACAGCACCACTTGGAGCTGACCTTGTCACACCGAACGATTGGCTGGCATTAAAAGAATGTTTTGATGAGCCAGGCACTTGGGCACTGGCCGCGAAGGATTGGCCGGCACTGAATGAGATTGTGGCAGTGGCAGGCACTGTGGTACTGGCAGTGCCAGGCACTGCCGTGGAGGTGGTGCCGGCTGTAGTCAACACTGGGTTAATTGTTGCAATGGTGGGAACTGAGGACGTGGTCGTCGTTGTCTCGGGCTGACTCACAGATGGCAGGACAAACTGACTGGTAGAGGCAGCACTGGTCACTGTAGACGCACCACTGGGCAGAGACGTTGCAAAGAGTGACTTGATTGGTGTGGCAGTCTTGGTTGTCGGCTGCACAGCAAGCTGGTGACTCACTGTTGCACCTGAGTGAAAGACAGACACAACTCAAGAGAGTGACAGAGGAAACAGCACATCTAAATAAATCTCCAGCACTTTTTACTTAATCACTTCAACTCTTATCAGAACAGTATTTCAACTATATATCAAAGTATTGTATCTATATCAAGAATTACCCATGTTTAGTTATGCAAGCAAATATTAACAAATATAACTGTTATTGTCAAAATAAAAGTAGCTATTACCCAGTATTTGGCTACTGTAAATGTAATAATGCTATAGTATGCAAGGTAATTTTATCCCATTATATATAATTATAACTTATAATACATATATATATATATAAAGTAATGAATACATAAAGCTAAATCCCAATTATAAAGAAAGTGTAAGTATTTGAGATTAGCTAAAATAAAAAGTTGCACCCATAACGAACCGATGCGAGACAATGTATACTTGAGATGCTGGCTCCCTATGTACCAACACGTGCTCACCTGCTGTGCCCATGTCACTGTCATCCTCAATGTTGTCATTGAGCATCTGTCTCACTCGGTCCATCTCAGCCTGTCTGTCCGCTGCATAGTCCTCCACTGTCAGGTCGTAGCGCAGGTGGGGCACCTGTAGGACAAGTGGCGCCATCAGTGGCTCGCTACACAACTAGGGATGCAACAATACACCAAACTATTGATGCATTGTAATAGTTGATGTGACGACAGATAGTAACAATTTCACTATCGATAGTTATTATCAATAGTACACTCAACTATTGATAGCTATGATAGTTGCCAAAGCAAACCAGGTGGGCTGTTTGTGCTCCACATGAAACATTTTAATACTGATTATTCTAATTTTGTAATTGTATTTTTTATTGACCTGATATCAACAGTAATCAGATCAGCCATAGCAATGTCTTTCTTAGATTCATCATTTAGAATCAACTGTCTCCAAGACCATGCGATAGTGCCACCCATATATTAAGGTATGGAACTGTTTTCCTATGTATTTGTTTTTCCTGGATGTTATCGCAACAGTAGAACAATTGCCAATAGTCACCCCTATTGACAGCAGTAGAACTATTGCCAACTGGCAACAGACCTCTAGGATCCACAAACTATTGCCAATAATCACCCCTATTGACAACGTAAGTCACACGACATATAAAGTGGTCCGACCTGTGTCTTCTTCACTGGCTACAGACCTCTAGGATCCACAAACTATTGCCAATAGTCACCCCTATTTACAACGTAAAGCACACGACATACAAAGTGGTCCGACCTGTGTCTTCTTCACTGGCTACAGACCTCTAGGATCCACAAACTATTGCCAATAGTCACCCCTATTGACAACGTAAGGCACACGACATACAAAGTGGTCCGACCTGTGTCTTCTTCACTGGCTACAGACCTCTAGGATCCACAAACTATTGCCAATAATCACTCCTATTGACAACGTAAAGCACACGACATACAAAGTGGTCCGACCTGTGTCTTCTTCACTGGCTACAGACCTCTAGGATCCACAAACTATTGCCAATAATCACCCCTATTGACAACGTAAAGCACACGACATACAAAGTGGTCCGACCTGTGTCTTCTTCTCTGGCTACAGACCTCTAGGATCCACAAACTATTGCCAATAATCACCCCTATTGACAACGTAAAGCACACGACATACAAAGTGGTCCGACCTGTGTCTTCTTCACTGGCTACAGACCTCTAGGATCCACAAACTATTGCCAATAATCACCCCTATTGACAACGTAAAGCACACGACATACAAAGTGGTCCGACCTGTGTCTTCTTCACTGGCTACAGACCTCTAGGATCCACAAACTATTGCCAATAATCACCCCTATTGACAACGTAAAGCACACGACATACAAAGTGGTCCGACCTGTGTCTTCTTCACTGGCTACAGACCTCTAGGATCCACAAACTATTGCCAATAATCACCCCTATTGACAACGTAAAGCACACGACATACAAAGTGGTCCGACCTGTGTCTTCTTCACTGGCTACAGACCTCTAGGATCCACAAACTATTGCCAATAATCACCCCTATTGACAACGTAAAGCACACGACATACAAAGTGGTCCGACCTGTGTCTTCTTCACTGGCTACAGACCCCTAGGATCCACAAACTATTGCCAATAATCACCCCTATTGACAACGTAAAGCACACGACATACAAAGTGGTCCGACCTGTGTCTTCTTCTCTGGCTACAGACCCCTCTAGGATCCACAAACTATTGCCAATAATCACCCCTATTGACAACGTAAGGCACACGACATACAAAGTGGTCCGACCTGTGTCTTCTTCTCTACAGACCTCTAGGATCCACAAACTATTGCCAATAATCACCCCTATTGACAACGTAAAGCACACGACATATAAAGTGGTCCGACCTGTGTCTTCTTCACTGGCTACAGACCCCTAGGATCCACAAACTATTGCCAATAGTCACCCCTATTGACAACGTATAACAGACCTCTAGGATCCACAAACTATTGCCAATAATCATCCCTATTGACAACGTAAAGCACACGACATACAAAGTGGTCCGACCTGTGTCTTCTTCACTGGCTACAGACCTCTAGGATGCACAAACTATTGCCAATAATCACCCCTATTGACAACGTAAAGCACACGACATACAAAGTGGTCCGACCTGTGTCTTCTTCTCTGGCTACAGACCTCTAGGATCCACAAACTATTGCCAATAGTCACCCCTATTGACAACGTAAAGCACATGACATATAAAGTGGTCCGACCTGTGTCTTCTTCACTGGCTACAGACCTCTAGGATCCACAAACTAATGCCAATAGTCACCCCTATTGACAACGTAAAGCACACGACATACAAAGTTGTCTGACCTGAGTCTTCTTCACTGGCTACAGACCCCTAGGATTCACAAACTATTGCCAATAGTCACCCCTATTGACAACGTAAGTCACACGACATATAAAGTGGTCCGACCTGTGTCTTCTTCTCTGGCTACAGACCTCTAGGATCCACAAACTATTGCCAATAGTCACCCCTATTGACAACGTAAAGCACACGACATACAAAGTGGTCCGACCTGTGTCTTCTTCACTGGCTACAGACCCCTAGGATCCACAAACTATTGCCAATAACCACCCCTATTGACAACATAAGGCACACGACATACAAAGTGGTCCGACTTGTGTCTTCTTCACTGGCTACAGACTTCTAGGATCCACAAACTATTGCCAATAGTCACCCCTATTGACAACGTAAAGCACACGACATACAAAGTGGTCCGACCTGTGTCTTCTTCTCTGGCTACAGACCTCTAGGATCCACAAACTATTGCCAATAATCACCCCTATTGACAACGTAAAGCACACGACATATAAAGTGGTCCGACCTGTGTCTTCTTCACTGGCTACAGACCTCTAGGATCCACAAACTATTGCCAATAATCACCCCTATTGACAACGTAAAGCACACGACATACAAAGTGGTCCGACCTGTGTCTTCTTCTCTGGCTACAGACCTCTAGGATCCACAAACTATTGCCAATAATCACCCCTATTGACAACGTAAAGCACACGACATACAAAGTGGTCCGACCTGTGTCTTCTTCTCTGGCTACAGACCTCTAGGATCCACAAACTATTGCCAATAATCACCCCTATTGACAACGTAAAGCACACGACATATAAAGTGGTCCGACCTGTGTCTTCTTCACTGGCTACAGACCTCTAGGATCCACAAACTATTGCCAATAATCACCCCTATTGACAACGTAAAGCACACGACATACAAAGTGGTCCGACCTGTGTCTTCTTCACTGGCTACAGACCCCTAGGATCCACAAACTATTGCCAATAGTCACCCCTATTGACAACGTAAGGCACACGACATACAAAGTGGTCCGACCTGTGTCTTCTTCTCTGGCTACAGACCTCTAGGATCCACAAACTATTGCCAATAATCACCCCTATTGACAACGTAAAGCACACGACATACAAAGTGGTCCGACCTGTGTCTTCTTCACTGGCTACAGACCTCTAGGATCCACAAACTATTGCCAATAATCACCCCTATTGACAACGTAAAGCACACGACATACAAAGTGGTCCGACCTGTGTCTTCTTCTCTGGCTACAGACCTCTAGGATCCACAAACTATTGCCAATAATCACCCCTATTGACAACGTAAGGCACACGACATACAAAGTGGTCCGACCTGTGTCTTCTTCACTGGCTACAGACCTCTAGGATCCACAAACTATTGCCAATAATCACCCCTATTGACAACGTAAAGCACACGACATATAAAGTGGTCCGACCTGTGTCTTCTTCACTGGCTACAGACCCCTAGGATCCACAAACTATTGCCAATAGTCACCCCTATTGACAACGTAAAGCACATGATATACAAAGTGGTCCGACCTGTGTCTTCTTCTCTGGCTACAGACCTCTAGGATCCACAAACTATTGCCAATAATCATCCCTATTGACAACGTAAAGCACACGACATATAAAGTGGTCCGACCTGTGTCTTCTTCACTGGCTACAGACCTCTAGGATGCACAAACTATTGCCAATAATCACCCCTATTGACAACGTAAAGCACACGACATACAAAGTGGTCCGACCTGTGTCTTCTTCTCTGGCTACAGACCTCTAGGATCCACAAACTATTGCCAATAGTCACCCCTATTGACAACGTAAAGCACATGACATATAAAGTGGTCCGACCTGTGTCTTCTTCACTGGCTACAGACCTCTAGGATCCACAAACTAATGCCAATAGTCACCCCTATTGACAACGTAAAGCACACGACATACAAAGTTGTCTGACCTGAGTCTTCTTCACTGGCTACAGACCCCTAGGATTCACAAACTATTGCCAATAGTCACCCCTATTGACAACGTAAGTCACACGACATATAAAGTGGTCCGACCTGTGTCTTCTTCTCTGGCTACAGACCTCTAGGATCCACAAACTATTGCCAATAGTCACCCCTATTGACAACGTAAAGCACACGACATACAAAGTGGTCCGACCTGTGTCTTCTTCACTGGCTACAGACCCCTAGGATCCACAAACTATTGCCAATAACCACCCCTATTGACAACATAAGGCACACGACATACAAAGTGGTCCGACTTGTGTCTTCTTCACTGGCTACAGACTTCTAGGATCCACAAACTATTGCCAATAGTCACCCCTATTGACAACGTAAAGCACACGACATACAAAGTGGTCCGACCTGTGTCTTCTTCTCTGGCTACAGACCTCTAGGATCCACAAACTATTGCCAATAATCACCCCTATTGACAACGTAAAGCACACGACATATAAAGTGGTCCGACCTGTGTCTTCTTCACTGGCTACAGACCTCTAGGATCCACAAACTATTGCCAATAATCACCCCTATTGACAACGTAAAGCACACGACATACAAAGTGGTCCGACCTGTGTCTTCTTCTCTGGCTACAGACCTCTAGGATCCACAAACTATTGCCAATAATCACCCCTATTGACAACGTAAAGCACACGACATACAAAGTGGTCCGACCTGTGTCTACTTCTCTGGCTACAGACCTCTAGGATCCACAAACTATTGCCAATAATCACCCCTATTGACAACGTAAAGCACACGACATATAAAGTGGTCCGACCTGTGTCTTATTCACTGGCTACAGACCTCTAGGATCCACAAACTATTGCCAATAATCACCCCTATTGACAACGTAAACCACACGACATACAAAGTGGTCCGACCTGTGTCTTCTTCACTGGCTACAGACCCCTAGGATTCACAAACTATTGCCAATAGTCACCCCTATTGACAACGTAAGTCACACGAAATATAAAGTGGTCCGACCTGTGTCTTCTTCTCTGGCTACAGACCTCTAGGATCCACAAACTATTGCCAATAATCACCCCTATTGACAACGTAAAGCACACGACATATAAAGTGGTCCGACCTGTGTCTTCTTCACTGGCTACAGACCTCTAGGATCCACAAACTATTGCCAATAATCACCCCTATTGACAACGTAAAGCATACAACATACAAAGTGGTCCGACCTGTGTCTTCTTCACTGGCTACAGAACCCTAGGATCCACAAACTATTGCCAATAATCACCCCTATTGACAACATAAGGCACACGACATACAAAGTGGTCCGACTTGTGTCTTCTTCACTGGCTACAGACCTCTAGGATCCACAAACTATTGCCAATAATCACCCCTATTGACAACGTAAAGCACACAACATACAAAGTGGTCCGACCTGTGTCTTCTTCACTGGCTACAGACCCCTAGGATCCACAAACTATTGCCAATAATCACCCCTATTGACAACGTAAGGCACACGACATACAAAGTGGTCTGACCTGTGTCTTCTTCACTGGCTACAGACCTCTAGGATCCACAAACTATTGCCAATAATCACCCCTATTGACAACGTAAAGCACACGACATACAAAGTGGTCCGACCTGTGTCTTCTTCACTGGCTACAGACCCCTAGGATCCACAAACTATTGCCAATAGTCACCCCTATTGACAACGTAAAGCACACGACATACAAAGTGGTCCGACCTGTGTCTTCTTCTCTGGCTACAGACCTCTAGGATCCACAAACTATTGCCAATACTCACCCCTATTGACAACGTAAAGCACACGACATATAAAGTGGTCCGACCTGTGTCTTCTTCTCTGGCTACAGACCTCTAGGATCCACAAACTATTGCCAATACTCACCCCTATTGACAACGTAAAGCACACGACATACAAAGTGGTCCGACCTGTGTCTTCTTCACTGGCTACAGACCTCTAGGATCCACAAACTATTGCCAATACTCACCCCTATTGACAACGTAAAGCACACGACATACAAAGTGGTCCGACCTGTGTCTTCTTCTCTGGCTACATACCCCTAGGATCCACAAACTATTGCCAATAATCACCCCTATTGACAACGTAAAGCACACGACATACAAAGTGGTCCAACCTGTGTCTTCTTCTCTGGCTACAGACCTCTAGGATCCACAACTATTGCCAATAGTCACCCCTATTGACAACGTAAGTCACACGACATATAAAGTGGTCCGACCTGTGTCTTCTTCACTGGCTACAGACCCCTAGGATCCACAAACTATTGCCAATAATCACCCCTATTGACAACGTAAAGCACACGATATACAAAGTGGTCCGACCTGTGTCTTCTTCTCTGGCTACAGACCCCTAGGATCCACAAACTATTGTCAATAGTCACCCCTATTGACAACGTAAAGCACACGACATACAAAGTGGTCCGACCTGTGTCTTCTTCTCTGGCTACAGACCTCTAGGATCCACAAACTATTGCCAATAGTCACCCCTATTGACAACGTAAGTCACACGACATATAAAGTGGTCCGACCTGTGTCTTCTTCACTGGCTACAGACCCCTAGGATCCACAAACTATTGCCAATAGTCACCCCTATTGACAACGTAAGTCACACAACATACAAAGTGGTCCGACCTGTGTCTTCTTCACTGGCTACAGACCCCTAGGATCCACAAACTATTGCCAATAGTCACCCCTATTGACAACGTAAGTCACACGACATATAAAGTGGTCCGACCTGTGTCTTCTTCACTGGCTACAGACCTCTAGGATCCACAAACTATTGCCAATAATCACCCCTATTGACAACGTAAAGCACACGACATACAAAGTGGTCCGACCTGTGTCTTCTTCTCTGGCTACAGACCCCTAGGATCCACAAACTATTGCCAATAGTCACCCCTATTGACAACGTAAGTCACACGACATATAAAGTGGTCCGACCTGTGTCTTCTTCTCTGGCTACAGACCCCTAGGATCCACAAACTATTGCCAATAATCACCCCTATTGACAACGTAAGTCACACGACATATAAAGTGGTCCGACCTGTGTCTTCTTCACTGGCTACAGACCTCTAGGATCCACAAACTATTGCCAATAATCACCCCTATTGACAACGTAAAGCACACGACATACAAAGTGGTCCGACCTGTGTCTTCTTCACTGGCTACAGACCTCTAGGATCCACAAACTATTGCCAATAATCACCCCTATTGACAACGTAAAGCACACGACATACAAAGTGGTCCGACCTGTGTCTTCTTCACTGGCTACAGACCCCTAGGATCCACAAACTATTGCCAATAATCACCCCTATTGACAACGTAAAGCACACGACATACAAAGTGGTCCGACCTGTGTCTTCTTCTCTGGCTACAGACCTCTAGGATCCACAAACTATTGCCAATAATCACCCCTATTGACAACGTAAAGCACACGACATACAAAGTGGTCCGACCTGTGTCTTCTTCACTGGCTACAGACCCCTAGGATCCACAAACTATTGCCAATAGTCACCCCTATTGACAACGTAAGTCACACGACATATAAAGTGGTCCGACCTGTGTCTTCTTCTCTGGCTACAGACCCCTAGGATCCACAAACTATTGCCAATAATCACCCCTATTGACAACGTAAAGCACACGACATACAAAGTGGTCCGACCTGTGTCTTCTTCACTGGCTACAGACCTCTAGGATCCACAAACTATTGCCAATAATCACCCCTATTGACAACGTAAAGCACACGACATACAAAGTGGTCCGACCTGTGTCTTCTTCTCTGGCTACAGACCTCTAGGATCCACAAACTATTGCCAATAATCACCCCTATTGACAACGTAAAGCACACGACATACAAAGTGGTCCGACCTGTGTCTTCTTCTCTGGCTACAGACCTCTAGGATCCACAAACTTACCAACACAAAGTAACTAGCAAAACTATATACAATTTCCACATGCATACGATAAGTTGTGAGCGTACATGTGTGTGCATGCATGTGTGCGTGCATAAACCTATACAGAGCATACCAGTGTACACCCAAATAATAACTTAGACCTATACAATAAGCAGGCAGGTCCCAGATTTATCTACAATATGACATTTGATGCAAATAGTTTAATAAAATAATTGAGCTTTGAAACATCTTCTCATTCTCAAATCTATCAATGAAAATTTGCCACTGGCAATTACCGATGTGTTGTGTAAATAAAAGAAAACTTGCCAGTCACCCGTAAACATTACCGATGTGTTGTGTAAATAAAAGAAAACTTGCCAGTCACCCGTAAACATTACCGATGTGTTGTGTAAATAAAAGAAAACTTGCCAGTCACCCGTAAACATTACCGATGTGATGTGTAAATAAAAGAAAACTTGCCAGTCACCCGTAAACATTACCGATGTGTTGTGTAAATCAAAGAAAACTTGCCAGTCACCCGTAAACATTACCGATGTGTTGTGTAAATAAAAGAAAACTTGCCAGTCACCCGTAAACATTACCGATGTGTTGTGTAAATAAAAGAAAACTTGCCAGTCACCCGTAAACATTACCGATGTGTTGTGTAAATAAAAGAAAACTTGCCAGTCACCCGTAAACATTACCAATGTGTTGTGTAAATGAAAGAAAATTTGCCAGTCACCCGTAAACATTACCGATGTGTTGTGTAAATGAAAGAAAACTTGCCAGTCACTCGTAAACATGACCGATGTGTTGTGTAAATTAATGAAAACTTGCCATCACTCGTAAACATTATGGATGTGTTGTGACCTTGTGACACTGACCTTGACTATGCTATCAATGAGGGTGGAGTGGGGTCGGACGTCGTACCTCCGCGAGGTCGGGGTGGTTCTCCTGGAGCCTGGCCGCTCCTTCTCACTGTCCTCAGCATTGACACTCTCCTGAAAGTAGCCATGATATGTGTCATCCTAAAGTCCCCTACCATCACACTGCATGGCTGCAAGGCCTGGGTGCCACCCTAAAGTCCCCTACCATCACACTGCATGGCTGCAAGGCCTGGGTGCCACCCTAAAGTCCCCTACCATCACACTGCCTGGCTGCAAGGCCTGGGTGCCACTCTAAAGTCCCCTACCATCACGCTGCGTGGCTGCAAGGCCTGGGTGCCACCCTAAAGTCCCCTACCATCACACTAAATGGCTGCAAGGCCTGGGTGCCACCCTAAAGTCCCCTACTATCACGCTGCGTGGCTGCAAGGCCTGGGTGCCACCCTAAAGTCCCCTACCATCACACTGCATGGCTGCAAGGCCTGGGTGCCACCCTAAAGTCCCCTACCATCACGCTGTGTGGCTGCAAGGCCTGGGTGCCACCCTAAAGTCCCCTACCATCACACTAAATGGCTGCAAGGCCTGGGTGCCACCCTAAAGTCCCCTACCATCACACTGCGTGGCTGCAAGGCCTGGGTGCCACCCTAAAGTCCCCTACCATCACACTGCATGGCTGCAAGGCCTGGGTGCCACTCTAAAGTCCCCTACCATCACACTGCTTGGCTGCAAGGCCTGGGTGCCACTCTAAAGTCCCCTACCATCACACTGCATGACTGTAAGGCCTGGGTGCCACCCTAAAGTCCCCTACCATCACACTGCATGGCTGCAAGGCCTGGGTGCCACCCTAAAGTCCCCTACCATCACACCGCATGGCTGCAAGGCCTGGGTGCCACCCTAAAGTCCCCTACCATCACACTGCATGGCTGCAAGGCCTGGACGCCACCCTAAAGTCCCCTACCATCCCACTGCATGGCTGCAAGGCCTGGACGCCACCCTAAAGTCCCCTACCATCACACTGCATGGCTGCAAGGCCTGGACGCCACCCTAAAGTCCCCTACCATCACACTGCATGGCTGCAAGGCCTGGGTGCCACCCTAAAGTCCCCTACCATCACACTGCGTGGCTGCAAGGCCTGGGTGCCACCCTAAAGTCCCCTACCATCACACTGCATGGCTGCAAGGCCTGGGTGCCACTCTAAAGTCCCCTACCAATCACACTGCATGGCTGCAAGGCCTGGGTGCCACCCTAAAGTCCCCTACCATCACATTGCGTGGCTGCAAGGCCTGGGTGCCACCCTAAAGTCCCCTACCATCACGATGCGTGACTGCAAGGCCTGGATGCCACCAGCTTCTGTACTCTTATTTGCAATATATTTCTTGGCAACACACTTTGTTTTAAACAAACTAAGAACAAAGAATGTAACTCCAATCATGTTGTATCACAAAATACTAATTCACAGGAATTCAGCAGAAAATAAACACATCTGTGTGCAACATGTTTTACAATTGTTCAGTTTAAAGCTACTCAGCTGCTTGGCCTGGTCAGTTCCATTAAGCGTCATGTGTAAGTACCTTGAAAACCAATGTTGCAGATTATTTTTAAAGGCACATACTAAAAGATGTTACAGATATTTCTCTTGAAGCCCTCCCTGCCCAACAGATGTAGCCCTTGAAGCCCTCTCTGCCCAACAGATGTTGCCCTTGAAGCCCTCCCTGCCCAAAAGATGTAGCCCTTGAAGCCCTCCCTCCCTCCCTGCCCAAAAGATGTAGCCCTTGAAGCCCTCTGTCCCTGCCCAACAGATGTAGCCCTTAAAGCCCTCCCTGCTCAACAGATGTAGCCTTTGAAACCCTCCATGCCCAACAGATGTAGCCCTTGAAGCCCTCCCTGCCCAGCAGATGTAGCCTTTGAAGCCCTCCCTGCCCAGCAGATGTAGCCCTTGAAGCACTCCCTGCCCAGAAGATGTAGCCTTTGAAGCCCTCCTTGCCCAGCAGATGTAGCCCTTGAAGCCCTCCCTGCCCAGCAGATGTAGCCCTTGAAGCCCTCCCTGCCCAACAGATGTAGCCTTTGAAGCCCTCCATGCCCAACAGATGTAGCCCTTGAAGCCCTCCCTGCCCAGCAGATGTAGCCCTTGAAGCCCTCCCTGCCCAGCAGATGTAGCCCTTGAAGCCCTCCCTGCCCAAAAGATGTAGCCTTTGAAGCCCTCCATGCCCAACAGATGTAGCCCTTGAAGCCCTCCCTGCCCAACAGATGTAGCCTTTGAAGCCCTCCATGCCCAACAGATGTAGTCTTTGAAGCCCTCCCTGCTCAACAGATGTAGTCTTTGAAGTCCACCCTGCTCAACAGAAGTAGTCCTTGAAGCCCTCCCTGCCCAACAGATATAGCCTTTGAAGGCCTCCCTGCCCAGCAGATGTAGCCCTTGAAGCCCTCCCTGCCCAAACGTTTTTGAAGCCCTCCTTGCCGAACTTACCTGTCCACTGCCGTGCCCAGCCAACCGGGCACAGGTCTGGCGGACAACGGTGTCTGCTGCTGACGGTGACCTTTGATACGACCCCATCTCTTCATCATCGTCATCATCACTGAGGCCGTAGGATCGCCTGCAAGACAACATTATTGCCATCATCACTGAGGCCATAGGATCTCCTGCAAGACAACATTATTGTCATCAAAACTGAGGCCATAGGATCGCCTGCAAGACAACATTATTGTCATCATAACTGACACCATAGGATCGCATGCAAGACAACATTATTGTCATAATCACTGAGGCAATAAGATCACCTGCAAGACAACAGTAATGTCATAATCACTGAGGCCATAAGATTACCTGCAAGACAACAGTAATGTCATAATCACTGAGGCCATAAGATCACCTGCAAGACAACAGTAATGTCATAATCACTGAGGCCATAAGATTACCTGCAAGACAACAGTAATGTCATAATCACTGAGGCCATAAGATTACCTGCAAGACAACAGTAATGTCATAATCACTGAGGCCATAAGATTACCTGCAAGACAACAGTAATGTCATAATCACTGAGGCCATAAGATCACCTGCAAGACAACAGTAATGTCATAATCACTTAGGCCATAAGATTACCTGCAAGATAACAGTAATGTCATAATCACTGAGGCCGTAGGATCGATCACCTGCAAGACAACAGTAATGTCGTAATCACTGAGGCCGTAGGATGTGTTGGTGGACATTACTAGATGTGTCTATGAACAGTAACACAAGTAAACCTGCTGATGTGTTTAGCCAACTATCGTTACTATTGATAGTACTGCATCATGACATCAACTATCGTTACTATTAATAGTACTGCATCATGACATCAACTATCGTTACTATTGACAGTACTGCATCATGACATCAACTATCGTTACTATTGATAGTACTGCATCATGAAATCAATTATCGTTACTATTGATAGTATTGCATCATGACATCAACTATCGCGATGCACTGGTAGTGTAATGTATTCTTATACTCCTATACCTGGGTGTGCTGGTGCCACTGGAGCCTGCGACGCCGCTGTGTCCATCAGACAGGTGGTGGAGGGTGTCACGACTGCCTGACGACACGACACTGCTGGCCCGACTATGCGATGCAGACCTCTCTCTCGCCTGAAACAAACACAGCTCACGTCACCGTCGACACACCCACAGACCGACACATACAACACACCCATAGATTGATGCACACAACGCACCCAGACTCGTGCACACAACACACCCACAGACTGATGCACACAACGCACTTAGACTGAAGCACACCCACAGACTGATGCACACAAAGCATCCACAGACTGATGCACACAATGCACCCACAGACTGACACACACAATGTACCCACAGACTGACACACACAACGCACCCAGACTGATGCACACAATGCACTCACAGACTGACGCACACAAAGCATCCAGACTGATGCACACAATGCACCCACAGACTGACACACACAATGCACCCAGACTGATGCACAAAATGCACTCAGACTGATGCACACAACGCACCCACAGACTGATGTACACAACACACCTAGACTGATGCACACAACGCACTCACAAACTGACACACACAACACACCTAGACTGATGCACACAATGCACCCACAAACTGATGCACACCATACCCAGATTATCAAAATCTGCGGTGGCCACAATGGCGGACGGCTTTACTTCAACTAGTGATTTACCACATGTTTTGGACAGATTATTTGAGTTTTAGCAAAGAATCTTTGTTGGATGTTGACGACTGACACAATGACGATGTCGGCATACTTAGCATCAGAGTCGGAGACGAAAGTGACGGTGACAAAAAATCTTGGTGGCCATCTTGGATTGCTGGTTACCATGATAACGGAATGTAAAATGATATGGCTAATTTTACTTGCTGATTATCATACTTTCCGAAAATGTAGAACATTGCTATTCATAAAATGCATTTTTGTTGCTCAAATCTCGACTTGAAGTGAGGTAGTCCACTGTATTGCATATTCACTGGGAATGCAGTATTCAGTGGTGACAGCTAGTCGGGGCTGTAGTACTGAAATGGTTAATGTACCAACCATACGACTAGATGCCAGAAACTGACCTTCCTGTCGAGCCACCGTCTACTGGAGCTGTAGGAGACATCGATGGGGTTGCGTGGTCCGTGGGTCTCCCCGAGGTTTCTCCCTCCCTGGGTCTCCCCCGACACTCTGCGACTCCTCTTGGCCACCCTTTCATCCTCCGTCACCAAGTCAGATGTCGGTGATGCGACCCTCTTCTGTGCCCCAGCCTGGAGGAGACCTATATCCATGCAAATGTCACCGTTGGGCAGCTGGGCACCGTCACCATTGGGCACTTGGTCCTGACGTCTTCAAATAAACAAATAGAATCCCTTGTATTAACTAATCAGTATTAATTGTCTTAACAAGACACAACTTGTGTAATGAAATCACCTCCAGGAAGAATGTCAACATACGTCATACTGTCATACAAGTTCATTATTTATTGGTTCACGATGGGTAAAATTTGAGAGGTTTTGGGGTGAGGGGGTAGACAAGTCAGTGTAGTATACATGTCTTTCTTCAGTGCTGGTCAGCATGGGTGGTTACCAAAAGAAAGGAATAATGGTCAGCATGGGTGGTTACCAAAAGAAAGGAATAATGGTCAGCATGGGTGGTTACCAAAAGAAAGGAATAATGGTCAGCATGGGTGGTTACCAAAAGAAAGGAATAATGGTCAGCATGGGTGGTTACCAAAAGAAAGGAATGATGGTCAGCATGGGTGGTTACCAAAAGAAAGGAATAATGGTCAGCATGGGTGGTTACCAAAAGAAAGGAATAATGGTCAGCATGGGTGGTTACCAAAAGAAAGGAATAATGGTCAGCATGGGTGGTTACCAAAAGAAAGGAATAATGGTCAGCATGGGTGGTTATCAAAAGAAAGGAATAAATATGTAGCAAAAACTTGTGTTTTCTTTGATTTGTGTATTTGTGTGCTTCACTTCCGCCAACATACGTGACCTTGGAGTACAGCTCAACTCCACGATGTCGATGGCCGCACACATTAGTCGTACCTGTCGGGCTGCCTACACTACATGGCATAGCGTGAATAAAACCATCTCTCCCACTTTCAGCGTGCAAATCGCTTGTACACGCACTAGTCACGTCGCGACTCGACTTCGGAAACGCGGCCCTGTATGGCATTACGGGAACCTTGTTGCACCGACTAAAGATGGTCCAGCGATCAGCTGCACGTGTCGTCCTCGGCTTATGTCGGCGTGACCAACACAGCATGACGGCGGCACTACGAGAGCTGCATTGGCTACCTGTGGCGCAGGGAATTCAGTTTAAACTGCTGACCTTGATGCACGGCGCTGTGTATGCAAACACTCCACAGTACCTTGCCGACCGTATATGTGCATATGTTCCCTGTCGTAGTCTTCGCTCGGCCGACCAGTTTCTCATAGTTGTTCCTAGAGTTTATTGTATTTTTAAATACATACATATACATCTTAATGTTGTATATGGCCTACATAATAATCGAAATGTGTAGTTGTGTTAGCATATGTAACCCATGTATTGAAATATTATAATGACGTGTATTCTTACATCATGTTTTAGTTTGTAAACACCCCTGAATCTGCTTTGTAGAGATATGTGGTGTATAAATAAATTTGATTTGATTTGATAACATACATTAAATAAGCTCTCTGAGTTATAAAAAAACCAGTGCCAATTTACAAAAATATAATAACTGACCTTTAATATGTGTGTCATGCAAAAATGGCAGCTGAAAATGGGAAAATAGCAAGGGACAGTTGCTTTCTCACATTATATGGAAGTATGCTGCAGTTCATGCATTAACTTGTTAAAATAAGGTCAGAACAGGTTCAACTACAATACGAAGTACAGGAAACTCACAAACATTTCATGGAAACTCCATTATCCAGTTCCAAAGTGGGCAGTACGCTCGTGACATAGTGCGTCACATCATGTCACGAGCGTAACTTGAGCTCCAAGTCTCTGAAATCAGTCTGGCTGGGAAGCACCTGCTGCTAAATATAGATCTAATCACTAACTGTAATATCCTCCAAAGTCACTGTTAGTTTTGTTCCCAGACTTGTATTTGTGTTAGTTAAAACCACGGGTGTCACATGCATCACAAGTGTAACAGTGATTTTTCTTTTGATCAAATACCTACTAAGTTCAGCATACAAACGGTTGAAGCATGACTAAGCTACTTTTTCTGTCATCACACACAAACTGATGACGTAGTGGACAGGAAATGTGTACTTGTAGTAGCTCCCCTTCGAATTTTTTGTGCGACGTGTCACACTTTCAAACATGTCGTCCACATGAAGAGAGCGTTACATTCTTGGCAAAAATCTTTCAAAAGCGACCAAGCTTTGGGCCTTTATCCATCAAGTTGATAAAATTTCCAGATTTAAATGTTTATAATTTATGAATATGTGTATATGCATTTGAATTTTGTTTGTTCTTACGTTTTGTGCACCAGATCAATGAGTCGACCGATCTCGTGTGTTGTGTCATGGGTTGCAAGCGTACCTCACATTCCTGTTTTCGGTACCTGCAGAAGGCTACAGTACAAGCAGTTGCAACTTATTTAAAATAAAGGCCTTTTTGATCTGATGAACAGCGTGGAAATTTGGTTTTCTCAATACCAGTTATGCTTGTAATCGGTGACTCAAATGTCGACGGAAGCCCGGATGAATTTGTGCATCGCTTGCCACAAGCGCAGCCCATTTAGTCCAATATCTACCTCTGCCCATGCTAATAGAACTTGGAGCTCAGGAAGTAGCAGAATAATTTTGTTTTACGTAGGTTTGCTAAAGTAAAACCAGTCAACTAATCTTTTTGAAGACCACACAATAAGTGGTAACGTTCGTGACCAGCGACGCCAAGCTCTCGTGTCACATTTTACAAGCGTTACCTTGTGTAATGTTTAGCCACACTGTGTACAGGTGAATAGTTTTTAGACTGTTGGTTAGCCTTCTGTGACTTTGGTTTTTACAGATCTGTTAGTAAATTTTTAACTTCTTTCTCAAATAATTCCATGGTTTTTGTTACACACAAGTAATGCTTGTGACACAGTGGTGTCAAGAAACTTTAATTCTTGATTTCACCTGAAACTGAATGTGTACATACCTATGTGCATTGTTAACGTTGTAAAAACAGTTAGTAAAAAACTCTTGTGTTAACTTACCTCCCTCTGGTTTGTTCCTCTCTCTTTCCAGCTAGTTACTCATTCTTTGCTGCATCTGTGTCACTGTGCTCACTTTCAGTTTCAATTACTGTCTCATTCTTTCGATGTATATTTACTTACTTATTTTTTTATATTATAAATGTATGTGTGTATGTGTGTGTGTTGAACTCCAGAGGCATATACTATGTTTGGCCAGACGTCCGAGACATTGCCTGGGTGTCCTTGTCTCAGATCACATGTGTCCTGAACCACCCGCAGATCACTCTGTGTGACCAATACATTTTTGATCGATGTTATTTGATAACAGTTCAGTTCAGTGATAGGGACAAATCCGCTGATTCACCAGCCTTGCGACTATTTCTATGTCCCATCTTAGCAGTCATAAGTAGCTAGGTCTTACATGGTTAAGTGCTTATTGGTCAAAATCATACTTATTTTCACAAATGTTTTCATTGTTGATTAGGTTTTTGAAACTGTTAGTATTTTGTCCATGTATAATTTTTTTCGGGAAGTTTATTCCAGTAAGGTGCGATGTTTTTACTGAAGGTGAATTTCCTTATATTAGTATGGCAGAACTCGGTATTGATTTATCAGATGAACGGATAACAAGAGGCTCAAACTGTTCCAACAGGAGAAACTTGAATAAAGTTTTTTGTGTCCTGATGAAATCGGTCTTTGTTAACATTCACTGTCTGATGTTTTGTTGACATACATCTTTAACCCCACCTTTCGTATTCTAAAGGATGCTAGCTGACACTAAAGTTGCAATTACACCAGTCACATAGTGCTAGAGGTGTTGATATCATTAAATGCAGCAGGATGAACTGAAGTTGGGAGAAGATGGTTCTGAACACTGTCAGATTCTGTCACATATCACAAGCGTTACTCTCTCTAATTTGTTCCATTTAAAACTCCCCCAATACATTTTTTTTAAATTGTTGTCTGTCAGTGAGTTATATATCTGCCAACAAACTATGTAACAGCTGCTGTGGTCAAGACTAAGATCTCTGTGGTTGTGAGGTAAAGTTGAAGTTGTGAGGTAACGCTCGTGACGGTGTCACATTTAACTTCTTTCACCCACTGCAGCATCTCTTGTTGAAAGTACTGCCCTTTGTGTCATAGTTCTTTCTCATGCCAAGTATTATTCTTCCACATAAACTATACTTAGATTGCTTCATTTGAATAGGTAGTCATGTGCTGTTTGTGTCACAATGTCACAAGGGTAACCAACTTTGCTCACCTTCGTTACCGATCGCACATTTCAAAATTCATCAACCAAGGGTCTTTCCTTTCAATTGTTCCTTAAATTTAGATGTATAAGGGACAATTAACAGCAGCTTTTGTATTACTTTGAGCAATTTTCATTTTCAGCTACTTTTCCCACCTTTTGTGACCAGCACTGTAGAAAGACCCATATGTAGTCCATCAAGAAACACACAAAAAAGGAGATGTAAAGATTACACTTAGGTGACCCCTGACCATGTTTATTTCATTTGTTTATATGTGAAACATCTAACAAACCACCAGAAATAAGTGAATACTGCCGATATGTTTACTAGAAATATTGATTGATGTGGTAGTGTTGCAATCTGTTACTGGTGGCAGTTATGATGTCTTGCCTTCTTATTGCGTCATCCCAGGCCCACTTTAAACGACGTACAACACCTGTAACTAACAACAATTAGACAACAAATTCAGTTGAAAGCCATCTCCTACAGAATGAGTTCTCCTTGCTGCTGTTACCTGCGTTTGCTGGCCTGAGTCCACTCAGTCCAGTCAGTCCACTCAGTCCAGTCAGTCGCTGGTGGGGCAGCTTCCTCCTCTCTCAACGTCCGCTTTCTAGCACACAAAATGCAAATGTCTCTTTTACTACAATTTTAAATTAATAGGTACCTAGGATACATTAATAAGTAAAGAAAATCACATTAAATACCACAAAATAATGTATACGCATGAACATTTGAGTCAATCACCATTACCTGGTAGTCATCATATCCACAACATTTCAATTAAATGCAATCAAATAATTTCATATCCAAATCTTTAAATGCCAGTTTACAGGAAGACACCCCACCTACACATAACATTTTCAGCCAGAGCCTGTTTTCTGGTCAACAATCCAAATCACAAGTTTACCAATTACCAAAGCAGTCTGTCAACAAACTGAAAAGGTTGGATATTCAAAACTAAACATGCTATTAGAAATAAGAATAAAAATAAAAGTGGGTTCCGGCTAAAATAATTTGTGACATAAATAGAAACTAACTATTGAACTACAACAGTGGGTGGACTGAATGTTCACATTTAAATATAAACTAACTATTGAACTAAACCAGTGGGTGGACTGAATGTTCACATTTAAATATAAACTAACTATTGAACTAAACCAGTGGGTGGACTGAACGTTCACATTTAAATATAAACTAACTATTGAACTAAACCAGTGGGTGGAATGAATGTTCACATTTAAATATAAACTTACTATGGAACTAAACCAGTGGGTGGAATGAATGTTCACATTTAAATATAAACTAACTATGGAACTAAACCAGTGGGTGGACTGAATGTTCACATTTAAATATAAACTAAGTATTGAACTAAACCAGTGGGTGGACTGAATGTTCACATTTAAATATAAACTAAGTATTGAACTAAACCAGTGGGTGGACTGAATGTTCACATTTAAATATAAACTAACTATTGAACTACAACAGTGGGTGGAATGAATGTTCACATTTAAATATAAACTAACTATGGAACTAAACCAGTGGGTGGACTGAATGTTCACATTTAAATATAAACTAACTATTGAACTAAACCATTGGGTGGACTGAATGTTCACATTTAAATATAAACTAAGTATTGAACTAAACCAGTGGGTGGAATGAATATTCACATTTAAATATAAACTAACTATTGAACTAAACCAGTGGGTGGACTAAATGTTCACATTTAAATATAAACTAACTATTGAACTAAACCATTGGGTGGACTGAATGTTCACATTTAAATATAAACTAAGTATTGAACTAAACCAGTGGGTGGAATGAATATTCACATTTAAATATAAACTAACTATTGAACTAAACCAGTGGGTGGACTAAATGTTCACATTTAAATATAAACTAACTATTGAACTACAACAGTGGGTGGAATGAATGTTCACATTTAAATATAAACTAACTATTGAACTAAACCAGTGGGTGGACTGAATGTTCACATTTAAATATAAACTAACTATTGAACTACAACAGTGGGTGGAATGAATGTTCACATTTAAATATAAACTAACTATTGAACTAAACCAGTGGGTGGACTGAATGTTCACATTTAAATATAAACTAACTATTGAACTAAACCAATGGGTGGAATGAATGTTCACATTTAAATATAAACTAACTATTGAACGACAACAGTGGGTGGACTGAATGTTCACATTTAAATATAAACTAACTATTGAACTAAACCAGTGAGTGGAATGAATGTTCACATTTAAATATAAACTTACTATTGAACGACAACAGTGGGTGCACTGAATGTTCACATTTAAATATAAACTAACTATTGAACTAAACCAGTGGGTGGAATGAATGTTCACATTTAAATATAAACTTACTATTGAACGACAACAGTGGGTGGACTGAATGTTCACATTTAAATATAAACTAACTATTGAACTAAACCATTGGGTGGACTGAATGTTCACATTTAAATATAAACTAAGTATTGAACTAAACCAGTGGGTGGACTAAATGTTCACATTTAAATATAAACTAACTATTGAACTACAACAGTGGGTGGAATGAATGTTCACATTTAAATATAAACTAAATATTGAACTAAACTAGTGGGTGGACTGAATGTTCACATTTAAATATAAACTAAATATTGAACTAAACCAGTGGGTGGACTGAATGTTCACATTTAAATATAAACTAACTATGGAACTAAACCAGTGGGTGGACTGAATGTTCACATTTAAATATAAACTAACTATTGAACTACAACAGTGGGTGGAATGAATGTTCACATTTAAATATAAACTAACTATTGAACTAAACCAGTGGGTGGACTGAATGTTCACATTTAAATATAAACTAACTATTGAACTACAACAGTGGGTGGAATGAATGTTCACATTTAAATATAAACTAACTATTGAACTAAACCAGTGGGTGGACTGAATGTTCACATTTAAATATAAACTAACTATTGAACTAAACCAATGGGTGGAATGAATGTTCACATTTAAATATAAACTAACTATTGAACGACAACAGTGGGTGGACTGAATGTTCACATTTAAATATAAACTAACTATTGAACTAAACCAGTGAGTGGAATGAATGTTCACATTTAAATATAAACTTACTATTGAACGACAACAGTGGGTGGACTGAATGTTCACATTTAAATATAAACTAACTATTGAACTAAACCATTGGGTGGACTGAATGTTCACATTTAAATATAAACTAAGTATTGAACTAAACCAGTGGGTGGAATGAATATTCACATTTAAATATAAACTAACTATTGAACTAAACCAGTGGGTGGACTAAATGTTCACATTTAAATGTAAACTAACTATTGAACTACAACAGTGGGTGGAATGAATGTTCACATTTAAATATAAACTAACTATTGAACTAAACCAGTGGGTGGACTGAATGTTCACATTTAAATATAAACTAACTATTGAACTACAACAGTGGGTGGAATGAATGTTCACATTTAAATATAAACTAACTATTGAACTAAACCAGTGGGTGGACTGAATGTTCACATTTAAATATAAACTAACTATTGAACGACAACAGTGGGTGGACTGAATGTTCACATTTAAATATAAACTAACTATTGAACTAAACCAGTGGGTGGAATGAATGTTCACATTTAAATATAAACTAACTATTGAACTAAACCAGTGGGTGGAATGAATGTTCACATTTAAATATAAACTAACTATTGAACTACAACAGTGGGTGGACTGAATGTTCACATTTAAATATAAACTAACCATTGAACTAAACCAGTGGGTGGACTGAATGTTCACATTTAAATATAAACTAACTATTGAACTAAACCAGTGGGTGGAATGAATGTTCACATTTAAATATAAACTAACTATTGAACTACAACAGTGGGTGGACTGAATGTTCACATTTAAATATAAACTAACCATTGAACTAAACCAGTGGGTGGACTGAATGTTCACATTTAAATATAAACTAACTATTGAACTAAACCAGTGGGTGGAATGAATGTTCACATTTAAATATAAACTAACTATTGAACTAAACCAGTTGGTGGAATGATTGTTCACATTTTAATATAAACTAACTATTGAACTAAACCAGTGGGTGGAATGAATGTTCACATTTTAATATAAACTAACTATTGAACTAAACCAGTGAGTGGAATGAATGTTCACATTTAAATATAAACTAACTATTGAACTACAACAGTGGGTGGACTGAATGTTCACATTTTAATATAAACTAACTATTGAACTAAACCAGTGGGTGGACTGAATGTTCACATTTAAATATAAACTAACTATTGAACTAAACCATTGGGTGGCCTGAATGTTCACATTTAAATATAAACTAACTATTGAACTACAACAGTGGGTGGACTGAATATTCACATTACACAATCAATTGTCAACAGGAACCGAACCAAATTCATTAAAATAAATCCCAATTTTTCTTTGAATGGACTACAGTCCTGTGTACAGATGAAGGTCGTATGAACTGAGTGTGTGAACTGGGCATGTGAATTGATTGTGTGAACCGAGTGTGTGAATCGAGTGTGTGAACCGAGTGTATGAACTGAGTGTATGAACTGAGTGTGTGAACCGAGTGTGTGAATTGAGTGTGTGAACAGAACGTTTGAACCGAGCGTGTGAACTGAGTGTGTGAATTGAGTGTGTGAACCAAGTATAAACACCAACCGTTTCTCCCTGATGGCTGACAGCACGGTGCTTGTGTCACATGGGTCGTGCTCCTGCTCTCTCGCCTTTCGCTCAACGTGAAGCAAACTGAAGACAAACAGGTCTACTTTATCAATTCACATATTACATATCTATAGTTGTCAGAAAAACAGCATGACAGTAATTAGTTTTAGGTACAACAAGCTGCACATTCAAAGGAATGATTTTTTTTTAAACATTTCACAACTGTGTAATATGTGCTAATGCTTATTTATATGGATAAAAATATTTAAACCCCAACAAGAATCTGTAACATTTTGATAAACTAGTATCTGTTCTTCAGTCAACTTTTAGTTTCCTAGTAAAATATTTAAATTTTTCTATTAAATTGTGTTTTAAGTGTAACAAGGATACTTAGATTTGTCGTTGGCTAAAACTAACCTACTCAAATGTTGTCAATGATTACAGTAAACTAAATACTAAAAATTTGTAGAAATTACCCATCCATATTGGTATTAAATTAAGAATTATTACACAAAAGTATGCGCACAACCATAATAATTGACAATGCCTAGAAATTATATTTGTAAACTTGTCCTTTAAAATGTTATACTATTCAAAGTCTATTTAAAAAAATACTTTTGGCAATCTAACCTAGAAAATAATAGAAGACACCATTCAAAGTGAGCTTGGTAGGGTCTGAGTACTCACACTGGCGTTGGTGGCTTCAAGACATCTGGCGGTGCAATCTTCACTGTCACTGCACTGCTCACCATTCTACTGTTCCTCTCACTTAGGATGTGTCGACTTGGTCGGTCCAGGTGCACTGTGGGTAGGATGCTCATGTTGCTGTACTGGGCCAGGGGATGACGTCTCTGGGCCGTCATGATAGTCCTGCTGAGGGCCTCACAGCTCACAAGAGCACTACTGAAGGAACTGAAATGATGGCAAACAAAACTGCCAGTGTTTATATATTTATAACATACATTATGATGTGTGCCAGTTGGTTTTGAAAATTAAGTTTTTTCTAATTGTATCTACAATCAGTGGACCAGCAGTGCATCTACTTTCCATATTCTAGAGGGCCCACCACCAAAAGTGGGAGCCAAAACAGGCTGCATGAAAAAGCATGTTCTCTGCAAACATGTACTTTTTATCTCATTTACCCAGAGGGATATTAAACAGGTTGTCCTTCAATTCTCTTTATGTTTGGCTCATCACTGTGATGTGACCATGTTTGTGTTGGCCACACTAAGTGATCATGTTGTGTTGGCCACACTAAGTGATCATGTTGTGTTGGCCACACTAAGTGATCATGTTGTGTTGGCCACATTAAGTGATCATGTTTGTGTTGGCCACATTAAGTGATCATGTTGTGTTGGCCACATTAAGTGACCATGTTTGTGTTGGCCACACTAAGTGACCATGTTTGTGTTGGCCACACTAAGTGACCATGTTTGTTTTGGCCACACTAAGTGACCATGTTTGTGTTGGCCACACTAAGTGACCATGTTTGTGTTGGCCACACTAAGTGATCATGTTTGTTTTGGCCACACTAAGTGACCATGTTTGTGTTGGCCACACTAAGTGACCATGTTTGTGTTGGCCACACTAAGTGACCATGTTTGTGTTGGCCACACTAAGTGACCATGTTTGTGTTGGCCACACTAAGTGACCATGTTTGTGTTGGCCACACTAAGTGACCATGTTTGTGTTGGCCACACTAAGTGACCATGTTTGTGTTGGCCACACTAAGTGACCATGTTTGTGTTGGCCACACTAAGTGACCATGTTTGTGTTGGCCACACTAAGTGACCATGTTTGTGTTGGCCACACTAAGTGATCATGTTTGTGTTGGCCACATTAAGTGACCATGCTTGTGTTGGCCACATTAAGTGATCATGTTTGTGTTGGCCACACTAAATGATCATATTTGTGTTGGCCACTTTAAGTGATCATGTTTGTGTTGGCCACACTAAGTGATCATGTTGTGTTGGCCACATTAAGTGACCATGCTTGTGTTGGCCACATTAAGTGATCATGTTTGTGTTGGCCACATTAAGTGACCATGCTTGTGTTGGCCACATTAAGTGATCATGTTTGTGTTGGCCACATTAAGTGATCATGTTGTGTTGGCCACATTAAGTGACCATGCTTGTGTTGGCCACATTAAGTGACCATGCTTGTGTTGGCCACATTAAGTGATCATGTTTGTTTTGGCCACACTAAGTGACCATGTTTGTGTTGGCCACACTAAGTGACCATGTTTGTGTTGGCCACACTAAGTGATCATGTTTGTGTTGGCCACATTAAATTATCATATTTGTGTTGGCCACTTTAAGTGATCATGTTTGTGTTGGACACATTAAGTGATCATGTTTGTGTTGGCCACATTAAGTGATCATGTTTGTGGCTAGCGTATTGCCAAACTTGGGTGTAGCATTGCAGACAGCGGGTGGTGTAGACAATAGTGCTGATTCAGATCTACTGGTTAGTCTATATTGTGTTTGTGTAGTCTATATTGTGTTTGTGTAGTATATATTGCGTTTGTGTAGTCTATATTGTGTTTGTGAAGTTTAGACAGGTTACAAAGCACTTTACACAAGCGTGTAGAGGAGTCACCTGACCACAGTGCTTCACTGGCATGACACCGTGATTACAGCACGATCAATCATATGCAAGAATAACATGGTGGTTTTCATTCACCTTCTCGTCAGTTATGTAAAATGTGAATTTCTAATATAATTCTGACACAGGCAATAGGTTCTCCGCTCACTTCCTTGGATGTTAGAAAGGCAAAGATCCAGCACACTCAAACAAATTTTATTTGAGGCCTTTTAGAACCTAGTTCAAATGCAAATAAAACTACTTTTTTGATCAAAACTAGGCCTACATCATATCATCAACGAAAATTTCATTAACACCATTTATAGGGACACCGATTTTTTCCGATCGCGGAAAACGGACGGAATTCGGGTTTTGAAACGAAACTGACCTTTTGGAACAGAAATACCGCGATCGCGGACAATGGACGGAATTCTGCGTAATCAACATTTTGAAACAGGATTTGCATTTTGAAACGAAAACGCTGAAAGAGTAGAATCACTAACAATAAATGCTGAAAGAGTAGAATCACCAATACTGTAAACGATACTGACTTTATTGTCAATATATAGAAACATACATGATTACTATGCAACAATATTTGTTTATGTTGGTAGATTTATTAGATTCATGACACAGGATCTTTATAATGTGCAAAGCAAATCATTATGAAGTGTCATGGCACCTGTGCTACCTCGTGTCAACCAACGTAGACAGGGATGCAGGCGAAAGGCGCTAACATAAATCTTCTCAAGATCATCTGCTAAGCGCACTGAAGACATGTTGCTAATTAAATGTAGTTGTCACATTGTTGGCCAAGTATAGATATAATCAGTTCAATGTTTCATATTATCCATGAAAGTGCAGTGTGCTAATGTTCCCAGGACACTGTTGGCTGGGTGTAGATAAAATCCGTTCAATGTTTCATATATCCATGTACATGAAGTGTGTCAGTTTCACAGGACACTGTTCACAGGTTCAGTGTAGATGTAGTCAGTTCAGTGTTTCATATATCCATGTACATGTAGTGTGTCAGTTTCACAGGACACTGTTCACAGGTTCAGTGTAGATGTAGTCAGTTCAGTGTTTCATATATCCATGTACATGAAGTGTGTCAGTTTCACAGGACACTGTTCACAGGTTCAGTGTAGATGTAGTCAGTTCAGTGTTTCATATATCCATGTAAGTGATGTGTGCCAGATTTCACAGGACACTGTTCACAGGTTCAGTGTAGATGTAGTCAGTTCAGTGTTTCATATATCCATGTAAGTGATGTGTGCCAGATTTCACAGGACACTGTTCACAGGTTCAGTGTAGATGTAGTCAGTTCAGTGTTTCATATATCCATGTAAGTGATGTGTGCCAGATTTCACAGGACACTGTTCACAGGTTCAGTGTAGATGTAGTCAGTTCAGTGTTTCATATATCCATGTAAGTGATGTGTGCCAGATTTCACAGGACACTGTTCACAGGTTCAGTGTAGATGTAGTCAGTTCGGTGTTTCATATATTCATGTAAGTGATGTGTGCCAGATTTCACAGGACACTGTTCACAGGTTCAGTGTAGATGTAGTCAGTTCAGTGTTTTATATATCCATGTAAGTGATGTGTGCCAGATTTCACAGTTATCTTCACTGTATCGTTACTCTTCATACATTTGCAGCAGAATCCTTCAACATGAAATAGAGGAAAACTGTATTAATGTATGTGTGTCATACAAATTAATGCAGTGCCACTAGTGTTAATTAACATAACAGTGTATTCCCAAAATAAAATGATTACATTGGTGTCACTGGACTTTGTTTTCGTGTAAGTAATCTTACACTACAAATTATTAAGAAAACTATTAAAAAGCTGACATTGACTACTGTTGTACAACAGTTAAAATATCACGGCAACATTTTAATTACTATTTGTTATTATAACAATAATGTTATATTAAATGGACATAATTACAAAAGTGCTGATGACACTGGATTTAATATTAAATGTTTCAATCTTGCAGTAGATAGTAGTTATTTTCATTCAAAGATTCCAAGATGGAGTCAAACCCATTGACTCTAGCCCATCCCTCACAATGTTCAGCCAATTACGTGGCAGGTCAGTGCCCACGTGACACAAGTAGCCCAATCACGTTTCCATTTAAATACCAGATATATGCAATTCCACAAATGACAGTAAACGTGTTTTTGCCTGCCGTGCCTGGCCTTAAATTAGGGAAGTAATATTTTCACACAGCTATTTGAAAAAAATAATGAATACCATGCAACAATTACATATCTATAGTTACTTTTTTGCAGAGAACATATCAGGATTTAGGTGCAAACAGTTTGGATTGTGTGGATTTTGCATCATAGGAAATAGCATGATTCCAACACATTCGAAGCACATACAAATCGAACATACGAATGTTGGATCGATGCAGTCTATGCTCACATTCTCAGGCCCAGTGACATTTGTAAATCAATTTAAAACTATGATTTACTTTCACGATTGCTTGAAACCCATACACTTTAACCTGTATAGCAAAAATATTTTATGATTTGTATAGTGCGTGCCAGTCCATCATAATTATGCAGTCGCGCGCATGCTACAAACTACGCATTTCAACTTTGAACGCCAAACACCGTGAGACAGACCTGTTTTTCCACAGGCGATTGCACGCTTCCACGGAAATGCACAACCATAAAATGCATATCATATGAAGGCATATGTATTTAAAAATGGCTAACGTAGGCTTCTAACGGGATGGAGTTATATTATATCAAATTTTTAAACGATTGTTCACAACATCAAAGTTAAAATTCACCTACCTCGTTTATAGTGCTCGGAAAATGCCAGCAAAAATGGTGATGACGTCTTTCAATGGTTTATGTGATCATCAAAATACGACGTAAATTCATTTGCATATTGTTGCCAAGCGATATTGGGGAATCCCCCAATCTCCACGGGAGCTGTAGCAACGGCGTCCAAAACCGTTACAGATTCGTGGTCTAGAATGCGAGTACAAATTTACGGTGCTGCCCCTAGCGGAATGTAATGTACCTAACTAACTCTAAGTAAACAAAACCGCCCAACCAGGAGTCACAACACCAATTGTTTTGTGCAATATGCTCCAGAACTGTAAGATACGAAAGTTTATGTTGTGCCTATGGGACCTTTGCTGCTATTGTCTTGTAATGGAAGTGCGGATATGCACCAGGTCTATTTCTGACACTAACAGGTTGTGAAAACAACCAGTGTACGCACCTCGACGTAGTATTTAGACGTCGCATTCTCGGAAGCGGTTGGAGTGTTTGGGAGAACCCTGTTGTCAGGTTATTTGGCTGGGCATTATAAGCACTACTTGAGTGAAATGTTCGGTCACTTGGAGGGGTAGAGGAAGAGTGTTTCCATTCCCGCTGGCGCTCTAAAAGTCCCAAATTCCTCATTCTTCGCCCATGTACCGCGGCAGCTTGGCGTATTAGGCGATGCGAGTATTCCTTCTGTGAAAGATAAACGGTACCTGATGCAGCTGGAATAATTATGCATAACGTTGCATAGCTGATTCCGAATATTAGCACAGTCACAACAGTAATGATTGTTAAACCACCGATTTTTAAAATTCTGTGGGAAATATCTCCCATCGTATCACCTCACACGCACTTCATGTTGGATAATGGCGGACAAAAACCATACCGCGGTAATTTACTATTTCAAATTTGTGAGGTCAAAAACAATAAAGACATAAATTATTAGTGAAAACTACGGCCGAACCAGTTAGTGCTTTGTTTTGAGGTAAAGTCAATAAAATACAATACGATTCATATAGTTGCGTCAATACGACAATAACACGGAACCAATGAAAGCAAAATTGTTAGACACCTTTGATGACAATCGATAACTTTTTTGTGCAGGAACGTCGTTTGGCGCCCAGACAGTAGCAATAAATTACAGTATTGCTAAAATAATTAGCATTTTTGCGTTTATATATATGTGAAGGGTTTCAGGGCAAAACACAATATATTCATTTGTTTATTTTGTTGATAAAACTAACTTATTTGCGACTGATAGTTCAAGGACCGACATTTGTGTACGTTTCTATTATGACGTTTCGCCCAGTTACCCAAATTAGCGTTTATCACGTTTTTAAAAACCCTTTATACATATGTGTATAATCGTTTCGGTACGGCTTATTCTGAGGTTTTTGTGTTATTCTGTATTTTGTATTCTTTAGTTATTATAATTGTACTACACAATTATGTAATTATATAATGCACATATTACATTAAATTAGTGTTAGGGTAAAATGCTAATAAGCAATGCACTTCAAACTTTCTCCCTATCCATAAGACCTTCATAAATTTATCAGATGTACATATGTTGTATACATCTATTTTTTCTTTGTTCAATTTGAACAAAAAAAGTTGCATGACCATTATTTAAAATCCATGCGCGCACGCCACACACACACACAAACACTGTATAACAATATTGAATGTCTTATATATATATATATCATTATATTCCATATTATTACTATGTAGGAATATATAGGATTACATAGAATTAATTATGTACTATATATATTTTTTATATGTTATATTATATTCACAGGCGTCGGAACCGTGGTGAGGGTGGGGTGGGTTCAGACACCCAATATTTCAGGTAAGGAACTGGATATTGGATTAGTCCACAATATTTAGAGCCAAGAGCTAGACGCAGTCTCTTGAAGTTTTTGAGATGCGTCGCCTGCGGGCTACGGCAGACAGACTGTGAAATAGCCGGATCAGAGAGTAGGATACATTCACCATCAATGAATACATGCCAACGACCGGTACTTTGCGCCAATGATTGACTCGTATTTTCAAAAATGTTGATTGAAATTGCAAATGGTTGGTTTGTATTAATTATTTAGGTGCATAACACAAACAAGTTGTCTTTTGTTCCCTTTAATACATTGTATTATCTCGCGTAGTAACCATGTTACAGTCACATGGGCCGATTTACACAAAAATAAGATTCACGATTTTGGGCAATATGCGTCTTTAATGAGATTTGAAGTTCGTCGGTCTAATTTTGTAAATACTTCACTACAAAGTTTCTTTGTACATATTGAATGGAATACTGTGTTATAAACTTGAGGGTGTCTATCTATGGGAGATGAGCGGCACTAATATGTGAGATACCAGTTATCGACTGGTTACAAAATCAAACTGATCCCGCAGCGTCGGTAATACACAATTTCTATTGGTCGATTGTGTAATCGGGAAAATAGGCGCAATTTTTGAACATCATTTTTGATTTACAGGTTTTCAAAGAAGGTAATTAAATATCATACGCATGATTCGAATATGAAATAGATTGTCACTGAAGATTCATCTGTAATTTTATTAGTAAGTAGAACGATCCATTAGAATGGAAACTTCCAGAAATCACCCGTGCTTCCTGGTGACGCCGTGGCGAAGCCAAGTGGGAGTGCGAATTTGTCGTTGCCCGTCACCGGCAGCGTAGACCGTTTTTAAAATTTTTGCTATGTTTAAATCTAACTTGTATATATGACTAAGGGGATTCCCGACTGATATAGATACAAAACACATTAAAATATAAGGAATTATTTACACAACAAATGTAAAAATAATTATTCACCATTCGTCTGTGCAATTGGCGGAATGGTGAATAATTATTCACCCAATTTACAATTACCCCCAATAACTGAATAAGTGGTCTTGTTACACGTTGGCTACGGATGGCAGGCAATCTCGACAGTAGTCTGTATGATAAAACAGCATATTATATAAAATGGAACATAACCTCATAGATATCCCACTAGATCTACATCAAACACAACACCAGATGCTCACATAAACATAATAAACAGTTAGTACAAATCAGGCACTCGACAAACATATTTGGAAACAACTTTTTCCCAGTCACAATAAAAGAGTGGAATTCTCTACCTCCAAGCATTGTATTAAGTACATCACTGAATTCATTCCAGATTAGTCTAGACCAACATGTAAAAAATTAATCCATAAGAGCCACCATGCGCACTGGCGTGATGTGTCCATAGGGCATTTTGCCAGTCAAAATACAGATACAAAAACGCTAGTGCATATTCTTCTTCCATTAAATTAATGACCATCCGTCAAGCAGTTGATCATTATATATTGTCATATGGGTTTGAGAAATTAGATCACTGTTCAGTGAGTCCACGACATGTTTTCCCCGTGTGGGGTCTTTTACTTCCCCTGGCATAGACACCAGGTAGAAGGGACAAACGGCTTATAACTTATAGTGTCTCTTCCGAAAGACGCAATTATCCAGGCGTGAAATTTTATCCAGCTGATGTTTCTGCACAACCGCGTATCTAGAGGAAATATTTAGCACCATATACAACTGTCGTGCTTACATTTATCCGGGTGTTAAATTTTATCTGGATGATGTGTCTGTGCATACTATTTGGTATACTATGTTAGCGCATGTACATAAATAGAGCACAGGACCAATCACGTGGTCACCACAGCGCTATTCTAATCTGACTTTGCTGAGTGTGTGTGCACGCGAGTGTGTGTTTGCCTGTGTGTGTGATGTTTGTGGCATGTATGTGCGTGTGTGTGTGCGTATATGGTGTGTGTGTGTGTATGCGGTGTGTGTGTATAGGTTAGTGCGTTTGTTCGTGCGCATGCGTGTTTGTGTGCTGTGTATGTATGTGTATGCGCATGTGTGTGTGGTGTGTACGTGGTGCATATGTGGTGTGTGTGTGCGTGCGTGCATGCATGTGCATATTTCCCACACTGGCCTACACACTTATAATTATTTATTATATTGATATACCTAGGCCTCGGGACTGGGAGTAGGAGCTTGGGGGTTAGGGTTAAAGCCACTGACTGCTATTTATGTAGAAGTCAGTGCGTAATGCTGCTGAAGTGTCCAGTTACCGCAGCAACAGCTGTCTGGAAGGAAATTTATTTAACGGGAGTTGCTGTGGGGGTGGGACTCTGACGGCAAGGTAAACGTACCCAGTGGCAACTAATGTCAACAACTGACTCGCGCATGCACAGAAATGTCAACCGGATAAAATTTAACGCTGGGTAAATGTAAGCGCGACACCGGGCAACGTAGGGTGAACAAAATTACCCAAGTTTCAACACAGCGGCCACCAGACTGGCACTAGAATTTGAACCCCGGTTCCTCCGAACGATAGTCCAGCACTCTAAACACTTGACCACTGCGCCCCACATCCTATTCCATAATGGAAATACGTAAAGGGGATTTGTTATTCTGTCAAACGTTTGATAGCAGTGCAAAAGGCCATGCCTGCAGCAGTGGATCTTATAATACTGCCAATAGCAGAACGAGAGCAAGGACTCTGAACAGCGTTCATATTGTCACACACCGACGCGTTGTTTACATTGCCATGGGATCCTGGCAATACCGGCCTTAGCATTGAGCATCAGGCATAACCAAAACCAAGAAATACTACTTTTGGTTATTTTTTGATTATTGTTTTACAAAATTTGGCACAGTAACTTTTTTCGGCGAGCCAATAACTTTTCAAATCTACTGGGCCAGTGGATACAAAACCTTAATGTCAAAGCCTGCGTTGGATGAATTTCAATAACCATATAATCCATAATGAGATTGTGTTATCCTATGTAATACGTGTACAGTGTATTATATATTCGCTGACATAACATATTTTTATTTTGTATACATCCATGAATCTATTTTTAGAGATGTGTCAAAATAAATTTGATTTGAAAATCACATGAAACATATATGTCAACTGCAAAGCCTTGTCAATCTGATAGTTTTAATATTTAAACTTTTATATCAATTATCATGTACTCACTTTATGAGTGATATGTAGATGGGTAAAATAAATTGTCTGCTAGTTCATCTGTCAATTAATCGTTCTCATGATGCTCTAGATAGTAATGTGTTAAAGTTAAACTCTGTGTGTCCGTCCATCTGTCTATTTGTCTGTCACTCCTCTCTGCTCTGTGTTTACATCATAAACTGTGTGTCTGTCGGTTGGTCATTCTGCCAGTCTAAACTCTGTTTTCTGTGCACTCCATGTGTTAACCTCTGTCTGGTTTATTCAGTCACAGAATGAGCTTTGACTTCACCATCCCACTTGCCCAGAAGGACCTGCTCACGAGGTCGGAGGTCAACCAGTATGTTGTCGAGGAAGTCACACCCATACGCATGCTGCCAGTCAAACTACAAGGTACACAATAATTATTACAATGACGTGTATAACTGTATGTTATTTGTTTTGCATATTTTGTGTATCTAATGGTAGATATGTTACTGTGAATCTGTGATTTGTTAATCAGAAACAAAATTATCCAAGTTGTGTATTTATGCTGATAGGAAATTTATTAGCTTGACTAGACTGCTTTGCACTTTTGCTGCAGTGTGGCATAATATCACTAGAACTGTTCATAGATGGGTGAGCAATCTCCCAGTACTGATGCTAGACCTCCTGAAGCCATTGATCTAATGAAGTCTGTCATACATTGTTTGCCTACAGTTTGTACCACAGCATTCCGCACCCGCGGGCCGCTCTTTGTCCTCGAGTGTTTTGACTTCCTCTACAGCTGCCTTCGGTAAGTTGTCTACAGTCACTCACTATTTCAGTGATATTCTGCTCTGGTTGACATCGTGATTCACTTTGGCTGTTGTTTTGTTGTACACCAAGAGGCATAGAGGACAGTTAAAATAACAGACCAGTATTCCCTGAATTGTGTGTTGTACACCAAGAGGCACAGAGGACAGTTAAAATAACATACCAGTTTTCCCTGAATTGTGTGTTGTACACCAAGAGGCACATACGACAGTTAAAATAACAGACCAGTATTCCCAGAATTGTGTGTTGTACACCAAGAGGCACAGAAGACAGTTAAAATAACGGACAAGTATTCCCTGAATTGTGTGTTGTACACCAAGAGGCACAGAGGACAGTTAAAATAACGGACAAGTATTCCCTGAATTGTGTGTTGTACACCAAGAGGCACAGACGACAGTAAAAATAACGGACCCGTATTCCCTGAATTGTGTGTTGTACACCAAGAGGCACAGAAGACAGTTAAAATAACAGACCAGTATTCCCTGAATTGTGTGTTGTACATTAAGAGGCACAGAAGACAGTTAAAATAACGGTCCAGTATTCCCTGAAATTGTGCACATCATAATATATAAAAAAAATATGATTGCCATATTTTATGACATAATTTATAAGACTTTCTGTGATGTTCAAACTATTTAAACTATTTGAACTATTTAAAAATCAGATGTAATGTAATTTTTTTTTTTTTCCTAAGACATGCTGACAACATCAATATGGACATGAAAGAGGATGCATGGGAGGTTATACTCAAAGGTAGGAAGATGTTACATTGACTTACTGAGAAACCCAATTCACTGTTTTATGTACTGTAGCATTATCTGTTTATCACATCTTTCATGTTTCCCGACTTGGTTTTGTTTACTATTTTGTTGTGTGAGAAATGTGTTCATATTTTTCTGTTGCTATAAAGAAAATATTCTCATTGGTGGTCTTACATTATTTTTAAAATAATTAATTTGTTGTCTCAAAGTTGTTGGTATCACCCTTGTGACATTAGGTGATGCTGTCAACAATGTGAAACCAGCAAGGAACTCATCAACAACTTGGTAGTGTAACACAGAAACCAGCACGGAACCCATCAACAGCTTGGTAGTGTAGTACAGAAACCAGCAAGGAACTCATCAACAACTTGGTAGTGTAACACAGAAAACAGCATGGAACCCACCAACAGCTTGGTAGTGTAACACAGAAACCAGCAAGGAACTCATCAACAGCTTGGTAGTGTAACACAGAAACCAGCAAGGAACCCATCAACAGCTTGGTAGTGTAACACAGAAACCATCAAGGAACCCATCAACAGCTTGGTAGTGTAACACAGAAACCAGCAAGGAACCCATCAACAGCTTGGTAGTGTAACACAGAAACCATCAAGGAACCCATCAACAGCTTGGTAGTGTAACACAGAAACCAGCAAGGAACCAATCAACAGCTTGGTAGTGTAACACAGAAACCAGCAAGGAACCCATCAACAGCTTGGTAGTGTAACACAGAAACCAGCAAGGAACTCATCAACAGCTTGGTAGTGTAACACAGAAACCAGCAAGGAACCCATCAACAGCTAGGTAGTGTAACACAGAAACCAGCAAGGAACTCATCAACAGCTTGGTAGTGTAACACAGAAACCAGCACGGAACCCATCAACAACTTGGTAGTGTAGTACAGAAACCAGCAAGGAACTCATCAACAACTTGGTAGTGTAACACAGAAACCAGCACGGAACCCATCAACAGCTTGGTAGTGTAGTACAGAAACCAGCAAGGAACTCATCAACAGCTTGGTAGTGTAACACAGAAACCAGCACGGAACCCATCAACAGCTTGGTAGTGTAGTACAGAAACCAGCAAGGAACTCATCAACAACTTGGTAGTGTAACACAGAAAACAGCATGGAACCCACCAACAGCTTGGTAGTGTAACACAGAAACCAGCAAGGAACCCATCAACAGCTTGGTAGTGTAGTACAGAAACCAGCAAGGAACTCATCAACAACTTGGTAGTGTAACACAGAAAACAGCATGGAACCCACCAACAGCTTGGTAGTGTAACACAGAAACCAGCAAGGAACTCATCAACAGCTTGGTAGTGTAACACAGAAACCAGCAAGGAACCCATCAACAGCTTGGTAGTGTAACACAGAAACCATCAAGGAACCCATCAACAGCTTGGTAGTGTAACACAGAAACCAGCAAGGAACCCATCAACAGCTTGGTAGTGTAACACAGAAACCATCAAGGAACCCATCAACAGCTTGGTAGTGTAACACAGAAACCAGCAAGGAACCCATCAACAGCTTGGTAGTGTAACACAGAAACCAGCAAGGAACCCATCAACAGCTTGGTAGTGTAACACAGAAACCAGCAAGGAACTCATCAACAGCTTGGTAGTGTAACACAGAAACCAGCACGGAACCCATCAACAACTTGGTAGTGTAGTACAGAAACCAGCAAGGAACTCATCAACAGCTTGGTAGTGTAACACAGAAACCAGCACGGAACCCATCAACAACTTGGTAGTGTAGTACAGAAACCAGCAAGGAACTCATCAACAACTTGGTAGTGTAACACAGAAACCAGCACGGAACCCATCAACAGCTTGGTAGTGTAGTACAGAAACCAGCAAGGAACTCATCAACAGCTTGGTAGTGTAACACAGAAACCAGCACGGAACCCATCAACAGCTTGGTAGTGTAACACAGAAACAGTTATTAATATATAATTTTCAAATGATGGCCATCCTTGAACTGTTTGTGACTCCCTTCTATGTAGCGACCCTGAGCCACGCCAACACTCTGGTGGAAGTGATTGAGCGCCCTGACCTCGACTCACAGATGCGCAGGGATCATGTGAACTCAGTGAAGATGACAAGCTACCTGCTGTGTCAGTTTGTCGATGTGTTTGAGGCAGACGTGATGAGACAGGCCACCGCAGTGGCGCACACCGCCAAGGTATGTTACCACATCCAACATCATTTATTTTATGCATATCTACCTCACATTAACTTATCTAGATGTGGAACCGGACTAAATTGTACGGAATTGAAGAGACCTTTGCTGTTTATCTTATGTTTACAATAAACTTTACATAATATGGAAAGGATTTATTTGATGAGTTATGACATTTTCAGGGAGTGTGTCCAGTTCTCCAACGATTTGTGGTAATTAGAAAATATCTCTCTTCCTACTTTTTATTGAACCGTTGAATAAACATCTCAAGAGTAGTACTAATAGTTATGAATATTATATTAAATTAAAGAAATTACTTACGGTTCTCTTATATGATTTGTAGATATGTGTGAGCTTAATTCCAGATAATATGCAACCTATATTATAAAAGTACAGAATAATTAATGTTTTAAAACCAGTTATGTTTTGTAGCAGAATCACATTTGTATGGCTTTAAAACTCATTCTTTGTTTTAATTGTTTAATGTGTGTACAATGCAAAGTAAATTTGCCAACATTAAAACTGATTTTGTAAGCCTGAATGTCAAATGAAATTATGAATGTAGAACTACTAAATTGGAATGCAGGTGTAAGTTGACAAATGTAGAACAGCACGGTATACCAGAACAAGTGTGTAGTTTGGTTGACCCAAGTAGATAATTTACAATAAAACATCAACCACCCTGAAGGCATGAGTGGAAGGTTGTCATCAAACCAGTCCCAATCTTCATAAAATACCTTAGCTCACCCCCACTATATGAGTGAAGTGTTGTGCTCACACCTGTCTCATACCTTAGCTCACCCCCACTATATGAGTGAAGGGTTGTGCTCATACCTTAGCTCACCCCCACTATATGAGTGAAGGGTTGTGCTCACACCTGTCTCATACCTTAGCTCACCCCCACTATATGAGTGAAGGGTTGTGCTCACACCTGTCTCATACCTTAGCTCACCCCCATTATATGAGTGAAGGGTTGTGCTCACACCTGTCTCATACCTTAGCTCACCCCCACTATATGAGTGAAGGGTTGTGCTCACACCTGTCTCATACCTTAGCTCACCCCCATTATATGAGTGAAGCGTTGTGCTCACACCTGTCTCATACCTTAGCTCACCCCCACTATATGAGTGAAGGGTTGTGCTCATACCTTAGCTCACCCCCACTATATGAGTGAAGGGTTGTGCTCACACCTGTCTCATACCTTAGCTCACCCCCACTATATGAGTGAAGGGTTGTGCTCACACCTGTCTCATACCTTAGCTCACCCCCATTATATGAGTGAAGGGTCGTGCTCAGACCTGGGGTGTAACGAAGTACAAGTACTTCGTTACTGTACTTGAGTAGAAAAGTTTACTTTTCGTGAGTAACGAAGTACATTTTTTAGGAGTACTTTTACTTGTAACGAAGTACAAATGTGTGTACTTTTCATAAATGTAACGAAGTATCCATAATTGATGCATTACAAATTTGGAACTCCAAAAATATTAGTAACAAACGATAATGCCTGAAGCCCGGAACTGGTTCCCCCAGCATATATTTATCAATAGATATCAGCCGGAGCAACAACTGGTAGTCTTTTCTGATTGGCCTATCATTGCCATTACCAGGCATGATCACCAGGTGGCGTGAACATTGCCAAGATTATATGATGTCATTCGCGTTCAAAGATTTATTATGGAAGGATCAACTGAAAACGATCATTTGCAGCATCCATTGCCATACTTATCCAGTATGTTTGAGATTAAGTCAGTTCACGGGGCTACTGTTAAGTTGATCTGTTTGTTGTGTGCGCCAATATACAGATCTGTTGATCACCTTCGAACCTTCCTTACACACGTGGTCGGTAAATTATTAGTGTTAGACTTATGCAGTTAAAAGGTATTCTTGCCTAATTTTTGCTGTGCAAATATATTACACCATAACACGTCATTATTTGTACAAAAGGTGCAAGTGAATTTAATATGAACAAAATATGTTCTTAGATTTAGGTTTGAGATATTAGTGACTTGAATAACGTCCCGAATTGCATTAGTGATAAACGCACGTCGAAATTCACACATTATCGCCCCAAAACATTCCCTTTGCTGTGGCAATTTAAACTGCTAATGGTTACTCAGATTTATCTTAATAATAGCGTAAGTATTGTTAGGGCCTATAAATGTTGTTTATATGTATTCTTGGTTCATGTTTTCAATATTTTGTCTCGCATATGGACCCCCAGGCCTGGTTGTAGACAATATTTAGTGTTCACTGTACACACTACTGAATAGGGTATTACCATTAGTTTATATCTTTTGTCACTTTCGTGCATAGTATGTATAGTTTTTTGAGGAGCCAGTCACTGTATCCTGTTCAATAAAGTGTTTGTTTTGCACACTATTGAATTTACTTGTTTGTTTGCTGTGGGTGACCATGTCAAAAGGTTTTTAGAAAAGTACTTTTGCATTTACTTCAAGTACAGTTGTTTACTTTTTACTTGTACTTCAAGTACATTTTTCAAAAAGTACTTTTACTTGAGTATCTTTTTCCAAAGTTACTTGTACTTTTACTCAAGTACAAAATAAATGTACTTGTTACAGCTCTGGTTGAACTTGTGCTCACACCTGTCTCATACCTTAGCTCACCCCCATTATATGAGTGAAGGGTTGTGCTCGCACCTGTCTCATACCTTAGCTCACCCCCATTATATGAGTGAAGGGTTGTGATCACACCTGTCTAATACCTTAGCTCACCCCCATTATACGAGTGAAGGGTTGTGCTCACACCTGTCTCATACCTTAGCTCACCCCCATTATACGAGTGAAGGGTTGTGCTCACACCTGTCTCATACCTTAGCTCACCCCCATTATATGAGTGAACGGTTGTGCTCGCACCTGTCTCATACCTTAGCTTACCCCATTATATGAGTGAAGGGTTGTGCTCACACCTGTCTCATACCTTAGCTCATCCCCACTGTATGAGTGAAGGGTTGTGCTCACAACTGTCCCATACCTTAGCTCATCCCCACTGTATGAGTGAAGGGTTGTGCTCACACCTGTCCCATACCTTAGCCCATCCCCATTATATGAGTGAAGGGTTGTGCTCATATCTTAGCTCACCCCCACTATATGAGTGAAGGGTTGTGCTCACACCTGTCTCATACCTTAGCTCACCCCCATTATATGAGTGAAGGGTTGTGCTCGCACCTGTCTCATACCTTAGCTCACCCCCATTATATGAGTGAAGGGTTGTGCTCACACCTGTCTCATACCTTAGCTCACCCCCATTATATGAGTGAAGGGTTGTGCTCCACCTGTCCCATACCTTAGCCCATCCCCATTATATGAGTGAAGGGTTGTGCTCATATCCTTAGCTCATCCCCCACTGTATGAGTGAAGGGTTGTGTTCACACCTGTCCCATACCTTAGCCCATCCCCACTGTATGAGTGAAGGGTTGTGCTCACACCTGTCTCATACCTTAGCTCACCCCCATTATATGAGTGATGGGTTGTGCTCACACCTGTCCCATACCTTAGCTCATACCCACTGTATGAATGAAGGGTTGTGCTCACACCTGTCCCATACCTTAGCCCATCCCCACTGTATGAGTGAAGGGTTGTGCTCACACCTATCCAATACCTTAGCTCACCCCCACTATACGAATGAATGGTTGTGCTCACACCTGTCCCATACCTTAGCTCATCTCCACTGTATGAGTGATGGGTTGTGCTCACACCTGTCCCATACCTTAGCTCATACCCACTGTATGAATGAAGGGTTGTGCTCACACCTGTCCCATACCTTAGCCCATTCCCACTGTATAAGTGAAGGGTTGTGCTCACACCTATCCAATACCTTAGCTCACCCCCATTATATGAATGAATGGTTGTGCTCACACCTGTCCCATACCTTAGTTCATCCCCACTGTATGAGTGGAGGGTTGTGCTCACACCTGTCCCATGCCTTAGCTCAACCGTACTATATGAATGAATGGTTGTGCTCACACCTGTCCCATACCTTAGTTCATCCCCACTGTATGAGTGAAGGGTTATGCTCACACCTGTCCCATACCTTAGCTCATCCCCACTGTATGAGTGAAGGGTTGTGCTCACACCTGTCCCATACCTTAGTTTATCCCCACTGTATGAGTGAAGGGCTGTGCTCACACCTGTCCCATGCCTTAGCTCAGTCCCAGGGTATTAGTGGAGGGTTGTGCTCATACCTTAGCTCAGTCCCTGGGTATGAGTAGAGGTTGCAATGACCCTGTCTCTGTGTGTCAGGGTCGTAAGAAGGAGCGTGGCGCGACTGTGACAGACATGGGCCACTTGGACTGGGAGGTAGAGAGACAGAACGCAGTCCGTGCCCTACTGCAGCTCGTCCAACTCAACATACACCGACTGTGGCAGCCACCTGTCATAGAGGAGGAGTACATCAAGTAAGTACAGCCTTCCTGCTCACGCGGTCGACAGACTGCGGTGTAGGGGCAACAGTCATTCTGTTCACCTTAGAACACTATTTCTAACTCTCCTATTAATTTTGGGGTCAGCTATATTTTGGTTGGTTTTGTTACGGGGATGTTTTTACAAGTATTAATGTGGAGCCGTGTTGTATTGATATTCTGGTTGTCTGATCACATTGGACAGTTTCTTCTGGTTGCTGTGTGCTCACTTGAGTAGTAGGGTGGGAGAGGCCAGTGTGATGCTGCACAATAGGCTTCATAGTATGTTTATTTCAGCTGCAGTAATTTATAATAAATTGAGGACAATACATGAAACACAGCCGTTCTTTTGTGAGTTAATTTTACACTGTTGTTCTATGTAACTTTAAAAGATCAGTTGTAGGGAGCATCATGCAAATTCATCAGTGTTATAGTGTTAGCACTGGTGCTATATTTCATTTATAAAAATATAACAATACTTCCACTCACACTAAGTCACTAAGAGTGCCATATGTCGTTTAAGTTTGGTGACAGGATGCTGCTACAGACTGCTGGAGAACCCCAATGCAGTGAAGAACAAGGCCACTAGAGATTCTATTTTTCACCTCGTTGGACTCATGATCAAGAAATACAACCATGGCCTTGGTAAGGCATCACACACCCACAACAACCACGGCCTTGGTAAGGCATCACACACCCACAACAACCACAGCCTTGGTAAGGCATCACACACCCACAACAACCACGGCCTTGGTAAGGCATCACACACCCACAACAACCACGGCCTTGGTAAGGCATCACACACCCACAACAACCACAGCCTTGGTAAGGCATCACACACCCACAACAACCACAGCCTTTGTAAGGCATCACACACCCACAACAACCACAGCCTTTGTAAGGCATCACACACCCACATCAACCACGGCCTTGGTAAGGTATCACACACCCACAACAACCACATCCTTGGTAAGACATCACACACCCACAACAACCACATCCTTGGTAAGGCATCACACACCCACAACAACCACAGCCTTGGTAAGGCATCACACACCCACATCAACCACGGCCTTGGTAAGGCATCACACACCCACAACAACCACATCCTTGGTAAGACATCACACACCCACAACAACCACATCCTTGGTAAGGCATCACACACCCACAACAACCACGGCCTTGGTAAGGCATCACACACCCACAACAACCACGGCCTTGGTAAGGCATCACACACCCACAACAACCACGGCCTTGGTAAGGCATCACACACCCACAACAACCACAGCCTTGGTAAGTCATCACACACCCACAACAACCACGGCCTTGATAAGGCATCACACACCCACAACAACCACAGCCTTGGTAAGGCATCACACACCCACAACAACCACGGCCTTGGTAAGGCATCACACACCCACAACAACCACGGCCTTGGTAAGGCATCACACACCCACAACAACCACGGCCTTGGTAAGGCATCACACACCCACAACAACCACAGCCTTGGTAAGGCATCACACACCCACAACAACCACGGCCTTGGTAAGGCATCACACACCCACAACAACCACATCCTTGGTAAGGCATCACACACCCACAACAACCACATCCTTGGTAAGGCATCACACACCCACAACAACCACAGCCTTGGTAAGGCATCACACATCCACAACAACCACAGCCTTGGTAAGGCATCACACACCCACAACAACCACATCCTTGGTAAGGCATCACACACCCACAACAACCACATCCTTGGTAAGGCATCACACACCCACAACAACCACAGCCTTGGTAAGGCATCACACACCCACAACAACCACAGCCTTGGTAAGGCATCACACACCCACAACAACCACGGCCTTGGTAAGGCATCACACACCCACAACAACCACGGCCTTGGTAAGGCATCACACACCCACAACAACCACATCCTTGGTAAGGCATCACACACCCACAACAACCACGGCCTTGGTAAGGCATCACACACCCACAACAACCACAGCCTTGGTAAGGCATCACACACCCACAACAACCACAGCCTTGATAAGGCATCACACACCCACAACAACCACAGGTAAATCTTCCATATACAAAATTATGCCAGATGTACAACTAACATTATGTCATTTGCTTGGCTCGAATATTTATATAGGAAATGTTTTTTTTACTGCAACATAGAAACATAGCAAAGACAATATACAATTAGTAATTTGTTCATTTCTTTGTTCATGGTTTCTCTCAGAAAGTCACAATAGTGATGAAATGTTGCAGGTTGTGATATACATACAGAAGCACCAGTGCTCTTCATTCCCATGCAACTTGTTTATTATATATGACAATAACATTTGTTTGGCCATTTTATAGTCATTAGGATCAATAATCCAACATGCAAACATTGTTTATGAGGTTTGTGAAACGATATGCTAATTTAATCAATATCCTTATAAAAAATATGCATTCAGCTACGATCCTTTGTTGATGAGAATGACAGAGGCTCTACTAGAGAGAAGACCATGTGTTTGTGACTTGTAGGCTGTCGACTCAAGCTGCTGCAGTTGCTACAACACTTTGAGCACCTAGCGAGCCCTCTGGCTCAGGCTGTACACACATTTGCCCTAGAGTTTGGAGCAACAACAATGATCAGCGAGATGATGAGGTATGAGTTAAGGTTGAGTTATCATCATGAGATATGGGCCTAATCATTTGCCCTAGAGTTTGGAGCAACAACAATGATCAGCGAGATGATGAGGTATGAGTTAAGGTTGAGTTATCATCATGAGATATGGGCCTAATCATTTGCCCTAGAGTTTGCAGCAACAACAATGGTCAGCGAGATGATGAGGTATGAGTTAAGGTTGAGTTATCATCATGAGATATGGGCCTAATCATTTGCCCTAGAGTTTGGAGCAACAACAATGATCAGCGAGATGATGAGGTATGAGTTAAGGTTGAGTTATCATCATGAGATATGGGCCTAATCATTTGCCCTAGAGTTTGCAGCAACAACAATGGTCAGCGAGATGATGAGGTATGAGTTAAGGTTGAGTTATCATCATGAGATATGGGCCTAATCATTTGCCCTAGAGTTTGCAGCAACAACAATGGTCAGCGAGATGATGAGGTATGAGTTAAGGTTGAGTTATCATCATGAGATATGGGCCTAATCATTTGCCCTAGAGTTTGCAGCAACAACAATGGTCAGCGAGATTGCATTCCAAATAAGCAAAAAATGCCAGCCTGTATGGTCTTATTCGGGTCTGTACGCTTTAATGTTGGCAGTTCCACCCTATATGTTTTAAATTTGGGTCAACGTTATATACTGTTGTTGGTGCCACTTTAAAGGAAATAAAAATAAGGCATTAGCTAAAATCCTTTTTTCATGTGTACACACAGTTTAACCTTGTATGTAACATTTGACAACATTAAAAAAATACAGAAAAATACATTTGTAGAATAAATTCGATTTTAAACCCGTCTGTGTAGCGATTCCCGCGGAAAATAAAATTTAATGAGCTAGGCGATCACGTGGTATCGGGACGTCACTTATGACCCACACTCGCATCAGGCCGACCCTTTCTATGCATTCAGAGCATGTTTACAAGTATAGCTTTTGGGTCGAAACGAGCGTCAGAATGAGTTATTTTGCAATATTCCGATGAAATACAAACACTAGTCATCATAGAGGAACAAGCAGTTATCTTACCGTTCCACATGAATTGAATTTTATTCAAAACAATGAATGCGAATGTGCCTACAAGTCGACTAGGTTTTGCCGAGCTTGGGCTTGTTTTCAGAATAATTATATCGAATGCAACCAACAAGAGATAATCTACACCAATAAACATACATAGCAAACATATATCGTATCCAGCTACAGAAAGTAACGTGTATAATCTCATAATATCACTAGAATATCGATGTATGAAGGAGGAGTTGTATCATAACAACTGAAATCAGTGAGTGAATTTCTATCGGTCCTGTTAGCTCAGTTAGTAAAGGCGTTGGTTCCTTAGCGTTTATTTTGCAATCGGGCGACGCCGGTTCAAACCCTACACCAAACCATTGATTTTTTAACACTTTTTTTGGTTTATGTTTTTACGAAGTAATATAAACCAAATCATTTTTATACTATGATGCACTGTTTATAAATATTTTGGTAGTAATTATTTATTCGCCACAAAAATTAAAATATGGGAATTATATAACGATTTTTCTAAATTTTATTCATACAAACAAATATAATGTAATGGATATATAACTTATTAATTGTATATATATTGTACGGTAATATATTGTAATTATATATGTGAAAACAAATGATGATCTGTCTGGATAAATAAAATTTAGAAACATTATATATAATTACCATATTTTCATTTCTGTGGCGAATAAATAATTACTACCAAAATATTTACAAACAGTGTATCATAGTATAAAAATGATTTGGTTTATATTACTAAACGAAAACATAAACCAAAAAAAGTGTAACAAATCTACAGTTTGGTGTGGGGTTTGAACTGGCGTCACCCGATTGCAAAATAAACGCTAAGGAACCAACGCCTTTACTAACTAAGCTAGCAGGGCCGACAGAAATTCACTCGCTGATTTAAGTTGTTATGATACAACTCCTCCTTCATACATCGATATTCTAGTGATATTATGAGATTATACACGTTACTTTCTGTAGCTGGATAAGATATATGTTTGCTATGTATGTTTATTGGTGTAGATTATCTCTCGTTGGTTGCATTCGATATAATTATTCTGAAAACGAGCCCAAGCTCGGCGATACCTAGTCGACTTGTAGGCACATTCACATTCATTGTTTTCAATAAAATTCTATTCATGTGGAACGGTAAGATAACTGCTTGTTCCTCTATGATGACTAGTGTTTGTATTTCATCGGAATATTGCACAATAACTCATTCTGACGCTCGTTTCGACCCAAAAGCTATACTTGTAAACATGCTCTGAATGCATGGAAAGGGTCGGCCTGATGCGAGTGTGGGTCATAAGTGACGTCACATCTCGGCATCCCGAAAAGCGCGCCAAAAATATGCATATTCGAAAATGTCCAGATGTACAGCATTAAATGTGGAATTTCTAATTCATTGATTTTTTTGATTTTTTTTGGCTTGGTGGACATGGAAATAGATAGCAGGATGTAATATAACATGAATTCAAGCCATAGATATTTTTATTCCCTTTAATTATACGTTTTTTATTAGGCACTACATGTATTTATTTGCATCACCGATACAATGTTCTGAGAAATATGTATATATATATGTAAATTATTCTTGCCGGCGAATCGACAACGTTAAACGTGCAGTGCTCTTCGTTCTTACGGCGACGCTGTTTACTCTGGTCACCACGCCAATCATGGCCGATAACGATCTTTTCACTAACAAATAAAAAAACTACACATATGCACAAAAGGAGTATTTAGAGGACCTGTGTGTAAAACATAAAGGTTTGTTACGTTTTATTGGGATCAAGTTGTGGTCAGGACGTTAGTATTATGGCTAGTAAATAAGGCATGTCCACCCTATACTGTTATTCCGACTTGTACACTTATTTGGAATGCAATAGTATTTAATAGGATAGAACCAGTGTATTTTATTAAAATGCAATATCCATTGGAATGTGTTTGGTAGGTGGATGCTATCAGGTGTTTATTTGGATAAACAACAAATACTACATTACTAAAATATGCTTCATGTTAGATGGTGAAACATCATCTTATGCCAATGACCAAGAATCCCCACTTGTTGGTGGAAGTCATAGACCAGGTTACATTGTAAGAGCTGTTTTACAAAACTAACAACAAAAGAGTATGTGGTGTTTACTGTAAATACAATACAAACAAAAGTTGGGAAATATCCCACAACAGGTATAGAGAACATTACTGCTACACTCATCCGCATACACTACAGGTATAGAGAACATTACAGCTACACTCATCCGGATACACTACAGGTATAGAGAACATTACAGCAACACGCATCCGCATACACTACAGGTATAGAGAACATTACAGCTACACTCATCCGCATACACTACAGGTATAGAGTAGATTACAGCTACACTCATCCGCATACACTACAGGTATAGAGAACATTACAGCTACACTCATCCGCGTACACTACAGGTATAGAGAACATTACAGCTACACTCATCTGCGTACACTACAGGTATAGAGAACATTACAGCAACACGCATCCGCATACACTACAGGTATAGAGAACATTACAGCTACACTCATCCGCATACACTACAGGTATAGAGAACATTACAGCTACACTCATCCGCGTACACTACAGGTATAGAGAACATTACAGCTACACTCATCTGCGTACACTACAGGTATAGAGAACATTACAGCAACACGCATCCGCATACACTACAGGTATAGAGAACATTACAGCTACACTCATCCGCATACACTACAGGTATAGAGTAGATTACAGCTACACTCATCCGCATACACTACAGATATAAAGAACATTACAGCTACACTCATCCTCATCCGCGTACACTACGGGTATAGAGAACATTACAGCTACACTCATCCGCACACACTACAGGTATAGAGTAGATTACAGCTACACTCATCTGCGTACACTACAGGTATAGAGAACATTACAGCTACACTCATCCGCGTACACTACAGGTATAGAGAACGTTACAGCTACACTCATCTGCATACACTATAGCTTCTGTTACTGTTTGTCCAATCAGCAGAAAACATTGTGATACAGAGACATCCATTCTATGTGACTGTGTCTTCGTTGTGCAGAGAGATTGGTTCCATAGACACGCAGGACTTGGCCCGAGACACGTCGGGCACTCGGGCCTACTCTGTCTTCTTGATGGAGCTCGCGGAACGCATCCCGGCCCTCATGCTGCCAAACATGTGTGTGCTGGCTGCTCTACTCGATGAGGAGGTAACTATAGATCACTGCCAACATGTGTGTGCTAGCTACACTCTTGGATGAGGAACAGAACAGAACAGAAGTGGATTTATTTATCCAGACTACATCCAATAATAATATGACAACTTATAATACAAAAAGGTGTACAATGAGGATGATGGAGACTCCCACTAAGACTAGAAAAGAAGTCGCTTCCGTGGGAGCCACACATAGTATAATTATAGTTCAGTTTCTGTTGTAAGAAAACAAACATATTGTCTATTATCTAAGACATAAGCAGTAAAATAAAATAAGATACATCGTCAGTGAAAAATCCAAGATAGATTATTTTATTATAAGATGTGTGTTCATAGAATGGTGTGCGGTAAGCAATATTTTATGGTGTTTGGGTGTGGGTGAGGTCATTGTGGTTGATTGCGTGTATACAAGTAGGCATAACAATTAATGTTTGTGCACGTGTTGTAGTTATGAATGAAATGGTTCTTAGCGTAGTTTAAAAAACCATGTAAACTGTGTGTTTACAGTTTAGCTGACACACTAAGGGAAGTGTTGTTAATTGTGTTTGGTAAACTGTATTTAAGACAATTGTACCATAAATGTGAATTTTGTGTTGGTTGCATGTATTGTGATCATGGTATTTGTAGCTATTTTCCAACTTAGAAAATGAGCAGGTAATTTGTTATGTATAAATTTATAGTAAAATTTTAATTCTTGAAGGGCTAAAATATAATTTACTTTTAGTAAGTTTAATTTTTTTAATAACGGATCAGTGTGAGCATAAAAATGACTCAAAGTTATGCAAATAGCCCTTTTCTGAAGTTGATTAATTCTTTGAGAGTGGTACCCCCATGCTGTTAAGCAGTAAGTTATGTGGTATTAATAATGTATTATACAATATTATTGTTATTCTCATTGGCAGAATTTGTTTAAGTCTATTTAGTATACCGATTATTCTGGAACATTTGTTTGATACATTTTCAGAGTGTTTTCACCAGTTTAGATGTGTATCCAAAGTTAATCCCAGGAAATTAACACTGTCAACTTTTGTAATTATACTATTATTGATTTTAGGAATACCGGGTAGGTGTGTTAAATGTTTTTTTGTGTGTGTGGAATTCATGAATCAATGTTTTTAGCATCATCGGTGTGTGAGATTGTGAAATTGCTCATTGTACTCAACAAAGTAGTGTCGTCTGCATAAGATATAAAATTGAACATTTGGCTTGCTTGAGAAAAGTCATTAATATAAATAATAAACATAATTGGTCCAAGAATGGAGCCTTGGGGTACTCCGGTTTCTATTCTATATGAGACATCAGATTTTACATCATTAATTTCTACATATTGTGTTCTATTTGATAGATAACTTTCATAAAGTTTCAGAAACACCCCTTCATTGCCGTAATGTTTTAATTTACAAAGTAATGTATTGTGGTCTAAGGTATCAAATGCTTTAGAGATCAAGATATATGCTGAAAGGTACCTCATTATTATCCATGTAGGTTGTTATTCGCTCTACAAATTCTAATGCAGCATATTCCGTCGAGTGACCAGAAAGAAAGCCATACTGGGATTTCGTAAAAAGGTTGTTACTTTCAAAATAGGAAGCTAGTTGATTTCCCATAATTTTTTCCAATACTTTAGATATAGCAGGCAGGAGAGAAATTGGTCTATAGTTGTTGATTATTGATGGGTCACCGTTTTTAAATAACGGAATAACTTTGGCCACCTTAATTTTTCAGGGAATATTCCCGAATTAAAAACTTGATTTATAAGTAGCGTTAAAGATTTTATTATCTTAGGTGCGATTTGTTTTAACAAATTGGTTGAAATGAAATCAGACCCGGTACTATTTTTAGACGGAAGGTTGTCTATTGTTTTTTGTACAATTAGTTCGTCAACATTGTTAAGTACAAATTTGCAGTTAAAATGTTTATCAAAGTAATGCCTAAAGTCTTTGTCACCTAAATATGTCATGTTATTAACCAGTTTTCTGCCGATATTTATAAAGAAGGTGTTAAATGCGTTAGCTATATCTAGAGTGTTTGTAGTTTCTATATTATTTATACTGAATGATTCGGGAAAACTATTCTTCTTGTTTTTTCTTGAAATAATTTAATTTATAGTTTTTCACGTGTTTCTGATATCAGATTTACATTTAGCGAAAGTTGACGCAAAATAATGTTGTTTGGCTTCATGTAAGCTTCTCTTTAATATGGTACCATAAGGTTTGGCTTCATGTAAGCTTCTCTTTAATGTGGTACCATAAGGTTTGGCTTCATGTAAGCTTCTCTTTAATGTGGTACCATAAGGTTTGGCTTCATGTAAGCTTCTCTTTAGTATGGTACCATAAGGTTTGGCTTCATGTAAGCTTCTCTTTAGTATGGTACCATAAGGTTTGGCTTCATGTAAGCTTCTCTTTAATATGGTACCATAAGGTTTGGCTTCATGTAAGCTTCTCTTTAATATGGTACCATAAGGTTTGGCTTCATGTAAGCTTCTCTTTAGTATGGTACCATAAGGTTTGGCTTCATGTAAGCTTCTCTTTAATATGGTACCATAAGGTTTGGCTTCATGTAAGCTTCTCTTTAATATGGTACCATAAGGTTTGGCTTCATGTAAGCTTCTCTTTAGTATGGTACCATAAGGTTTGGCTTCATGTAAGCTTCTCTTTAGTATGGTACCATAAGGTTTGGCTTCATGTAAGCTTCTCTTTAATATGGTATAAGGTTTGGCTTCATGTAAGCTTCTCTTTAGTATGGTACCATAAGGTTTGGCTTCATGTAAGCTTCTCTTTAGTATGGTACCATAAGGTTTGGCTTCATGTAAGCTTCTCTTTAGTATGGTACCATAAGGTTTGGCTTCATGTAAGCTTCTCTTTAATATGGTACCATAAGGTTTGGCTTCATGTAAGCTTCTCTTTAATATGGTACCATAAGGTTTGGCTTCATGTAAGCTTCTCTTTAATATGGTACCATAAGGTTTGGCTTCATGTAAGCTTCTCTTTAATATGGTACCATAAGGTTTGGCTTCATGTAAGCTTCTCTTTAATATGGTACCATAAGGTTTGGCTTCACGTAAGCTTCTCTTTAATATGGTACCATAAGGTTTGGCTTCATGTAAGCTTCTCTTTAGTATGGTACCATAAGGTTTGGCTTCATGTAAGCTTCTCTTTAGTATGGTACCATAAGGTTTGGCTTCATGTAAGCTTCTCTTTAATATGGTACCATAAGGTTTGGCTTCATGTAAGCTTCTCTTTAATATGGTACCATAAGGTTTGGCTTCATGTAAGCTTCTCTTTAATATGGTACCATAAGGTTTGGCTTCATGTAAGCTTCTCTTTAGTATGGTACCATAAGGTTTGGCTTCATGTAAGCTTCTCTTTAGTATGGTACCATAAGGTTTGGCTTCATGTAAGCTTCTCTTTAATATGGTACCATAAGGTTTGGCTTCATGTAAGCTTCTCTTTAATATGGTACCATAAGGTACCATAAGGTTTGGCTTCATGTAAGCTTCTCTTTAATATGGTACCATAAGGTTTGGCTTCATGTAAGCTTCTCTTTAATATGGTACCATAAGGTTTGGCTTCATGTAAGCTTCTCTTTAATATGGTACCATAAGGTTTGGCTTCATGTAAGCTTCTCTTTAGTATGGTACCATAAGGTTTGGCTTCATGTAAGCTTCTCTTTAATATGGTACCATAAGGTTTGGCTTCATGTAAGCTTCTCTTTAATATGGTACCATAAGGTTTGGCTTCATGTAAGCTTCTCTTTAATATGGTACCATAAGGTTTGGCTTCATGTAAGCTTCTCTTTAATATGGTACCATAAGGTTTGGCTTCATGTAAGCTTCTCTTTAATATGGTACCATATAAGGTTTTAGTTAATACGCTTAATTTCGTATTCCTTGAATTAAGATTTGTAAGTTTCATTCTCTTATATAATTTATCTCAAAACTTTATGGATCTTAGCAGAGTCGTGGTAATCGATTTAGATTTTTTGTGTTTGTATTTATTAAACTTAACTAATTTGCTTACCATATGCTTGTTCTTGGCCATTTCAATTACTTCGAATATAATGTTGTAGTTTAGATTAGGGTCTGTCTTCAATTTTTTTTCAAGTAAGTTGTACAAATCAGACGAATTAATGTCATTTATTATATTTTGAGTGGCTTTATCGTTTATTGTGTTCATTTTAATCCATCTAGGGTTTGGTGGATTTACTAACAAAATTTCTGAGAGAATAAAGCAAGGGAGGTGATCGGATATCTTATTTATTAATATACCAGAAGTAGTTAAGGATATAGAACTGACTTTTACAGAATATATTGTCAATTAATGTGCCACTTGAGCGTGATAATCTTGTGGGAAGTGTAATTTGTGGAAATCAACTGTGAGGTGTCAACAGATCGAAGAATTCACTGCAAATTGGTATTTTGTTTATTTTGAAGAGATTAAGGTTGAAGTCTCAATGAATCGAAGGCAGTGCTAATATTTGTGTTCGATTGTTCTATTGACAAGATAAGTGTGGTGAATTCATTACTAAATTGCCTGACATGTTCTCTTATCATACTCGGAGGTCTGTATTTGTTGCCAATAGTAATTGGTTTTGATAAACTACCTCCAGTTACATTAGTAATTAGTCCCTCCCAGTGTTTGTACGTATTTATGTTTAGTTTTATTATATGTTGGAATCTTTTGTCAATATATGTGATTAAGCCACCATTGTTACTGCTGCTCTTTCCTTGAGCAATACAAGCGTACCCAGGTAGTTGTATATTTGCTAAGTCGGTTAAGTTGGATATCCAACATTCTTGTAGACAAATTACACTAAATTTATAATTTATGTCCTGTAGTGAGCTGACGAATGAAACTAGTTCATCAAATTTAAAATTTATAGATTGAATATTTAAGCTGAGTATTGAAAATTGTCCATTTTTGTCATCAGCAAGTATCTTAAAGTGATCTATGTCGTAATACGATGAATGTTTTATGACTTGCAGTTCATTGTTATCAATATTTAATGTGTTAATTAAATTGTTGTTGTCAATACCACCCAAGTATGAAAGAAAACTGCGATCAAATTGTTTTGTCATTAATTGGTAGATCAAGAAGTATGAAAAACCAATATGTACTCGTGCATGGTCCAGTGTATAAAGAGGGTATTTGCACCAAAGAGGCAATCAATAATGTCTTGGTGAACGCTAACCGAATAATATAATTTTGAGTAGTTGCATCATTGTGTTTGTTTGTATGTTTTGTTAGACAATGTTCAACAGTACAGTACAGTACACATAGTCAACAAGAAGAAACAGAAACAAATGGCTTTGCTGGCTGCATAACAAGATATTACCATGCCATAGCTCACAACAATGAAGTGAGATCTAATAGCTTAAACCACTGTACAGTAATACACTAGATGAGAGATTACAAAATAACCAAAGGAGTTACCTACGAAATATATATAAGCATTACGTAGTTACATTAATTATAACATTGCTCATAACAAAGTGGAACCGTATTCGAGGCCATGTTTTTTATATATAATTATATGCCCTAGAACAACAATGTGTGCTAGGCTTACTTAGCCACTTCATTAAAATTAATAATTGAAAAGTATCGTCTTAAGTAAACCAAAAATTACAGGCATACCATCCATTATTAAACCACATAGGAAAAGACATGTACATTTACAATACATGATTATGACATATAACGTACTAAAAGCGTATCAGGTTAATTAGTAGGTACCCAACAATCAGTAACTTGATGTTTACACTAAACACTGTACTTGCAAGAAAAGAAAAGAAAAAAGATGAATGAAAGGTTAAATCTTTCTAATGAGTAGAGTCAGAAACTACTGCATCATGCCACGTAACTACATGTGATAGACATCGTGCCACGTAACTACATGTGATAGACATCGTGCCACGTAACTACATGTCATAGACATCGTGCCACGTAACTACATGTCATAGACATCGTGCCACGTAACTACATGTGATAAGACACAAGTAGTTTTGTAAGTCTACTGGTATGTCAGAATGTCGTTTGAGCTTGTGATTTGGGATCACGTTATGATTGTCTTTGATAATAATCTTGTTAGCTATACTGCTATATGAGTAGGTAACTATAGATCAGTGCTAACATGTGTGTGTTAGCTACACTCCTGGATGAGGAGGTAACTATAGATCACTGCCAATGTGTGTGTGTTAGTTACACTCCTGGATGACGAGGTAACTATAGATCACTGCCAACATGTGTGTGTTAGCTACACTCTTGGATGATGAGGTAACTATAGATCACTGCTAACACGTGTGTGTTAGCTACACTCGTGGATGAGGAGGTAACTATAGATCACTGCTAACGTGTGTGTGTTAGCTACACTCCTGGATGAGGAGGTAACTATAGATCACTGCTAACGTGTGAGTATTAGCTACACTCCTGGATGAGGAGGTAAATATAGATCACTGCCAACATGTGTGAGTTAGCAACACTCTTGGATGAGGAGGTAACTATAGATCACTGCCAATGTGTGTGTGAGTTAGCAACACTCTTGGATGAGGAGGTAACTATAGATCACTGCCAACATGTGTGTTAGTTATACTCCTGGATGAGTAGGTAACTATAGATCACTGTCAGCGTGTGTGTGTTAGCTATACTCCTGGATGAGTATGTAACTATAGATCACTGCCAGCGTGTGTGTGTTAGCTATACTCCTGGATGAGTAAGTAACTATAGATCACTGCCAGCGTGTGTGTGTTAGCTATACTCCTGGATGAGTAGGTAACTATAGATCACTGCCATCATGTGTGTTAGTTATACTCCTGGATGAGTAGGTAACTATATATCACTGCCAGCGTGTGTGTGTTAGGTATACTCCTGGATGAGTATGTAACTATAGATCACTGCCAGCGTGTGTGTGTTAGCTATACTCCTGGATGAGTAGGTAACTATAGATCACTGCCAGCGTGTGTGTGTTAGCTATACTCCTGGATGAGTAGGTAACTATAGATCACTGCCAGCGTGTGTGTGTTAGTTATACTCCTGGATGAGTAGGTAACTATATATCACTGCCAGCGTGTGTGTTAGGTATACTCCTGGATGAGTATGTAACTATAGATCACTGCCAGCGTGTGTGTGTTAGTTATACTCCTGGATGAGTAGGTAACTATAGATCACTGCTAATGTGTGTGTGTGTGTTAGCTATACTCCTGGATGAGTAGGCAACTATAGATCACTGCCAACATGTGTGTTAGCTATATTCCTATATGAGTAGGTAACTATAGATCAGTGCTAACATGTGTGTGTTAGCTACACTCCTGGATGAGGAGGTAACTATAGATCACTGCCAATGTGTGTGTGTTAGTTACACTCCTGGATGACGAGGTAACTATAGATCACTGCCAACATGTGTGTGTTTGCTACACTCTTGGATGATGAGGTAACTATAGATCACTGCTAACATGTGTGTGTTAGCTACACTCCTGGATGAGGAGGTAACTATAGATCACTGCCAACTTGTGTGTGTTAGTTATACTCCTGGATGAGTAGGTAACTATATATCACTGCCAGCGTGTGTGTGTTAGGTATACTCCTGGATGAGTATGTAACTGTAGATCACTGCCAGCGTGTGTGTGTTAGTTATACTCCTGGATGAGTAGGTAACTATAGATCACTGCTAATGTGTGTGTGTGTTAGCTATACTCCTGGATGAGTAGGTAACTATAGATCACTGCCAACATGTGTGTTAGCTATACTCCTATATGAGTAGGTAACTATAGATCAGTGCTAACATGTGTGTGTTAGCTACACTCCTGGATGAGGAGGTAACTATAGATCACTGCCAATGTGTGTGTGTTAGTTACACTCCTGGATGACGATGTAACTATAGATCACTGCCAACATGTGTGTGTTAGCTACACTCCTGGATGACGAGGTAACTATAGATCATTGCCAACATGTGTGTTAGCTATACTCCTATATGAGTAGGTAACTATAGATCAGTGCTAACATGTGTGTGTTAGCTACACTCCTGGATGAGGAGGTAACTATAGATCACTGCCAATGTGTGTGTTAGTTACACTCCTGGATGACGATGTAACTATAGATCACTGCCAACATGTGTGTGTTAGGTACACTCCTGGATGACGAGGTAACTATAGATCACTGCCAACATGTGTGTTAGCTATACTCCTATATGAGTAGGTAACTATAGATCAGTGCTAACATGTGTGTGTTAGCTACACTCCTGGATGAGGAGGTAACTATTGATCACTGCCAATGTGTGTGTGTTAGTTACACTCCTGGATGACGAGGTAACTATAGATCACTGCCAACATGTGTGTGTTAGCTACACTCTTGGATGACGAGGTAACTATAGATCACTGCCAATGTGTGTGTGTTAGTTACACTCCTGGATGACGAGGTAACTATAGATCACTACCAACATGTGTGTGTTAGCTGCAATCCTGGATGACGAGGTAACTATAGATCACTGCCAACGTGTGTTAGCTATACTCCTATATGAGTAGGTAACTATAGATCAGTGCTAACATGTGTGTGTTAGCTACACTCCTGGATGAGGAGGTAACTATAGATCACTGCCAATGTGTGTGTGTTAGTTACACTCCTGTATGACGAGGTAACTATAGATCACTGCCAACATGTGTGTGCTAGCTACACTCTTGGATGACGAGGTAACTATAGATCACTGCCAACATGTGTGTGTTAGCTACACTCTTGGATGATGAGGTAACTATAGATCACTGCCAACATGTGTGTGTTAGCTATACTCCTGGATGATGAGGTAACTATAGATCACTGCTAACATGTGTGTGCTAGCTACACTCTTGGATGACGAGGTAACTATAGATCACTGCCAACATGTGTGTGTTAGCTACACTCTTCGATGATGAGGTAACTATAGATCACTGCCAACATGTGTGTGTTAGCTACACTCTTGGATGACAAGATAACTATAGATCACTGCCAACATGTGTGTGTTAGCTACACTCTTCGATGATGAGGTAACTATAGATCACTGCCAACATGTGTGTGTTAGCTGCACTCTTGGATGATGAGGTAACTATAGATCACTGCCAACATGTGTGTGTTAGCTACACTCCTGGATGACGAGGTAACTGTAGATCACTGCCAACATGTGTGTGTTAGCTACACTCCTGGATGACGAGGTAACTGTAGATCACTGCCAACATGTGTGTGATAGCTACACTCCTATATGATGAGGTAACTATAGATCACTGCCAACATGTGTGTGTTAGCTACACTCTTGGATGACGAGGTAACTATAGATCACTGCCAACTTGTGTGTGTTAGCTACACTCTTGGATGACGAGGTAACTATATATCACTGCCAACATGTGTGTGTTAGCTACACTCTTGGATGACGAGGTAACTATATATCACTGCCAACATGTGTGTGTTAGCTACACTCTTGGATGACGAGGTAACTATATATCACTGCCAACTTGTGTGTGTTAGCTACACTCTTGGATGACGAGGTAACTATATATCACTGCCAACATGTGTGTGTTAGCTACACTCTTGGATGACGAGGTAACTATATATCACTGCCAACATGTGTGTGTTAGCTACAATCCTGGATGACGAGGTAACTATAGATCACTGCCAACGTGTGTTAGCTATACTCCTATATGAGTAGGTAACTATAGATCAGTGCTAACATGTGTGTGTTAGCTACACTCCTGGATGAGGAGGTAACTATAGATCACTGCCAATGTGTGTGTGTTAGTTACACTCCTGGATGACGAGGTAACTATAGATCACTGCCAACATGTGTGTGTTAGCTACACTCTTGGATGACGAGGTAACTATAGATCACTGCCAACTTGTGTGTGTTAGCTACACTCTTGGATGATGAGGTAACTATAAATCACTGCTAACATGTGTGTGTTAGCTACACTCTTGGATGAGGAGGTAACTATAGATCACTGCCAACTTGTGTGTGTTAGTTATACTCCTGGATGAGTAGGTAACTATATATCACTGCCAGCGTGTGTGTGTTAGGTATACTCCTGGATGAGTATGTAACTGTAGATCACTGCCAGCGTGTGTGTGTTAGTTATACTCCTGGATGAGTAGGTAACTATAGATCACTGCTAATGTGTGTGTGTGTTAGCTATACTCCTGGATGAGTAGGTAACTATAGATCACTGCCAACATGTGTGTTAGCTATACTCCTATATGAGTAGGTAACTATAGATCAGTGCTAACATGTGTGTGTTAGCTACACTCCTGGATGAGGAGGTAACTATAGATCACTGCCAATGTGTGTGTGTTAGTTACACTCCTGGATGACGATGTAACTATAGATCACTGCCAACATGTGTGTGTTAGCTACACTCCTGGATGACGAGGTAACTATAGATCATTGCCAACATGTGTGTTAGCTATACTCCTATATGAGTAGGTAACTATAGATCAGTGCTAACATGTGTGTGTTAGCTACACTCCTGGATGAGGAGGTAACTATAGATCACTGCCAATGTGTGTGTTAGTTACACTCCTGGATGACGATGTAACTATAGATCACTGCCAACATGTGTGTGTTAGGTACACTCCTGGATGACGAGGTAACTATAGATCACTGCCAACATGTGTGTTAGCTATACTCCTATATGAGTAGGTAACTATAGATCAGTGCTAACATGTGTGTGTTAGCTACACTCCTGGATGAGGAGGTAACTATTGATCACTGCCAATGTGTGTGTGTTAGTTACACTCCTGGATGACGAGGTAACTATAGATCACTGCCAACATGTGTGTGTTAGCTACACTCTTGGATGACGAGGTAACTATAGATCACTGCCAATGTGTGTGTGTTAGTTACACTCCTGGATGACGAGGTAACTATAGATCACTGCCAACATGTGTGTGTTAGCTGCAATCCTGGATGACGAGGTAACTATAAATCACTGCCAACGTGTGTTAGCTATACTCCTATATGAGTAGGTAACTATAGATCAGTGCTAACATGTGTGTGTTAGCTACACTCCTGGATGAGGAGGTAACTATAGATCACTGCCAATGTGTGTGTGTTAGTTACACTCCTGTATGACGAGGTAACTATAGATCACTGCCAACATGTGTGTGCTAGCTACACTCTTGGATGACGAGGTAACTATAGATCACTGCCAACATGTGTGTGTTAGCTACACTCTTGGATGATGAGGTAACTATAGATCACTGCCAACATGTGTGTGTTAGCTATACTCCTGGATGATGAGGTAACTATAGATCACTGCTAACATGTGTGTGCTAGCTACACTCTTGGATGACGAGGTAACTATAGATCACTGCCAACATGTGTGTGTTAGCTACACTCTTCGATGATGAGGTAACTATAGATCACTGCCAACATGTGTGTGTTAGCTACACTCTTGGATGACAAGATAACTATAGATCACTGCCAACATGTGTGTGTTAGCTGCACTCTTGGATGATGAGGTAACTATAGATCACTGCCAACATGTGTGTGTTAGCTACACTCCTGGATGACGAGGTAACTGTAGATCACTGCCAACATGTGTGTGTTAGCTACACTCCTGGATGACGAGGTAACTGTAGATCACTGCCAACATGTGTGTGATAGCTACACTCCTATATGATGAGGTAACTATAGATCACTGCCAACATGTGTGTGTTAGCTACACTCTTGGATGACGAGGTAACTATAGATCACTGCCAACTTGTGTGTGTTAGCTACACTCTTGGATGACGAGGTAACTATATATCACTGCCAACATGTGTGTGTTAGCTACACTCTTGGATGACGAGGTAACTATATATCACTGCCAACTTGTGTGTGTTAGCTACACTCTTGGATGACGAGGTAACTATATATCACTGCCAACATGTGTGTGTTAGCTACACTCTTGGATGACGAGGTAACTATATATCACTGCCAACTTGTGTGTGTTAGCTACACTCTTGGATGACGAGGTAACTATATATCACTGCCAACATGTGTGTGTTAGCTACACTCTTGGATGACGAGGTAACTATATATCACTGCCAACATGTGTGTGTTAGCTACAATCCTGGATGACGAGGTAACTATAGATCACTGCCAACGTGTGTTAGCTATACTCCTATATGAGTAGGTAACTATAGATCAGTGCTAACATGTGTGTGTTAGCTACACTCCTGGATGAGGAGGTAACTATAGATCACTGCCAATGTGTGTGTGTTAGTTACACTCCTGGATGACGAGGTAACTATAGATCACTGCCAACATGTGTGTGTTAGCTACACTCTTGGATGACGAGGTAACTATAGATCACTGCTAACTTGTGTGTGTTAGCTACACTCTTGGATGATGAGGTAACTATAAATCACTGCTAACATGTGTGTGTTAGCTACACTCTTGGATGAGGAGGTAACTATAGATCACTGCCAACTTGTGTGTGTTAGCTACACTCTTGGATGATGAGGTAACTATAGATCACTGCCAACATGTGTGTGTTAGCTACACTCTTCGATGATGAGGTAACTATAGATCACTGCTAACATGTGTGTGTTAGCTACACTCTTGGATGATGAGGTAACTATAGATCACTGCTAACATGTGTGTGTTAGCTACACTCCTGGATGACGAGGTAACTATAGATCACTGCCAACTTGTGTGTGTTAGCTACACTCCTGGATGACGAGGTAACTATAGATCACTGCCAACATGTGTGTGTTAGCTACACTCCTGGATGACGAGGTAACTATAGATCACTGCTAACATGTGTGTGTTAGCTACACTCCTGGATGAGTAGGTAACTATAGATCACTGCCAACTTGTGTGTGTTAGCTACACTCTTCGATGATGAGGTAACTATAGATCACTGCCAACATGTGTGTGTTAGCTACACTCTTGGATGATGAGGTAACTATATATCACTGCTAACATGTGTGTGTTAGCTACACTCCTGGATGAGGAGGTAACTATAGATCACTGCCAATGTGTGTGTGTTAGCTACACTCCTGGATGACGAGGTAACTGTAGATCACTGCCAACGTGTCTGTGTTAGCTATACTCCTGGATGAGTAGGTAACTATAGATCACTGCCAACGTGTGTGCGTTAGCTATACTCCTGGATGAGTAAGTAACTGTAGATCACTGCCAGCGTGTGTGTGTTAGCTACACTCCTATATGAGTAGGTAACTATAGATCACTGCCAACATGTGTGTGTTAGCTACACTCCTGGATGAGTAGGTAACTATAGATCACTGCCAACGTGTGTGTGTTAGCTATACTCCTGGATGAGTAGGTAACTATAGATCACTGCCAACGTGTGTGCGTTAGCTACACTCCTATATGAGTAGGTAACTATAGATCACTGCCAACATGTGTGTGTTAGCTATACTCCTGGATGAGTAGGTAACTATAGATCACTGCCAACGTGTGTGTGTTAGCTATACTCCTGGATGAGTAGGTAACTATAGATCACTGCCAACGTGTGTGTGTTAGCTATACTCCTGGATGAGTAGGTAACTATAGATCACTGCCAACATGTGTGTGTTAGCTATACTCCTGGATGAGTAGGTAACTATAGATCACTGCCAACGTGTGTGCGTTAGCTATACTCCTGGATGATGAGGTAACTATAGATCACTGCTAACATGTGTGTGCTAGCTACACTCTTGGATGACGAGGTAACTATAGATCACTGCCAACATGTGTGTGTTAGCTACACTCTTCGATGATGAGGTAACTATAGATCACTGCCAACATGTGTGTGTTAGCTACACTCTTGGATGACAAGATAACTATAGATCACTGCCAACATGTGTGTGTTAGCTGCACTCTTGGATGATGAGGTAACTATAGATCACTGCCAACATGTGTGTGTTAGCTACACTCCTGGATGACGAGGTAACTGTAGATCACTGCCAACATGTGTGTGTTAGCTACACTCCTGGATGACGAGGTAACTGTAGATCACTGCCAACATGTGTGTGATAGCTACACTCCTATATGATGAGGTAACTATAGATCACTGCCAACATGTGTGTGTTAGCTACACTCTTGGATGACGAGGTAACTATAGATCACTGCCAACTTGTGTGTGTTAGCTACACTCTTGGATGACGAGGTAACTATATATCACTGCCAACATGTGTGTGTTAGCTACACTCTTGGATGACGAGGTAACTATATATCACTGCCAACATGTGTGTGTTAGCTACACTCTTGGATGACGAGGTAACTATATATCACTGCCAACTTGTGTGTGTTAGCTACACTCTTGGATGACGAGGTAACTATATATCACTGCCAACATGTGTGTGTTAGCTACACTCTTGGATGACGAGGTAACTATATATCACTGCCAACATGTGTGTGTTAGCTACAATCCTGGATGACGAGGTAACTATAGATCACTGCCAACGTGTGTTAGCTATACTCCTATATGAGTAGGTAACTATAGATCAGTGCTAACATGTGTGTGTTAGCTACACTCCTGGATGAGGAGGTAACTATAGATCACTGCCAATGTGTGTGTGTTAGTTACACTCCTGGATGACGAGGTAACTATAGATCACTGCCAACATGTGTGTGTTAGCTACACTCTTGGATGACGAGGTAACTATAGATCACTGCTAACTTGTGTGTGTTAGCTACACTCTTGGATGATGAGGTAACTATAAATCACTGCTAACATGTGTGTGTTAGCTACACTCTTGGATGAGGAGGTAACTATAGATCACTGCCAACTTGTGTGTGTTAGCTACACTCTTGGATGATGAGGTAACTATAGATCACTGCCAACATGTGTGTGTTAGCTACACTCTTCGATGATGAGGTAACTATAGATCACTGCTAACATGTGTGTGTTAGCTACACTCTTGGATGATGAGGTAACTATAGATCACTGCTAACATGTGTGTGTTAGCTACACTCCTGGATGACGAGGTAACTATAGATCACTGCCAACTTGTGTGTGTTAGCTACACTCCTGGATGACGAGGTAACTATAGATCACTGCCAACATGTGTGTGTTAGCTACACTCCTGGATGACGAGGTAACTATAGATCACTGCTAACATGTGTGTGTTAGCTACACTCCTGGATGAGTAGGTAACTATAGATCACTGCCAACTTGTGTGTGTTAGCTACACTCTTCGATGATGAGGTAACTATAGATCACTGCCAACATGTGTGTGTTAGCTACACTCTTGGATGATGAGGTAACTATATATCACTGCTAACATGTGTGTGTTAGCTACACTCCTGGATGAGGAGGTAACTATAGATCACTGCCAATGTGTGTGTGTTAGCTACACTCCTGGATGACGAGGTAACTGTAGATCACTGCCAACGTGTCTGTGTTAGCTATACTCCTGGATGAGTAGGTAACTATAGATCACTGCCAACGTGTGTGCGTTAGCTATACTCCTGGATGAGTAAGTAACTGTAGATCACTGCCAGCGTGTGTGTGTTAGCTACACTCCTATATGAGTAGGTAACTATAGATCACTGCCAACATGTGTGTGTTAGCTACACTCCTGGATGAGTAGGTAACTATAGATCACTGCCAACGTGTGTGTGTTAGCTATACTCCTGGATGAGTAGGTAACTATAGATCACTGCCAACGTGTGTGCGTTAGCTATACTCCTGGATGAGTAAGTAACTATAGATCACTGCCAGCGTGTGTGTGTTAGCTACACTCCTATATGAGGAGGTAACTATAGATCACTGCCAACGTGTGTGCGTTAGCTATACTCCTGGATGAGTAAGTAACTATAGATCACTGCCAGCGTGTGTGTGTTAGCTACACTCCTATATGAGGAGGTAACTATAGATCACTGCCAACGTGTGTGCGTTAGCTATACTCCTGGATGAGTAAGTAACTATAGATCACTGCCAGCGTGTGTGTGTTAGCTACACTCCTATATGAGGAGGTAACTATAGATCACTGCCAACGTGTGTGCGTTAGCTATACTCCTGGATGAGTAAGTAACTATAGATCACTGCCAGCGTGTGTGTGTTAGCTACACTCCTATATGAGGAGGTAACTATAGATCACTGCCAACGTGTGTGCGTTAGCTATACTCCTGGATGAGTAAGTAACTATAGATCACTGCCAGCGTGTGTGTGTTAGCTACACTCCTATATGAGGAGGTAACTGTAGATCACAGCCAACGTGTGTGTGTTAGCTATATTCCTGGATGAGTAGGTAACTATAGATCACTGCCAACGTGTGTGTGTTAGCTATACTCCTGGACGAGTAGGTAACTATAGATCACTGCCAACGTGTCTGTGTTAGCTATACTCCTGGATGAGTAGGTAACTATAGATCACTGCCAACGTGTGTGCGTTAGCTATACTCCTGGATGAGTAAGTAACTGTAGATCACTGCCAGCGTGTGTGTGTTAGCTACACTCCTATATGAGTAGGTAACTATAGATCACTGCCAACATGTGTGTGTTAGCTACACTCCTGGATGAGTAGGTAACTATAGATCACTGCCAACGTGTGTGTGTTAGCTATACTCCTGGATGAGTAGGTAACTATAGATCACTGCCAACGTGTGTGCGTTAGCTACACTCCTATATGAGTAGGTAACTATAGAGCACTGCCAACATGTGTGTGTTAGCTATACTCCTGGATGAGTAGGTAACTATAGATCACTGCCAACGTGTGTGTGTTAGCTATACTCCTGGATGAGTAGGTAACTATAGATCACTGCCAACGTGTGTGCGTTAGCTACACTCCTATATGAGTAGGTAACTATAGATCACTGCCAACATGTGTGTGTTAGCTATACTCCTGGATGAGTAGGTAACTATAGATCACTGCCAACATGTGTGTGTTAGCTATACTCCTGGATGAGTAGGTAACTATAGATCACTGCCAACGTGTGTGCGTTAGCTATTCTCCTGGATGAGTAAGTAACTATAGATCACTGCCAGCGTGTGTGTGTTAGCTACACTCCTATATGAGTAGGTAACTTTAGATCACTGCCAACATGTGTGTGTTAGCTATACTCCTGGATGAGGAGGTAACTATAGATCACTGCCAACGTGTGTGTGTTAGCTACACTCCTATACGAGGAAGTAGCTATAGATTACTGTCAACACTTGTGTGTGTGCGGGCAGGCGGGTGGGTATGGATGTGTTTATGTGTGTGCGGGCAGGCTGGTGGGTATGGATGTGTTTATGTGTGTGCGGGCAGGCGGGTGGGTATGGATGTGTTTATGTGTGTGCGGGCAGGCGGGTGGGTATGGATGTGTTTATGTGTGTGCGGGCAGGCTGGTGGGTATGGATGTGTTTATGTGTGTGCGGGCAGGCGGGTGGGTATGGATGTGTTTATGTGTGTGCGGGCAGGCGGGTGGGTATGGATGTGTTTGTGTGTGTGCGGGCAGGCGGGTGGGTATGGATGTGTTTGTGTGTGTGCGGGCAGGCGGGTGGGTATGGATGTGTTTATGTGTGTGCGGGCAGGCGGGTGGGTATGGATGTGTTTGTGTGTGTGCGGGCAGGCGGGTGGGTATGGATGTGTGTTAGCTACCCTCCTATACGAGGACGTAGCTATAGATTACTGTCAACACTTGTGTGTGTGCGAGGCATAGATTACTGTCAACACTTGTGTGTGTGCGGGCAGGCGGGTGGGTATGGATGTGTTTATGTGTGTGCGGGCAGGCGGGTGGGTATGGATGTGTTTATGTGTGTGCGGGCAGGCTGGTGGGTATGGATGTGTTTATGTGTGTGCGGGCAGGCGGGTGGGTATGGATGTGTTTATGTGTGTGCGGGCAGGCGGGTGGGTATGGATGTGTTTATGTGTGTGCGGGCAGGCTGGTGGGTATGGATGTGTTTATGTGTGTGCGGGCAGGCGGGTGGGTATGGATGTGTTTATGTGTGTGCGGGCAGGCGGGTGGGTATGGATGTGTTTATGTGTGTGCGGGCAGGCTGGTGGGTATGGATGTGTTTATGTGTGTGCGGGCAGGCTGGTGGGTATGGATGTGTTTATGTGTTTGCGGGCAGGCTGGTGGGTATGGATGTGTGTTAGCTACTCTAATGACTGTCTATGCTGATTTGGTCACAAGGTAAACCAGAAAGTTGCAAGATATAGTGAGTAATCAGTAAGACCATTGCAACATTTATTACATTGTGTATCCACCTTAGCTCTCTGGCGTATTGATCTATCTGTTGATGACTTTGATATGGCTTATCCATTCTGATACTGACTAACCCTTTTGTCTTGATGCCTCTGAAACTGGTTTCCGAGGATTTAGGGACAAAAGAACTTACCTTATTATTATTGTTAATACTAGAGAACAATCATATTCTGTTGAACACTATGTTTTGAGCATGACCACAGCTGTTACCTCTTACACCTGCGTGTTGTGTTGAGCATGACCACTGCTGTTACCTCTTACACCTGCGTGTTGTGTTGAGCATGACCACTGCTGTTACCTCTTACACCTGCGTGTTGTGTTGAGCATGACCACTGCTGTTAACTCTTACACCTGCGTGTTGTGTTGAGCATGGCCACTGCTGTTACCTCTTATACCTGCGTGTTGTGTTGAGCATGACCACTGCTGTTAACACTTACACCTGCGTGTTGTGTTGAGCATGACCACTGCTGTTAACTCTTACACCTGCGTGTTGTGTTGAGCATGACCACTGCTGTTGTGTTGACATGACCACTGCTGTTATACCTGCGTGTTGTGTTGAGCATGACCACTGCTGTTACCTCTTATACCTGCGTGTTGTGTTGAGCATGACCACTGCTGTTACCACTTACACCTGCGTGTTGTGTTGAGCATGACCACTGCTGTTACCTCTTATACCTGCGTGTTGTGTTGAGCATGACCACTGCTGTTACCTCTTACACCTGCGTGTTGTGTTGAGCATGACCACTGCTGTTACCACTTACACCTGCGTGTTGTGTTGAGCATGACCACTGCTGTTACCACTTACACCTGCGTGTTGTGTTGAGCATGACCACTGCTGTTACCTCTTATACCTGCGTGTTGTGTTGACATGACCACTGCTGTTACCTCTTACACCTGCGTGTTGTGTTGAGCATGACCACTGCTGTTACCTCTTACACCTGCGTGTTGTGTTGAGCATGACCACTGCTGTTACCTCTTACACCTGCGTGTTGTGTTGAGCATGACCACTGCTGTTACCTCTTATACCTGCGTGTTGTGTTGAGCATGACCACTGCTGTTACCTCTTACACCTGCGTGTTGTGTTGAGCATGACCACTGCTGTTACCTCTTATACCTGCGTGTTGTGTTGAGCATGACCACTGCTGTTACCTCTTATACCTGCGTGTTGTGTTGAGCATGACCACTGCTGTTACCTCTTACACCTGCGTGTTGTGTTGAGCATGACCACTGCTGTTACCACTTACACCTCCGTGTTGTGTTGAGCATGACCACTGCTGTTACCACTTACACCTGCGTGTTGTGTTGAGCATGACCACTGCTGTTAACACTTACACCTGCGTGTTGTTTGAGCATGACCACTGCTGTTACCTCTTATACCTGCGTGTTGTGTTGACATGACCACTGCTGTTACCTCTTACACCTGCGTGTTGTGTTGAGCATGACCACTGCTGTTACCTCTTACACCTGCGTGTTGTGTTGAGCATGACCACTGCTGTTACCTCTTATACCTGCGTGTTGTGTTGAGCATGACCACTGCTGTTACCACTTACACCTGCGTGTTGTGTTGAGCATGACCACTGCTGTTACCACTTACACCTCCGTGTTGTGTTGAGCATGACCACTGCTGTTAACACTTACACCTGCGTGTTGTGTTGAGCATGACCACTGCTGTTACCTCTTATACCTGCGTGTTGTGTTGAGCATGACCACTGCTGTTACCTCTTATACCTGCGTGTTGTGTTGAGCATGACCCCTGCTGTTACCTCTTATACCTGCGTGTTGTGTTGAGCATGACCACTGCTGTTACCTCTTATACCTGCGTGTTGTGTTGAGTATGACCACTGCTGTTACCTCTTATACCTGCGTGTTGTGTTGAGCATGACCACTGCTGTTAACTCTTACACCTGCGTGTTGTGTTGAGCATGACCACTGCTGTTACCTCTTATACCTGCGTGTTGTGTTGACATGACCACTGCTGTTACCTCTTATACCTGCGTGTTGTGTTGACATGACCACTGCTGTTACCTCTTACACCTGATATGTGTTGTGTTGACATGACCACTGCTGCTACATCTTACACCTGATATGTGTTGTGTTGACATGACCTCTGCTACTACCTCTTACACCTGATATGTGTTGTGTTGACATGACCTCTGCTACTACCTCTTACACCTGATATGTGTTGTGTTGACATGACCACTGCTACTACCTCTTACACCTGATATGTGTTGTGTTGAAATGACCACTGCTGGTACCTCTTACACCTGATATGTGTTGTGTTGACATGACCACTGCTACTACCTCTTACACCTGATATGTGTTGTGTTGAAATGACCACTGCTGCTACCTCTTACACCTGATATGTGTTGTGTTGACATGACCACTGCTGTTACCTCTTACACCTGATATGTGTTGTGTTGACATGACCACTGCTGCTACCTCTTACACCTGATATGTGTTGTGTTGCATGCAGCCGTACACGATGCGTAACTGTGTGCTGAGCATCATGGGAGAGATGGTGGTGCATCTGCTGAGTAAGGACAGCGTGGGAGAGAAGGAGAAGGCAACGAGAGATCAGTTCCTCGACAGACTGGAGGTGCGTTAAAGTGTCTTCAATGTTTCATCTTGAAGATGTACATTTTGCGAATTGTTGTTGTCTTTTTCAGAAACTGCATTTGTATTTGATGTTTGTTTGTTATATATTTAATATAACACATATCAAATAGAGTGTTTCCCTTGGGTAAAATGATGGGTGAGGTGGTAGGGATGGCCTATGCGAGCGCTGCAGGTGCGAAGCAGCACTAGGGGGGTCTGGGGAGATATTTTTTAAACTATGCATTCTCAGGTACGTAAAACAATAAGACACTACTTGTAAATGTAGTAATAATGATTGTTTCATCGTGTTGAGGTGTGGTTTCCACTTTACCACTGGTACTCAGTTGAGGTGTGGTTTCCACTTGATCACAGGTACTTGGTTGTGGTGATGTTTTCCTTGTTACAGAGTCAGTAAAAAAGTAAAAGGTAAGTTCTTACATAGTGCAGTATCCAGTCCTAAGGACTGCTCAAAGCGCTTTACACTTTACTCCCTGGCAGACCTGTTCAGTCGAATACCATCTCGACTTCTCTGGGAAGCATCCAGTGGTATCAACTGAAGACTCTTCCATCATCAACTTTAAATGATTATAATATCATAATATTATGGTAAATTTGTGGTTTATGTTCAAAAGATTATATTTTATTTGTTGCTAGCATGCTGTGCAATTAATTAAGCAGTTATTTCTGGAATGCTACAAAAGTATGTTTCTATTAATCGCAAGAACGTTTCTAAAATTGTGTCATTTTTTTTAAAAACAGTATATGTTGTTTAGTATATCCAATTTCTGTGCAAAAATATCATTGTCTAGCCCAAGTTTTTGATAACCCGTTAGTATATACTGTTTTGGGCAATAGGCATCTTTTCTGAGATGTGAACTTCGATTAGTTGAATAGATTTGTGCCACAAGTTATGGGCACTTGTGTCGAATCCGGACCCACCTCGATTTCGCCATTATAACTTGAGTTTTACCTAACTTTAATACCTCAGTGAGATAGTTCCATCATTCAGCATTAACCTAGCCATATTTATCTTTAAGAATATTGCGTCTTACACCCATCTGAGGCATAAATAGCACCCCAGTTCGTATCAACATTCGCTGCTATATCGCTCATTTTATGCACGCAATGCTGTAACGCACGGCTGCAGCAGTGTTGACTAGTGCAAACCGGATCACTATTTGGGCTACAAAAGGGTCCGAATTCGATACAATTACCGACTAGTGAATAAGATGCACGGTTTTTAATTGGGGTTCAAAAGGGTGAGGAATCGACACAAGTGCCGACTAGTGACGTAATGCCATCAGCCTGCACAGTTTTTACTCCCACCACCATCATAAACCAGATATTCAACATCAGCTACATCAGCATTCTGATGTAATGTGGGCACATACTATAATAGTAAAATTTTGCACAAATATACGTCTTAGGTCAGCTACCGTTTTCTTTGTTTTTTCTCCAAGTTCCACATGTCACCCAAACGCAGTTAACATTTGGGCACCATGTAACATAAATGTCTAGATTTCTAGTATGTGTCACCATGGGAGACACCGGGGATCCAGCGGGAATATTCCGTGATTGGACAACTAACAAGTGATGTCATTCACGTTGTCCAATGGAGTTAATTCCAAGACGTAAATCCTAACCGGCCCTGAGCAATGTTAAGATGACTAATGTTGCTACAAATGTGCGATTTTGCAGGAATGTAAGTAACTTTGTGATGTCATTTCGCAACGCTCGCCAACGCTGAATATATCGCGAAAGAACATAAAAAATGGGCACACGAAATAGCTAAAAGGCAGCAATACATGACGTCAATGCCTTTGTGTGTTTAAGGACCACATGCACGACGTCAATGCTTTTGTGTGTTTAAGGACCACATACATGACGTCAATGCCTTTGTGCGTAGCAAAACTCTGCAGATTTGGATGACAATTGTCAACGAGAAGGTTTGTTTGTTTTGTTCTACTTTCCTATGGAAGTATGGGTCATAAATGCGAACAGCATTTATAATTATACGGGAAGTCATGTTTTTTAGTCTTAAAGATATTATTAACTTTTATGCATTTTCTCCTGGTCAAGCACTCCAGGACTCTACATTAACACTTGTAATTACCAATGTCGGACAAGTATTCTTTGTCCAGGACACCTGTCCGATGGGGCAAGTTGATTGAGTCACAATATTAACAGGGCTTGAAGTTGTTACTACCTTGGTGCATTTGCGGGTTTAATCTTACGTCTGCAACTAGATAAATTGCTTTAGTTGCAGTATGCAATTTATAACTTTGTCCATTAATTATTATCCTGCTCTGTGGGCGACTGACATTTCTTGTGTTGATATATTAATAGGCATTAGCCATCAAACAAATTGTGCATGATGCCACTTTAACCCCTTGCTCTGCCCCTGCTTATGGTCTACTGGGGTCAACTGAAGTCTACTGTGGGCAAAATATTGATAAATTGTAGCAAGTGAATGATGACTTTCCTTAAAGGCTAAAGCTGTAGGTCCGAAGTCCTCTGCAGGCACCCCGGTACTGTCCACCCTTATATCACTTGGTGACTTGAGCAACCAGTTACAGAAAGGGGAACTCTTAACTAACTAATTAGTTTTTTTATTTGTTTAAAGTTTAACCATTTCGGTACGACACGCCGGATTTCCGGCCGCACTGTCTGTGATGCTTCAATATGACAGGCCGGTTATTCGGCATTGACGATGTCTGCTATTCAAATCGTTTTTACTCGTAATTATCCACTACGTGGAGCCACTTGTGTACGGTTGTCATGGTGACTAAATTAGCTATTCAGCAGTGGTCAGGCCTGTAGTAATGAAATGGTTAAACTTAAATAATGTGTGCCTATGCAAAATTCAACAAAAAGCCTGTCAGACTATATAAAGAGGAGAGTGTTCCCTATGTGAGTACTGTATGGACATGCATACATCCAAAATAAATGTGTATAATTTCATAAAAGCATTCAATTGCGTAAATAATTGTTATGGTTGTAAATATCAAAAAAATTACCAGGTAGCATGGCTAGGTCCAATTACATAACTGTATCTGGAATGTATTACAAACAATATTTTGTATTATTAGCAGAGATGATAATTCAGAACATTGTACCGTGTTGATATAAAATTGTGTTCAGTAAAATGCCACGACACGTTTAGCTTTGCATTTTAATTAGTTACAAAGAGGCAGTCTGTTTTTTATTTATTAATTAATATAATGTTCTTAAGACTATACTAACTATGTTGAAGGTATTCTGTCTGCCAAGTTGTGTTTAGGAAACCTGTAACAGCATTCGTAATTTGGAAGATACAACCACAGGGCCAGTTATGGCAATAACACTGGTGTTTTATATTTAAAGCAATTTTTTGGTGGGTCAAGTAAATTTCTGTTGGGACAAGTAAACATGAATTAGTACTTGTCCTACCAAGTGCTTTATGGGAGTTAAGTCAAGCCCTGCACTCCCGAAGAAATGTTTTCAAAGTTTTTTTTTTTTAATATGAGGTTTGTCCATAACAATTCTTTAAGTGATTACCGTGATGAATCAATTACAGCTACTAAATGGAATCTTTTATGAAATATGCGATAGGAATTTAGCTAAAGAAACTTAATTTATGTGGTTTGACTGTACATGTAAGTGAAACATTTGATTTTGTTCTCAACTAAACGTCTGTGATCAGTTGCTGCCGTTGCCACGACAACACCGTCTGTTGGAGCTGGTGATTGGTCGACTTCAGGATCGTTCGAGTCAGGTGCGCAAGAATGCCATCCAGCTGGTGACAGCCCTGCTCAGTACAAATCCATTCGCTGCGAAGGTAATGGTTGCACTCTTTATGTAAATACATCTAGCAAACGTTATAGCTACACCTGATTCGCTGCAAAGGTAATGGTTGCACTCTTTATGTAAACACATCTAGCAAACGTTGTTATAGCTACACCTGATTTATATTTAAAAAGTCTAGGAATGATATCGGCATTCAAAAAGTTAGATGCATGTTTTTATGAAGTGCTGAATCCAGTCTTTAGAACTGATCAAAGTCCTGACTACAACGCAGCTACGCACCAGTGCAACAGTTTCTGTGTTACAACTAGATACAGTCATTTCACATACTGCTCTATGTCTTGTTTATATAAGTGATCACGTGACATCATCATGTGACTAGTAGACGCCACATGCATAAGTACGGTAACACACTGGATGAATGTCACTCTCAGACACACTGGTGTTCCAATGGGTGTGTCGCCATTTGAAGCTTGGACAGTTGAGTTAAGAGATTGTTGCCTTGGTTGAGTAAGCTGTATAATTGAGGATCTGACAATTGACAGTGATGATAAGCCTGGACAGTTCTCAAGCCAAAATAGGCCTGGACAGTTCTCAAGCCACAATAGGCCTGGACAGTTCTCAAGCCAAAATAGGCCTGGACAGTTCTCAAGCCACAATAGGCCTGGACAGTTCTCAAGCCAAAATAGGCCTGGACAGTTCTCATGCCAAAATAGGCCTGGACAGTTCTCAAGCCAAAATAGGCCTGGACATTTCTCAAGCCACAATAGGCCTGGACAGTTCTCAAGCCACAATAGGCCTGGACATTTCTCAAGCCACAATAGGCCTGGACAGTTCTCATGCCGTAATAGACCTGGACAGTACTCAAGCCAAAATAGGCCTGGACAGTTCTCATGCCATAATAGGCCTGGACATTTCTCATGCCATAATAGGCCTAGACAGTTCTCATGCCATAATAGGCCTGGACAGTTCTCAAGCCAAAATAGGCCTGGACAGTTCTCAAGCCACAATAGGCCTGGACAGTTCTCAAGCCAAAATAGGCCTGGACAGTTCTCATGCCAAAATAGGCCTGGACAGTTCTCAAGCCAAAATAGGCCTGGACAGTTCTCATGCCATAATAGGCCTGGACAGTTCTCAAGCCACAATAGGCCTGGACAGTTCTCATGCCATAATAGGCCTGGAGAGTTCTCAAGCCAAAATAGGCCTGGACAGTTCTCATGCCATAATAGGCCTGGACATTTCTCAAGCCACAATAGGCCTGGACAGTTCTCATGCCATAATAGACCTGGACAGTACTCAAGCCAAAATAGGCCTGGACAGTTCTCATGCCGCAATAGGCCTGGACATTTCTCATGCCATAATAGGCCTAGACAGTTCTCATGCCATAATAGGCCTGGACAGTTATCAAGCCACAATAGGCCTGGACAGTTCTCAAGCCACAATAGGCCTGGACAGTTCTCATGCCATAATAGGCCTGGACAGTTCTCAAGCCACAATAGGCCTGGGCAGTTCTCATGCCATAATAGGCCTGGACAGTACTCAAGCCAAAATAGGCCTGGACAGTTCTGATGCCATAATAGGCCTGGACATTTCTCATGCCATAATAGGCCTAAACAGTTCTCATGTCATAATAGGCCTGGACAGTTCTCAAGCCACAATAGGCCTGGACAGTTCTCAAGCAACAACAGGCCTGGACAGTTCTCATGCCATAATAAGCCTGGACAGTTCTCAAGCCATAATAGGCCTGGACAGTTCTCATGCCATAATAGGCCTGGACAGTTCTCATGCCATAATAGGCCTAGACAGTTCTCATGCCATAATAGGCCTAGACAGTTCTCAAGCCATAATAGGCCTGGACAGTTCTCATGCCATAATAGGCCTGGACAGTTCTCATGCCATAATAGGCCTGGACAGTTCTCATGCCATAATAGGCCTGGACAGTTCTCATGCCATAATAGGCCTGGACAGTTGACAGGCCATAATAGGCCTGGACAGTTCTCATGCCATAATAGGCCTGGACAGTTGTCAGGCCATAATAGGCCTGGACAGTTCTCATGCCATAATATGCCTAGACAGTTCTCAAGCCATAATAGGCCTGGACAGTTGTCAGGCCATAATAGGCCTGGACAGTTCTCATGCCATAATAGGCCTGGACAATTATCAAGCCAAAATAGGCCTGGACAGTTGTCAGGCCACAATAGGCCTGGACAGTTCTCATGCCATAATAGGCCTGGATAGTTCTCATGCCATAATTGAAGTATGGCTGAATGCTTCACATACAAATCAACTTGATATCTGCAATAACAGTTTTGGTAACGGTAAACTGTAAATGATTACATTCATCATATGACCAAATAATGTTTATTTATGTTAGATTACCCTAGTGTTCTGTTGAAAATATACACATACAACACATACCTGCAGTATATGTTTCTGTGGAAATTAATTCCCAGTTTATAAATAGTTGTTATTTGCCAGTTGCCGCTGGAGGAACTGAGAGCAGGCTACAACACAGAGAAAGCCAAATTAGATGAGATGATGCCCGCTCCACCTGACACGCCACTCAAAGGTGAGTTATGATGCCAGCTCCACCTGACACGCCACTCAAAGGTGAGTTACGACGCTAGCTCCACCTGACATGCCACTCAAAGGTGATCATGATGCCAGCTCCACCTGACATGCCACTCAAAGGTGAGTCATGATGCCAGCTCCACCTGACATGCCACTCAAAGGTGAGTTATGACGCCAGCTCCACCTGACACGCCACTCAAAGGTGAGTTACGACGCTAGCTCCACCTGACATGCCACTCAAAGGTGATCATGATGCCAGCTCCACCTGACATGCCACTCAAAGGTGAGTCATGATGCCAGCTCCACCTGACATGCCACTCAAAGGTGAGTCATAATGCCAGCTCCACCTGACACGCCACTCAAAGGTGAATCACGATGCTAGATCCACCTGACACAAGAGCAGGTAGAAGTACATTTATTTTGTACTTGAGTACAAGTAACTGGGGAAAAAGCTACAAAAGTAAAAGTACTTTTTGAACAAAATCTACTTGAAGTACAAGTAAAATGTAAACAAATGTACTTCATGTACATGCAAAAGAACTTTTATAAAAACATTGTTAACATGGTCACCCGCTGCAAACAAATAAATTCAGTAGTGTGCAAAACAAATCTTTATTCAAAAGGACAGGATCCTCTGCAGGAAACACGGACAGGCTGGCTCCTCAAACAAACTTATGCTGCAGCAGGGTGACGCACTAGTTTGGACGAGGTCCTTGCACCTCGCTTCAAGGTCTCCCTGCACATGGACGAGGTCCTTGCACACCTGCTTCAAGGTCTCCCTGCACATGGACGAGCTCATTGCACCCCCACTTCAAGGTCTCCCTGCACATGTACGAGCTCCTTGCACACCCGCTTCAAGGTCTCCCTGCACATGGACGAGCTCCTTGCACCCCAGCTTCAAGGTCTCCCTGCACATGGACTAGGTCTTTGCACCCCCGTTTCAAGGTCTCCATGCACATGGACGAGGTCCTTGCACCTCGCTTCAAGGTCTCCCTGCACATGGACGAGGTCCTTGCACACCCGCTTCAAGGTCTCCCTGCACATGGACAAGGTCCTTGCACCCCCGCTTCAAGGTCTCCAAGCACATGGACTAGGTCTTTGCACCCCCACTTCAAGGTCTCCCTGCACATGAACGAGCTCCTTGCACACCCGCTTCAAGGTCTCCCTGCACATGGACAAGGTCCTTGCACCCCGCTTCAAGGTCTCCCTGCACGTGGACGAGCTCCTTGCACCCCCGCTTCAAGGTCTCCCTGCACATTGACGAGGTCCTTGCACCCCCGCTTCAAGGTCTCCCTGCACATGGACGAGGTCCTTGCACCCCCGCTTCAAGGTCTCCCTCCACATGGACGAGGTCCTTGCACCCCCGCTTCAAGGTCTCCCTGCACATGGACGAGGTCCTTGCACCCCCGCTTCAAGGTCTCCCTACACGTGGACGAGCTCCTTGCACCCCAGCTTCAAGGTCTCCCTGCACGTGGACGAGCTCCTTGCACCCCAGCTTCAAGGTCTCCCTGCACATGGACTAGGTCTTTGCACCCCCGTTTCAAGGTCTCCATGCACATGGACGAGGTCCTTGCACCCCCGCTTCAAGGTCTCCCTGCATGTGGACGAGCTCCTTGCACCCCAGCTTCAAGGTCTCCCTGCACATGGATAAGGTCCTTGCACCCCCGCTTCAAGGTCTCCCTGCACATGGACGAGGTCCTTGCACCCCCGCTTCAAGGTCTCCCTGCACGTGGACGAGCTCCTTGCACCCCAGCTTCAAGGTCTCCCTGCACATGGACTAGGTCTTTGCACCCCCGTTTCAAGGACTCCATGCACATGGATGAGGTCCTTGCACCCCCGCTTCAAGGTCTCCCTGCGTGGGCCGGGCTCCATGCACAACTTCAAAGTCTCCTGCCGTGGGCCGAGGTCATACACCCCAGCTTCAAGGTCTCCCCTGCACATGGGCCGAGGTCCTTGCACCCTTCAAGGGTCTCACGCATGGGCGAGCACCTTGTACCCCGCTTCAAGGTCTCCCTGCACATGGACAAGCACCTTGGACCCCCGCTTCAAGGTCTCCCTGCACATGGATAAGGTCCTTGCACCCCCGCTTCAAGGTCTCCCTGCACATGGACGAGGTCCTTGCACCCCCGCTTCAAGGTCTCCCTGCACATGGACGAGGTCCTTGCACCCCCGCTTCAAGGTCTCCCTACACGTGGACGAGCTCCTTGCACCCCAGCTTCAAGGTCTCCCTGCATGTGGACGAGCTCCTTGCACCCCAGCTTCAAGGTCTCCCTGCACATGGATAAGGTCCTTGCACCCCCGCTTCAAGGTCTCCCTGCACATGGACGAGGTCCTTGCACCCCCGCTTCAAGGTCTCCCTGCACGTGGACGAACTCCTTGCACCCCAGCTTCAAGGTCTCCCTGCACATGGACTAGGTCTTTGCACCCCCGTTTCAAGGACTCCATGCACATGGATGAGGTCCTTGCACCCCCGCTTCAAGGTCTCCCTGCACGTGGACGGGCTCCTTGCACCCCAGCTTCAAGGTCTCCCTGCACGTGGACGAGGTCCTTGCACCCCCGCTTCAAGGTCTCCCTGCACATGGACGAGGTCCTTGCACCCCCGCTTCAAGGTCTCCCTGCACATGGACGAGCACCTTGGACCCCCGCTTCAAGGTCTCCCTTCACAAGGATAAGGTCCTTGCACCCCCGCTTCAAGGTCTCCCTGCACATGGACGAGGACCTTGCACCCCCGCTTCAAGGTCTCCCTGCACATGGACGAGGTCCTTGCACCCCCGCTTCAAGGTCTCCCTGCACATGGACGAGGTCCTTGCACCCCCGCTTCAAGGTCTCCCTGCACATGGACGAGGTCTTTGCACCCCCGCTTCAAGGTCTCCCTGCACATGGATGAGGTCCTTGCACACCCGCTTCAAGGTCTCCCTGCACATGGATGAGGTCCTTGCACCCCTGCTTCAAGGTCTCCCTGCACATGGACGAGGTCCTTGTACCCCGCTTCAAGGTCTCCCTGCACATGGACAAGCACCTTGGACCCCCGCTTCAAGGTCTCCCTGCACATGGATAAGGTCCTTGCACCCCCGCTTCAAGGTCTCCCTGCACATGGACGAGGTCCTTGCACCCCAGCTTCAAGGTCTCCCTGCACATGGACGAGGTCCTTGCACCCCCGCTTCAAGGTCTCCCTGCACATGGACGAGGTCCTTGCACCCCCGCTTCAAGGTCTCCCTGCACATGGACGAGCACCTTGGACCCCCGCTTCAAGGTCTCCCTGCACATGGATAAGGTCCTTGCACCCCCGCTTCAAGGTCTCCCTGCACGCGGGTGGTACGGACCCCCAGCTCAAGGTCTCCCTGCACATGGATAAGGTCGCGCCCAGCTTCAGGTCCTTGTACCCCGCTTCAAGGTCTCCCTGCACATGACGGTGCCACTCGGCAGGAGTCCAGTGACGAGGTCCTTGTACCCCGCTTCAAGGTCTCCCTGCACATGACGGTGCCACTCGGCAGGAGTCCAGTGACGAGGTCCTTGTCCCCCGCTTCAAGGTCTCCCTGCACATGACGGTGCCACTCGGCAGGAGTCCAGTGACGAGGTCCTTGTACCCCGCTTCAAGGTCTCCCTGCACATGACGGTGCCACTCGGCAGGAGTCCAGTGACGAGGTCCTTGTACCCCGCTTCAAGGTCTCCCTCCACATGACGGTGCCACTCGGCAGGAGTGCCACTCGGCAGGAGTCCAGTGACGAGGTCCTTGTCCCCCGCTTCAAGGTCTCCCTGCACATGACGGTGCCACTCGGCAGGAGTCCAGTGACGAGGTCCTTGTACCCCGCTTCAAGGTCTCCCTGCACATGACGGTGCCACTCGGCAGGAGTCCAGTGACGAGGTCCTTGTACCCCGCTTCAAGGTCTCCCTGCACATGACGGTGCCACTCGGCAGGAGTCCAGTGACGAGGTCCTTGTACCCCGCTTCAAGGTCTCCCTCCACATGACGGTGCCACTCGGCAGGAGTCCAGTGACGAGGTCCTTGTACCCCGCTTCAAGGTCTCCCTGCACATGACGGTGCCACTCGGCAGGAGTCCAGTGACGAGGTCCTTGTACCCCGCTTCAAGGTCTCCCTGCACATGACGGTGCCACTCGGCAGGAGTCCAGTGACGAGGTCCTTGTACCCCGCTTCAAGGTCTCCCTGCACATGACGGTGCCACTCGGCAGGAGTCCAGTGACGAGGTCCTGAAATAAGGACAAAAGAAAATAAATGATGTGCAACTTTTTAAGAACATCTTATCACAGGAACAATAACAGTCCAAATAGCATCTAAATATTAAATACCCTTTAGTCATTTTAAAGTTGGCAATATGAATTTAGAGGATATGATGCATATATTTGTGACTACATTATTGATACTTTTGAAAAAATATTCCTATCTGAAGAACGTATACTTGGTGTGTATATATATATATATATATATATATGGTGGCTTCCACAAAATGAACACAACCTGGAAATTGCTGGAGATACTTATGATTAGCAGTGAAAGCCAAGTTGGTTCCACTGGTGGACTGTCAGATACATATATTATTCTGTTTGATTCATACTATTCAAGTCATTGACAACAGAAATAAAATAATAGTAATACCCTATTTAGTAGTGTGTACACTGTACAGTGAACATTAAATCTTGTCTACGACCAGACCTGGGGGTCTATATGTGAGACAAAATGAAAACATGAACCAAGAATAAATATAAACAACATAGACCCTAAGAATACTTACTTTATTATTAAGATAAATCTGAGTAACCATTAGAAGTTTAAATTGCCACAACGAAATGTATGTTTTGGGGCGATAATGTGTGAACTTTGACGTGCATTTGTCACTAATACAATTCGAGACGTTATTCAGGTCACTAATAGTTCGAACTTAAATCTAAGAAAATGTTTTGTTAATATTATGTGCACTTGCACCTTTTGTACCAATAACGACATGTTAATGTTATGATGTAACATATTTGCACAGCAAAAATTAGGCAAGAATACTTTTAGCTGCGTAATAACACTAATAATTTACCGACCACGTGTGTAAGTAGTACGCCTACTTAATACAAGCGTTATGTGTATAATTTAATAAAATAAATAGGTAAATGTTTCTATACATTACCTGCATGCTGTTTTATTTCCTGACTATAACTTAGTGATTGGGAAACAGATCACAGAGAAATATTTTGAATTTCGCATGTAACTTGCAACGAATTTTGAAAACCAATTTCAACTTACTTCGATGACGATGTGCTTATGTAGATTTGAAGGCATTGTCCTGTACGCCGAACAGATTTGGTATATTGGCGCACATAACAAACATGTCAACTTAACAGTAACCCCTGTTAAGTGACTTGATTTTAAATGTACTGCACAAGTAGGGCTATGGATGCTGCAAATCGTGACAATCGTTTTCGGCTGATCCTTCCATGAAAAGACCACCAGTTGTTGCTCCGGCAGAAAACAGTTCCAGGCTTCAGGCATTATCGTTCTTTACTAATATTTTAGGAGCTCCAAATTTTTAACACAAATTCTGGATACTTCATTACATTTATGAAAAGTACACACATTTGTACTTCGTTACAAGAAAAAGTACTCCTTAAAAAATGTACTTCGTTACTCACGAAAAGTAAACTTTTCTACTCAAGTAAAGTAATGAAGTACTACCTGACATGCCACTCAAAGGTGAGTCATGATGCCAGCTCCACCTGACATGCTACTCAAAGGTGAGTCATGATGCCAGCTCCACCTGACACGACACTCAGAAGTGAGTCATGATGCCAGCTCCATCTGACATGCCACTCAAAGGTGAGTCATGATGCCAGCTCCACCTGACATGCCACTCAAAGGTGAGTCATGATGCCTCAAAGGTCAGCTTCTTGCCAGTCTCTCCATGCAAACTCCATCTTGATATTGAAATAATCTTGAAATGTGTTAATAAAATATGTGTATTTGAGGACTATTGATGTATAAATATTGTGTGTGAACTGATGGGTGTCATTGTTTTAAGATTATTGAGTCTAGTGGACAGGGGAGGTTAACCTTGGTAAACTGGTTATAACAAACAAGTAATAGATATAGTGAGTATGAAATCAACACTAACCCTCCTCTCTGTAGACCTGGCTGTGCTAGAGAGGGAGGAGAGGTGGACCGGGGTGAAAGAGCGGCTGATGGAGGCCGTCACGTCCATGATGGAGGAGGTAACCAATGATATCAAGACAGACAAGTCTGAGACAATCACAGACACCGACGACGTCCCCAGGTGAAGCTTCCTGTCAATCTCAGTCTCCTGTCAATTTCAATCTCCTAGCAGTCTCTTGTCAATCTCATTCTCGTGCCAATCTCAGTCTCATAGCAGTCTCCTGACAATCTCATTCTAGCAGTCTCCTATCAATCTCAGTCTCCTGTCAGTCTCATAGCAGTCTCCTGTCAATCTCAGCCTCCTAGCAGGCTCCTGTCAATCGTAGTCTCCTATCAATCTCAGTCTCCTAGCAGTCACTTGTCAATCTCAGTCTCCTGTTAATTTCAGTTTCATAGCAGTCTCCTCACAATCTCATTCTCCTAGCAGTCTCCTGTCAATCTCAGTCTCATAGCAGTCTCCTGTCAATCTCATAGCAGTCTCTTGTCAATCTCATTCTCCTGTCAATCTCCTAGCAGTCTCCTGACAACTCATTCTCCTAGCAGTCTCCTGTCAATCTCAGTTTCATAGCAGTATCCTGTCAATCTCAGTCTCCTAGCAGGCTCCTGTCAATCGTAGTCTCCTGTCAATCTCGGTCTCCTAGCAGTCTCCTGACAACTCATTCTCCTAGCAATCTCCTGTCAATCTCAGTCTCCTGTCAATTTCAGTCTCATAGCAGTCTCCTGTCAATCTCAGTCTCCTGTCAATCTCCTAGCAGTCTCTTGTCAATCTCATTCTCGTGTCAATCTCAGTCTCCTAGCAGTCTCCTGTCAATCTCAGTCTCCTAGCAGTCTCTTGTCAATCTCAGTTTCATAGCAGTCTCCTGACATTCTCATTCTCCTAGCAGTCTCCTGACAATCTCATTCTCCTAGCAGTCTCCTGTCAATCTCAGTCTCATAGCAGTCTCCTGTCAATCTCAGTCTCAGCAGTCTCCTGTCAATCTCCTAGCAGTCTCTTGTCAATCTCATTCTCCTGTCAATCTCCTAGCAGTCTCCTGACACCTCATTCTCCTAGCAATATCTTGTCAATCTCAGTCTCATAGCAGTCTCCTGTCAATCTCCTAGCAGTCTCTTGTCAATCTCATTCTCGTGTCAATCTCAGTTTCATAGCAGTCTCCTGTCAATCTCAGTATCCTAGCAGGCTCCTGTCAATCTCAGTCTCCTGTCAATCTCAGTCTCCTAGCAGTCTCCTGTCAATCTCAGTATCCTGTCAATCTCAGTCTCCTAGCAGGCTCCTGTCAATCTTAGTCTCCTGTCGATCTCAGTCTCCTAGCAGTCTCCTGTCAATCTCAGTATCCTGTCAATCTCAGTCTCCTAGCAGGCTCCTGTCAAACTTAGTCTCCTGTCGATCTCGGTCTCCTGTCAATCTCAACCTCCTAGCAGTCTCCTGTCAATCTCAGTCTCATAGCAGTCTCCTGTCAATCTCAGTCTCCTAGCAGTCTCCTGTCAATCTCAGTCTCATAGCAGTCTCCTGTCAATCTCAGTCTCATAGCAGGCTCCTGTCAATCTTAGTCTCCTGTCAATCTCAGTCTTCTAGCTGTCTCCTGTCAATCTCAGTCTCATAGCAGTCTCCTGTCAATCTCAGTCTCATAGCAGTCTCCTGTCAATCTCAGTCTCATAGCAGTCTCATGTCAATCTCAGTCTCCTTGCAGGCTTCTGTCAATCTTAGTCTCCTGTCAATCTCAGTATCCTAGCAGTCTCTTGTCAATCTCAGTCTCAGCAGTCTCCTGTCAATCTCAGTATCCTGTCAATCTCAGTTTCCTAGCAGGCTCCTGTCAATCTTAGTCTCCTGTCGATCTCAGTCTCCTGTCAATCTCAGTCTCCTAGCAGTCTCCTGTCAATCTCAGTCTCCTGTCAATCTCAATCTCCTAGCAGTCTTCTCTCAGTGGTTAGGTAGAGTAGTAAGTCTTGTCCAATCGTGCAATAATATACATTATACACCTGTATGTAGACAAATGCAATGTCTGCAGACCGTATTCATTCAAGAGGTGCTATTCCAACCAATCTAAAACATCAAATATGATAAATTATTAAAAACTCTAAAATGTAGAAAATGAATGAGTACACAATTCGGTTCACCATATTATGCTCCATGCATTATTGGCATTTTTGAGATATTTCAACCTGTCAACCTGAGTGGTTTATTGTAGGCAGTATTTGCCCCTGGGTGTAGGTTCTGTTTCCTCAGACTCTTACAGTTAGTTTGAGTGATCAATGTCTCTCCATGCAGCATACAAAGGCATCTAGCAGAGTTGTTGGGAGAGGGTAAGTACCCTGAAGCTGTCATCCTCTTCCTCGCCGCGGGAGAGACTTGGCCAACTGAAGCTGCCTTCAAATATAAACAAGATGAACAGAAGGACGGAGATAAGATGGAGGAGGAGGACAATGATGGTGTAGCAACACGTGTACTGCAGAGGCTGAGAGAAATCTTCCTGGGTGCGCATGATTGTGTTCTTATGAAACCAGTTGAGTTGTCCATAGTGATGTCAACTAGATGACTAGTGATTGATGTTTGCCCACAGGGCTGCATTCATGTAATGTCAATTTGGCAGTCACGTGATAACTGGCATCTCATAACCAGCATGCCTTTTCTCACCAGTGTTTATTAATATTAAATAAATTATATTTTATAAAAAAGGATATATTACTCATTAAAATGATAAATAATAGCTTGGCACAGAATACAGCTATATACATAGTCACAATGTGAGTAAAGTAACCATTGACACACTGGTGGATGGGAACAGATCTTCTGATGCCAGATGCCATGCTTGAGTGATGACACACTGGATCTGTAGTCAAACACTGTATATGTGTGTCTATATAGGTACAGTCACTGTGACATACTTGTCTGTGTGTCTGTGTAGGTACAGTCACTGTGACATACTGTGTCTGTGTAGGTACAGTTACTGTGACATACTGTGTCTGTGAGTCTATATAGGTACAGTCATTGTGACTTACTGTGTCTGTGTGTCTGTATAGGTACAGTCACTGTGACATACTGTGTCTGTGTAGGTACAGTTACTGTGACATACTGTGTCTGTGAGTCTATATAGGTACAGTCATTGTGACTTACTGTGTCTGTGTGTCTGTATAGGTACAGTCACTGTGACATACTGTGTCTGTGTAGGTACAGTTACTGTGACATACTGTGTCTGTGAGTCTATATAGGTACAGTCATTGTGACTTACTGTGTCTGTGTGTCTGTATAGGTACAGTCACTGTGACAATGTGTGTCTGTGAGTCTGTATAGGTACAGTCACTGTGACATCCTGAGTCTGTGTAGGTACAGTCGCTGTGACATACTGTGTCTGTGTATCTGTGTATGTACAGTCACTGTGACATACTTGTCTGTGTGTCTGCGTAGGTGCAGTCACGGTGACATACTTGTCTGTGTAGGTACTGTCACTGTGACATACTTGTCTGTGTGTCTGTGTAGGTACAGTCACTGTGACATACTGTGTCTGTGTAGGTACAGTCGTTGTGACATACTGTGTCTGTGTAGGTACAGTCACTGTGACATACCGTGTCTGTGTGTCTGTATAGGTACAGTCACTGTGACATACTGTGTCTGTGTTGGTACAGTCACTGTGACATACTGTATCTGTGTGTCTGTGTAGGTACAATCACTGTGACATACTGTGTCTGTGTGTCTGTATAGGTGCAGTCACTGTGACATACTGTGTATGTGTGTCTGTGTAGGTACAGTCATTGTGACATATTGTGTATGTGTAGGTACAGTCACTGTGACATACAGTGTCTGTGTTTCTGTGTAGGTACTGTCACTGTGACATACTGTGTCTGTGTAGATACAGTCACTGTGTCTGTGAGTCTGTGTAGGTACAGTCACTGTGACATACTGTGTCTGTGTGTTTGTGTAGGTACAGTCACTGTGACATACTTGTCTGTGTGTCTGTGTAGGTGCAGTCACTGTGACATACTGTGTCTTTGTAGGTACAGTCACTGTGACATACTGTGTCTGTGTGTCTGTGTAGGTACAGTCACTGTGACATACTGTGTCTGTGAGTCTATATAGGTACAGTCATTGTGACTTACTGTGTCTGTGTGTCTGTATAGGTACAGTCACTGTGACATACTGTGTCTGTATAGGTACAGCCACTGTGACATACTGTGTCTGTATAGGTACAGTCAGTGTGACATACTGTGTCTGTGTGTCTGTATAGGTACAGTCAATATGACATACTGTGTCTGTGTGTCTGTGTAGGTACAGCCACTGTGACATACTGTGTCTGTGTGTCTGCATAGGTGCAGTCACTGTGACATACTGTGTCTGTGTAGGTACAGTCGCTGTGACATACTGTGTGTCTGTATAGGTGCAGTTACTGTGACATACTGTGTCTGTGTGTCTGTATAGGTACAGTCGCTGTGACATACTGTGTCTGTGTGTCTGTATAGGTACAGTCGCTGTGACATACTGTGTCTGTGAGTCTGTGTAGGTACAGTCACTGTGACATACTGTGTCTGTGTGTCTGTGTAGATACAGTCACTGTGACATACTGTGTCTGTGTAGGTGCAGTCACGGTGACATACTTGTCTGTGTGTCTGTGTAGGTACTGTCACTGTGACATTCTTGTCTGTGTGTCTGTGTAGGTACAGTCACTGTGACATACTGTGTCTGTGTAGGTACAGTCGTTGTGACATACTGTGTCTGTGTAGGTACAGTCACTGTGACATACCGTGTCTGTGTGTCTGTATAGGTACAGTCACTGTGACATACTGTGTCTGTGTTGGTACAGTCACTGTGACATACTGTATCTGTGTGTCTGTGTAGGTACAATCACTGTGACATACTGTGTCTGTGTGTCTGTATAGGTGCAGTCACTGTGACATACTGTGTATGTGTGTCTGTGTAGGTACAGTCATTGTGACATATTGTGTATGTGTAGGTACAGTCACTGTGACATACAGTGTCTGTGTTTCTGTGTAGGTACTGTCACTGTGACATACTGTGTCTGTGTAGATACAGTCACTGTGTCTGTGAGTCTGTGTAGGTACAGTCACTGTGACATACTGTGTCTGTGTGTTTGTGTAGGTACAGTCACTGTGACATACTTGTCTGTGTGTCTGTGTAGGTGCAGTCACTGTGACATACTGTGTCTTTGTAGGTACAGTCACTGTGACATACTGTGTCTGTGTGTCTGTGTAGGTACAGTCACTGTGACATACTGTGTCTGTGAGTCTATATAGGTACAGTCATTGTGACTTACTGTGTCTGTGTGTCTGTATAGGTACAGTCACTGTGACATACTGTGTCTGTGTGTCTGTATAGGTACAGCCACTGTGACATACTGTGTCTGTATAGGTACAGTCAGTGTGACATACTGTGTCTGTGTGTCTGTATAGGTACAGTCAATATGACATACTGTGTCTGTGTGTCTGTGTAGGTACAGCCACTGTGACATACTGTGTCTGTGTGTCTGCATAGGTGCAGTCACTGTGACATACTGTGTCTGTGTGTCTGTGTAGGTACAGTCGCTGTGACATACTGTGTGTCTGTATAGGTGCAGTTACTGTGACATACTGTGTCTGTGTGTCTGTATAGGTACAGTCGCTGTGACATACTGTGTCTGTGTGTCTGTATAGGTACAGTCGCTGTGACATACTGTGTCTGTAAGTCTGTATAGGTACAGTCACTGTGACATACTGTGTCTGTGTGTCTGTGTAGATACAGTCACTGTGACATACTGTGTCTGTGTATCTGTGTAGGTACAGTCACTGTGACATACTTGTCTGTGTGTCTGTGTAGGTACAGTCACTGTGACATACTGTGTCTGTGTAGGTACAGTCGTTGTGACATACTGTATCTGTGTAGGTACAGTCACTGTGACATACCGTGTCTGTGCGTCTGTATAGGTACAGTCACTGTGACATATTGTTTCTGTGTGTCTGTGTAGGTGCAGTCACTGTGACATACTGTGTCTGTGTAGGTACAGTCACTGTGACATACTGTGTCTGTGTTTCTGTGTAGGTACAGTCACTGTGACATACTGTGTCTGTGTGGCTGTGCAGATACAGTCACTGTGTCTGTGAGTCTGTTTAGGTACAGTCACTGTGACATACTGTGTCTGTGTAGGTACAGTCACTGTGACATACTTGTCTGTGTAGGTGCAGTCACTGTGACATAATGTGTCTGTGTGTCTGTGTAGGTACAGTCACTGTGACATACTGTGTCTGTGAGTCTATATAGGTACAGTCATTGTGACTTACTGTGTCTGTATAGGTACAGTCACTGTGACAATGTGTGTCTGTGAGTCTGTGTAGGTACAGTCACTGTGACATAATGTGTCTGTGTAGGTACAGTCACTGTGACATACTTGTCTGTGTAGGTGCAGTCACTGTGACATAATGTGTCTGTGTGTCTGTGTAGGTACAGTCACTGTGACATACTGTGTCTGTGAGTCTATATAGGTACAGTCATTGTGACTTACTGTGTCTGTATAGGTACAGTCACTGTGACAATGTGTGTCTGTGAGTCTGTGTAGGTACAGTCACTGTGACATAATGTGTCTGTGTGTGTATAGGTACCGTCACTGTGACTGTGTGTCTGTATAGGTACAGTCACTGTGACATACTGTGTCTGTGTGTCTGTATAGGTACAGCCACTGTGACATACTGTGTCTGTGTGTCTGTATAGGTACAGCCACTGTGACATACTGTGTCTGTGTGTCTGTATAGGTACAGTCACTGTGACATACTGTGTCTGTGTGTCTGTATAGGTACAGCCACTGTGACATACTGTGTCTTTGTGTCTGTATAGGTACAGTCAGTGTGACATACTGTGACTGTGTGTCTGTATAGGTACATTCACTGTGACATACTGTGTCTGTGTGTCTGTATAGGTACAGCCACTGTGACATACTGTGTCTGTGTGTCTGTATAGGTACAGCCACTGTGACATACTGTGACTGTGTGTCTGTATAGGTACAGCCACTGTGACATACTGTGACTGTGTGTCTGTATAGGTACAGCCACTGTGACATACTGTGTCTTTGTGTCTGTATAGGTACAGTCAGTGTGACATACTGAGTCTGTGTGTCTGTATAGGTACAGTCAATATGACATACTGTGTCTGTGTGTAGGAGGGAACGAAGAGACGGAGCTGGAGAAGGCTGTTGCTCTCGCCTCCAGTGGCTCTAGCCAGGCTCCGGCACAAGAGACGGCACTGGTGAATGAACTCACCAAGCAACAAGTGCTCGTGCAGTACCTCAAGGTGACTCTAGTTCTCACGGCTCTCCAGCACAGTCAGGCTGCCATTGTCATTCATAGTAATATATGTATACTATTATTTTAATATTACAATATATTATGTTCTCGGACACGTACTAAATGTATATTTCTCATCAAATTTAGCACATCTGATATAATGATATATAAATCAAGATAATCTTCTGTAGGAATAAATTGGTTTAAAATGAGTGTTACACCAGCAACTGAATTCAACCTAAATTTTAAGATTAAGAGATGTAGACATAGTGTTTGAATGACACAGATATGTTGGTATGGTATATACAGACCTGGGTTCAATTCAGTTTTGTCAATGTCAATTCAATTCCAATTCATGTGTATTTACCAAGGATCAATTCCAATTCAAATAATTTTTTAATTCAATTCCAACTCAATTCTAATTCAAACCTGCACTATTAGCAAATAGTAGCCCTTTAAGTTATTTAATTAAACATAAACCAGGAAGTCCATAATAAAATGCCTGAGCATTTTTTCTCAGAAGATACAGTGCCAAGCAGGCCTTGAGCCAAGTACTGCAATCTGAGTGTTCTGAAAGGTTATGTTGACTCAAGTCAGACAACCTGCACCAGTACAGTATGGTACCACCCCACAGTCTGACTGAAGAAGAAAGGGGATGCTGAACTCTGGACATTGGCAAATGCTAATTCACCCCCTCAGCAAACAGTAATTTTGGTCTCTTGTGGTCAATTAGTACTTAGCAATTGTGTTCTATGCAGCTAGTAAAACTGGGGTACATAGGTACTGAGAGAGCAGAGAACTGCTAGACAAAGAATTGCTGCCCATGTTTTGTTTGATAACAAATCCTTTCATGCAAATAAATAAATAAATACATTTCATGCAAATAAATACTGGTAGTTGTTTTATTTTGGTTTTTGAGCAAAAAGACACATCCAATTTTGTTTACAATTTAACATATATTTTGTTGTTTATAACTGTCAATTTCTATAGAAAAACGTTTTAAGTTTATTTTCTATTTCGATCAATACATTCAATTCATCTAACATGGCGGGATTCAAATCCAATTAAATTCCAATTCAATCTGATTTTATTCAATTCAAATTCATGTATTTTTGTGATCAATTTAAATTCGATAAAGAATTGAACCCAGGTCTGAGTATATAGCACTTTGTGAGCTTTCCTGTGGGCACTATACAGCGTAATGTAAGACCTGTCCTTTGTGTTTTGAGGACTCGACCCACTTTGCGAGTGAGATCGAGAAGGCAGTGCCAGTCGTGTGTCAACTCCTCGGCTCGAGGGTGACGACAGACGTCCAGGAGGCCATCAACTTCTTTGTCAGCAGCTTTGAGTTTGGTGTTAGTCACGCCATCGTTGGAGTGCGCCAGATGTTGGCTCTCGTCTGGTCGAAGGAGCCAATCATCAAGGAATCAGTCGTTAATGCCTACAAGCATCTTTATCTCAAGTCTGAGGGCATGGCTAGTTCTAGGTGAGTGGTCAGAGGTCAGAGGGTATGGCTAGTTCTAGGTGAGTGATCAGAGGGCATGGCTAGTTCTAGGTGAGTGATCAGAGGGCATGGCTAGTTCTAGATGAGTGATCAGAGGGCATGGCTAGTTTTAGGTGAGTGGTCAGAAGTCAGAGGGCATGGCTAGTTCTAGGTGAGTGGTCAGAGGGCATGGCTAGTTCTAGGTGAGTGGTCAGAGGGCATGGCTAGTTCTAGGTGAGTGGTCAGAGGGCAAGGCTAGTTCTAGGTGAGTGGTCAGAAGTCAGAGGGCATGGCTAGTTCTAGGTGAGTGATCAGAGGGCATGGCTAGTTCTAGGTGAGTGGTCAGAAGTCAGAGGGCATGGCTAGTTCTAGGTGAGTGGTCAGAAGTCAGAGGGCATGGCTAGTTCTAGGTGAGTGGTCAGAAGTCAGAGGGCATGGCTAGTTCTAGGTGAGTGGTCAGAAGTCAGAGTGCATGGCTAGTTCTAGGTGAGTGATCAGAAGTCAGAGTGCATGGCTAGTTCTAGGTGAGTGATCAGAGGGCATGGCTAGTTCTAGGTGAGTGATCAGAGGGCATGGCTAGTTCTAGGTGAGTGGTCAGAAGTCAGAGGGCATGGCTAGTTCTAGGTGAGTGGTCAGAAGTCAGAGGGCATGGCTAGTTCTAGGTGAGTGGTCAGAAGTCAGAGGGCATGGCTAGTTCTAGGTGAGTGGTCAGAAGTCAGAGGGCATGGCTAGTTCTAGGTGAGTGATCAGAGGGCATGGCTAGTTCTAGGTGAGTGGTCAGAAGTCAGAGGGCATGGCTAGTTCTAGGTGAGTGGTCAGAAGTCAGAGGGGCAGGTGAGCAGAAGTCAGTTCTAGGGTGAGTGGTCAGAGGGCATGGCTAGTTCTAGGTGAGTGGTCAGAGGGCATGGCTAGTTCTAGGTGAGTGGTCAGAAGTCAGAGGGCATGGCTAGTTCTAGGTGAGTGGTCAGAAGTCAGAGGGCATGGCTAGTTCTAGGTGAGTGGTCAGAAGTCAGAGGGCATGGCTAGTTCTAGGTGAGTGGTCAGAAGTCAGAGGGCATGGCTAGTTCTAGGTGAGTGGTCAGAAGTCAGAGGGTATGGCTAGTTCTAGGTGAGTGGTCAGAAGTCAGAGTGCATGGCTAGTTCTAGGTGAGTGATCAGAAGTCAGAGTGCATGGCTAGTTCTAGGTGAGTGATCAGAGGGCATGGCTAGTTCTAGGTGAGTGATCAGAGGGCATGGCTAGTTCTAGGTGAGTGGTCAGAAGTCAGAGGGCATGGCTAGTTCTAGGTGAGTGGTCAGAGGGCATGGCTAGTTCTAGGTGAGTGGTCAGAAGTTAGAGGGCATGGCTAGTTCTAGGTGAGTGGTCAGAGGGCAAGGCTAGTTCTAGGTGAGTGGTCAGAAGTCAGAGGGCATGGCTAGTTCTAGGTGAGTGATCAGAGGGCATGGCTAGTTCTAGGTGAGTGGTCAGAAGTCAGAGGGCATGGCTAGTTCTAGGTGAGTGGTCAGAGGGCATGGCTAGTTCTAGGTGAGTGGTCAGAAGTTAGAGGGCATGGCTAGTTCTAGGTGAGTGATCAGAGGGCAAGGCTAGTTCTAGGTGAGTGGTCAGAAGTCAGAGGGCATGGCTAGTTCTAGGTGAGTGATCAGAGGGCATGGCTAGTTCTAGGTGAGTGGTCAGAAGTCAGAGGGCATGGCTAGTTCTAGGTGAGTGGTCAGAAGTCAGAGGGCATGGCTAGTTCTAGGTGAGTGGTCAGAAGTCAGAGGGCATGGCTAGTTCTAGGTGAGTGGTCAGAAGTCAGAGGGTATGGCTAGTTCTAGGTGAGTGGTCAGAAGTCAGAGTGCATGGCTAGTTCTAGGTGAGTGGTCAGAAGTCAGAGGGTATGGCTAGTTCTAGGTGAGTGGTCAGAAGTCAGAGTGCATGGCTGGTTCTAGGTGAGTGATCAGAGGGCATGGCTAGTTCTAGGTGAGTGGTCAGAAGTCAGAGGGCATGGCTAGTTCTAGGTGAGTGGTCAGAAGTCAGAGGGCATGGCTAGTTCTAGGTGAGTTGTCAGAAGTCAGAGGGCATGGCTAGTTCTAGGTGAGTGGTCAGAAGTCAGAGGGCATGGCTAGTTCTAGGTGAGTGGTCAGAAGTCAGAGGGCATGGCTAGTTCTAGGTGAGTGGTCAGAAGTCAGAGGGTATGGCTAGTTCTAGGTGAGTGGTCAGAAGTCAGAGTGCATGGCTAGTTCTAGGTGAGGGGTCAATCAAGTAATGATACCCCTCTCACTGGACAGCGGGGTATGTGTATAGCACATGAATGATGTATACTGGCAGAATCTGACAGTTCATAGACTTGATATCTTATGACTATGGCAAATCATCATTGTGCAGCCGTAGTGTCCCGTGGTTGGGCGAAGGCCTCAGCATGTCATTTCAAAATCTGCCTGTCTTACCCTATCCTCTGTCAGATGGTGCCCTTCCAGTACTCGTCTAGTTTGTCTCTCCACCGTCTCGCTGATCTTCCTCTAGATCGTTTCCCTTCGTAAGGTCTCCAGGGTGTGATACGCGATGTCTTCTGTCTTAACCAGATGTTTGTTTTTTCTCTCGATATGTGATGTTTAACATACTTCTTTGCATCTTTGTTTGCGCGGCTGATAGCTTGTTCTTTGCCTGGATGGTGAGTGCCCATGTTTCCACGCCGTATGTCATCGCTGGAAGTACGCATGAGTTGTAGACTTGTCTCTTCAAGCAGGTTCCAAAGTTACCCTTGAAGATGTCGCTGTGTTTGGCGAATGCTGTCCAGCCAGCAGTGATCCTTCTTTGACTCTCCTTTTGTCTGTGATACTGTATCGCTGTCCCAGATAGATGTAGCTATCAACGTTCTCTATCTGCGTCGTGTTGATATATATTGGTGTGTCATTTTCTAGCATCACTTTTGTCTTCAAAATGTTCATCTTCAGACCTTGTTTTTCACTTTCATCAGCTAGCTCCTGCAGCATTTTTGTAGTTCTTGCTGTGTAGTAGCTCATATGAATATGTCATCGGCGAAGCGAAGATGACAGAGATATTCACTGTCTATCCTCAAGCCTCTGGTTTCCCAGGTCAGTCTTCGGAATATGCTTTCGAGTGTTGCCGTAAACAGCTTGGGCGATATGGTGTCACCCTGTCGTACTCCTCTCTTGATGGTGATCTTGTTGCTCTTTTTGTGTAGGTGGACTGTCACCGAGCTGTTGGTGTAGATGTCTTTCAGGAGTTTGATGTACACGTCTTCTATCCCCTGTTCTTGATGGGAGGTCAGTATTGCTTGAGTTTGAACCAAGTCGAAAGCCTTCTCGTAGTCGATGAAAGTGATGCAGAGCAGGATATATTCTTGGCACTTCTCTTTCAGTTGGTTTACGACATGTATGTGGTCTGTCTTTGAGTACCTGCTTCTGAATCCTGCTTGCTCTCATGGTTGGTTTTCATCGAGTGTCTTCTCTAGCCTATTCGTTAGTACCTTTGTGAGTAATTTGTAGATGTTCAATGACAGACATATCAGTCTGTTGTTCTTTAAGTCTTTCTTATTTCTCTTCTTGAAGATTGTACGCGTATATAATCTGACTTCTTTTTTCTTTCAGTTTTCGTAGCAAGCACCCAAAACATTTGTAATGATTGCCATGTTGTATATAACTAATTAATTTAACATCATGTAAAACAAAAGCTGCTAGAAATTGTCAACAAAGGAGAAGCATGCCTTGATAAGTAATGTTACTTCTATGCTTCTCTCAAACTTGTCACCCATAGGTTTTGTATGTCTCATTCACTTGTACACTTGAATTGTTGGATTTGTTTGAATAAACGTTTTTGACTTTGGCTGTTGTATAGCTCGGTGTAGAATTCCTCTATTCGTTCCATGATCATATCTTGATATTGTATTTCTCTACCCTGCTTGTCTAGAAGTGTAATCGTCTGTCTCGCCCTAATGCCTTTGTTCTTCTTTAGGCTCTTTGACGACATAATTGTTTCTCATATGATCTCTTGTTTGTACTTCCTGATGTCTTCCTTCACTTTCTTTTTGATGGTCTTCTTCATTAGTGCTCGTGTCAGTGACGATATTCTCGCCTGTTGATTGCTTTGGGTACACTTGTCGCACTTAGTTGGGTCATCTCAGTGATGTTTTCGCTCATGGTGTCGATGTCGTCTAGTTCCTGTAGTGTGTCGAATCGATTTTGCAGTTCGAGTTGGAATTCAATCTTTTTTGTTCCTATTTGTGTGGTATTTACGCTCGGTGGTCTCTTGTTTCTTCTTCCTTTCAGCCTTGACGTCTAGTTTGATGTTGCTCGTTACCATTCTGTGGTCACTTCCGATGTTGACTTGGTTGATGACAGTTACGTCAGTCACCATGTCTGGCTTGTTTGTCAGGATGTAGTCAATTTCGTTCTTCGTTTCTCCATTTGGGCTTTTCTATGTCCATCTCCTCCCTGCTTTCTTCTGGAACATGGTATTCATGATGTTGTACTTTTTTGAAGTTGCCCATTCTACCAAGGTGTCGCTTCTTTCGTTTCTCATACCTAGGCCAAATTTGCCTGTTGCCGTTTCCGAAATGTTTGTTCGTTTCCCTACTTGCGCATTAAAGTCTCCCATCACTATCATGTAGTGGGTTGGCTTTTCTAAGGTCTCATCCATGTCATTGTAGAAGTTGCCTGTGTCTTCTTCTGAGTATGATGTTGTTGGTGCATATACTGTATTTGTTCTGTTAAGCGCACATGCCCTAATTGGCGTATGCCCCCTTTTTAGCAGCATCCGACGCCGTGACAGCGATCTCAATGCCAACATTGACTGTTGAATCCATCATTGCGTTTTAATTTCTACCAACATCACAGTAGATTCCAACCTTGGTGATGAAACAACATCGAAAGGTCCACCTAAATTATCACATTTTTGCAGTGTTCTGGTGTCCTGTTGCTCACATGTAGATGCATAAATCACTTGCCAGTCATGTCTGTTGAGATGGCTGTACTCAGGAACCACAGCAACCAAAGAAAATGGGTGCACACCCCTGTACGCTTATTGGAACACAAACATTGACATATTTCCATGTCTCAGATATTTGTTCAGCGTACTGTAAGCTTAATAGAAAGAATACGGTACTTGTATTATCTTAATAGAAAGAATACGGTACTTGTACTATCTTAATAGAAAGAATACGGTACTTGTATTATCTTAATAGAAAGAATACGGTACTTGTACTATCTTAATAGAAAGAATACGGTACTTGTATTATCTTAATAGAAAGAATACGGTACTTGTAGTATCTTAATAGAAAGAATACGGTACTTGTATTATCTTAATAGATAGAATACGTTACTTGTATTATCTTAATAGAAAGAATACGGTACTTGTACTATCTTAATAGAAAGAATACGTTACTTGTATTATCTTAATAGAAAGAATACGGTACTTGTACTATCTTAATAGAAAGAATACGGTACTTGTATTATCTTAATAGATAGAATACGGTACTTGTACTATCTTAATAGAAAGTATACGGTACTTGTATTATCTTAATAGATAGAATACGTTACTTGTACTATCTTAATAGAAAGAATACGGTACTTGTATTATCTTAATAGAAAGAATACGGTACTTGTACTATCTTAATAGAAAGAATACGGTACTTGTATTATCTTAATAGAAAGAATACGGTACTTGTATTATCTTAATAGAAAGAATACGGTACTTGTATTATCTTAATAGATAGAATACGTTACTTGTACTATCTTAATAGAAAGAATACGGTACTTGTATTATCTTTATAGAACGAATACGGTACTTGTACTATCTTAATAGAAAGAATACGGTACTTGTATTATTTAATAGAAAGAATACGGTACTTGTATTATCTTAATAGAAAGAATACGGTACTTGTATTATCTTCAGTTTGTAGCGCTTTGTTATGCATAGAACAAGTTCTGCTACTCTGGGGCTGATGCTGTTAACCCTCACTATACTGTCTTTCCATTTCTTGTTTATGAGAAAGCCGACTCCTGCTTGGCCATGGCAAATAACACATTTTAAAATACAGTTATGTATTTTTAACATTACACCGTTTATTTCAAAAATGTAAATTGTGAAAATCAAGGTACTTGTTTTGAACATATATTGGATTTGTGGGTTCAGTTAGTCATCTAAAACAGCTATGTGTATAATATATTGTGAATACATTTGCAAAATTTAGATGTACTGAGAAAATAAATGTGTTTGATGTTATTTAATAATAGTTTAGTGAATTCATACAGTTAGTTTGACATGTTCACGTCTAGAGACTAATGAGCTGAGATTGTCGTTACAGAGCGGGAGCGTTGTCTGTCACCAACAACCTCCTCCAACTGGCCGTGGGGGCAACGTTGGGAGAACTCACTTCACTCGAACAACTGGTACGTCACTTCACACACCCTTGTTTTGTATTAGTGACCTGGTACGTCACTTCACACGCCCTTGTGTTGTATTAGTGGCCTGGTACGTCACTTCACATGCCCTTGTGTTGTATTAGTGACCTGGTATGTCACTTCACACACACACTTGTGCTGTATTAGTGACCTGGTATGTCACTTCAAAAACCCTTATGTTGTATTAGTGACCTGGTATGTCACTTCACAAAAACCTTGTGTTGTGTTAGTGACCTGGTATGTCACTTCACACACCCTTGTGTTGTATTAGTGGCCTGGTACATCACTTCACACACCCTTGTGTTGTATTAGTGACCTGGTACGTCACTCCACACACCCTTGTGTTCTGTTAGTGACCTAGTATGTTGCTTCACACACCCTTGTGTTGTGTTAGTGACCTGGTACGTCGCTTCACACACCCTTTTTGTTGTATTAGTGACCTGGTCACAGTTACAGAGCGACAACTACCACTCAGAACTGATAGGCCAGTGTAAATAAGTGATGTTTGGCTAGATTTCTTGTGCCACTCTTGTACAATGATGTATAAGTAAACTGTATTTGTCTGTAGATAAACTAGATGCCTAGACACTGAGTGCAAGATATTGACTTGTGCCACTCCTGATTTGACCTATCATGAAACGTTACATTATTGTTAATTATGGCAAAAACATAACCAACTGAGGAATGACCATTTCCCTGTACTTGGAGGTCCTGTCTCATATGTAACAGGTGTTTTGAATTGGTGTCACATGTTCCAGTTATATGAGTTGGTGTCACATGTTCCAGGTGTGTCAGTTGGTGTCACATGTTCCAGTTATGTGAGTTGGTGTCACATGTTCCAGGTGTGTCAGTTGGTGTCACATGTTCCAGTTATGTGAGTTGGTGTCACATGTTCCAGATGTGTCAGTTGGTGTCACATGTTCCAGTTATGTGAGTTGGTGTCACATGTTCTAGGTGTGTCAGTTGGTGTCACATGTTCCAGTTATGTGAGTTGGTGTCACATGTTCCAGATGTGTCACTTGGTGTCACATGTTCCAGTTATGTGAGTTGGTGTCACATGTTCCAGGTGTGTCACTTGGTGTCATATGTTCCAGGTATATGAGTTGGTGTCACATGTCCCAGGTGTGTCACTTGGTGTTCCAGGTGTGTGAGCTGGTCAAGTCAGGTGATCTTGACCACGGGGTCATCCAGGTGTTGTGGGAGAAGTTTGCCCAGAAGCTCGGCCACACGAGCACCGTGGAGAGTCGTGGGGCCCTCCTGCTGCTGGGGATGGCCGCTACGTGAGTCCTTCTCTTATCAGTCTAACATTCACACTTAAGTCTGCAGGTAAATGGGTGGTTATAATAATCTCAGTCTTATAATCATGACATATCTGATGTTTTGTCCATCTTACGTGGTGATGACCTAACTGTGGTGCCAAATGTATGGAAGAAATCCAGACACTCATAGTGCAGTGTAGCAATTTCTTACCATGTGGATTAAAATTGAAGCTGTAGAAGTTGTAGTCTTACAGAATATAATAAACAAGTGGATAGTTTTGTGTGCCTATGTGTTGGGAGGAGCCGTGTGAAGGCTGGAGACAGGAGTAGAGGTATGTAGTTATGTTTAGGTTGCAAAGAACTCGTCGATGGTAAAGAAATTTTAATGATTTCTTTTTACCTAACATTTCAACTGAGTGTTGTTGTCCAGGGCTGAGGTTGAGATCATGCACAGTAACATAGACGTGTCCTTTCAGGGCTGAGGTTGAGATCATGCACAGTAACATAGACGTGTCCTTTCAGGGCTGAGGTTGAGATCATGCACAGTAACATAGACGTGTCCTTTCAGGGCTGAGGTTGAGATCATGCACAGTAACATAGACGTGTCCTTTCAGGGCTGAGGTTGAGATCATGCACAGTAACATAGACGTGTCCTTTCAGGGCTGAGGTTGAGATCATGCACAGTAACATAGACGTGTCCTTTCAGGGCTGAGGTTGAGATCATGCACAGTAACATAGACGTGTTCTTTCAGGGCTGAGGTTGAGATCATGCACAGTAACATAGACGTGTCCTTTCAGGGCTGAGGTTGAGATCATGCGCAGTAACATAGACGTGTTCTTTCAGGGCTGAGGTTGAGATAGTGTGCAGTAACATAGACATGTTCTTTCAGGGCTGAGGTTGAGATCATGCGCAGTAACATAGACGTGTTCTTTCAGGGCTGAGGTTGAGATAGTGTGCAGTAACATAGACATGTTCTTTCAGGGCTGAGGTTGAGATCATGCGCAGTAACATAGATGTGTTCTTTCAGGGCTGAGGTTGAGATAGTGTGCAGTAACACAGACGTGTTCTTTCAGGACTGAGGTTGAGATAGTGTGCAGTAACATAGACGTGTTCTTTCAGGGCTGAGGTTGAGATCATGCGCAGTAACATGGATGCGTTCTTTCAGGGCTGAGGTTGAGATAGTGTGCAGTAACATAGACGTGTTCTTTCAGGGCTGAGGTTGAGATCATGTGCAGTAACACAGACGTGTTCTTTCAGGGCTGAGGTTGAGATAGTGTGCAGTAACATAGATGTGTTCTTTCAGGGCTGAGGTTGAGATCATGCGCAGTAACACATACGTGTTCTTTTTCTTTCAGGGCTGAGGTTGAGATCATGCTCAGTAACATAGACGTGTTCTTTCAGGGCTGAGGTTGAAATCGTGCGCAGTAACATCGACGTGTTCTTTCAGGGCTGAGGTTGAGATAGTGCGCAGTAACATTGTCAGTTGGTGTCACATAGTAACAGACGTGTTCTTTCAGGGCTGAAGTTGAGATGGTGTGCAGTAACATAGACGTGTTCTTTCAGGGCTTAGGTTGAGATAGTGCGCACTAACATAGACATGTTCTTTCAGGGCTGAGGTTAAGATCATGCGCAGTAGCATAGACGTGTTCTTTCAGGGCTGAGGTTGAGATAGTGTGCAGTAACATAGACATGTTCTTTCAGGGCTGAGGTTGAGATCATGCGCAGTAACATAGATGTGTTCTTTCAGGGCTGAGGTTGAGATACTGTGCAGTAACACAGACATGTTCTTTCAGGGCTGAGGTTGATATAGTGTGCAGTAACATAGACGTGTTCTTTCAGGGCTGAGGTTGAGATCATGCGCAGTAACATGGATGTATTCTTTCAGGGCTGAGGTTGAGATAGTGTGCAGTAACATAGACGTGTTCTTTCAGGGCTGAGGTTGAGATCATGTGCAGTAACACAGACGTGTTCTTTCAGGGCTGAGGTTGAGATAGTGTGCAGTAACATAGATGTGTTCTTTCAGGGCTGAGGTTGAGATCATGCGCAGTAACACATACGTGTTCTTTTTCTTTCAGGGCTGAGGTTGAGATCATGCTCAGTAACATAGACGTGTTCTTTCAGGGCTGAGGTTGAAATCGTGCGCAGTAACATCGACGTGTTCTTTCAGGGCTGAGGTTGAGATAGTGCGCAGTAACATTGTCAGTTGGTGTCACATAGTAACATAGACGTGTTCTTTCAGGGCTGAGGTTGAGATAGTGTGCAGTAACATAGACGTGTTCTTTCAGGGCTTAGGTTGAGATAGTGCGCACTAACATAGACATGTTCTTTCAGGGCTGAGGTTGAGATCATGCACAGTAACATAGACGTGTCCTTTCAGGGCTGAGGTTAAGATCATGCGCAGTAGCATAGACGTGTTCTTTCAGGGCTGAGGTTGAGATAGTGTGCAGTAACATAGACATGTTCTTTCAGGGCTGAGGTTGAGATCATGCGCAGTAACATAGATGTGTTCTTTCAGGGCTGAGGTTGAGATAGTGTGCAGTAACACAGACATGTTCTTTCAGGGCTGAGGTTGAGATAGTGTGCAGTAACATAGACGTGTTCTTTCAGGGCTGAGGTTGAGATAGTGCGCAGTAACATTGTCAGTTGGTGTCACATAGTAACATAGACGTGTTCTTTCAGGGCTGAGGTTGAGATAGTGTGCAGTAACATAGACGTGTTCTTTCAGGGCTTAGGTTGAGATAGTGCGCACTAACATAGACATGTTCTTACAGGGCTGAGGTTGAGATAGGGCGCACTAACATAGACATGTTCTTTCAGGGCTGAGGTTGAGATCATGTGCAGTAACACAGACGTGTTCTTTCAGGGCTGAGGTTGAGATAGTGTGCAGTAACGTAGATGTGTTCTTTCAGGACTGAGGCTGAGATCATGTGCAGTAACATAGGCATGTTCTTTCAGGGATGAGGTTGAGATAGTGTGCAGTAACATAGATGTGTTCTTTCAGGGCTGAGGTTGAGATCATGCGCAGTAACACAGATGTGTTCTTTCAGGGCTGAGGTTGAGATAGTGTGCAGTAACATAGATGTGTTCTTTCAGGGCTGAGGTTGAGATCATGCGCAGTAACACAGACGTGTTCTTTCAGGGCTGAGGTTGAGATCATGCGCAGTAACACAGATGTGTTCTTTCAGGGCTGAGGTTGAGATAGTGTGCAGTAACATAGATGTGTTCTTTCAGGGCTGAGGTTGAGATCATGTGCAGTAACACAGACGTGTTCTTTCAGGGCTGAGGTTGAGATCATGCGCAGTAACACAGATGTGTTCTTTCAGGGCTGAGGTTGAGATAGTGTGCAGTAACATAGATGTGTTCTTTCAGGGCTGAGGTTGAAATTGTGCGCAGTAACATAGACGTGCTGGTCAAGGAAGGTTTGGGGCCACGGGCGGAGCTGGACTACGGCCTGGCTGCTGACACGTGCACAGTCCTACTGAAGCTGGCCGGCAAACATAAGGTACTTTGTCGCTTCTTAGATTATATTGCATTATTTCTACACTTAACCTTCTGATACGACACTTATAGTTAGACTGACTGAAGATTGAAATGGATAGATTTATTATTGACAAACATCTAGAAAGAGAATTGTAGATACTTTTCATAAATATTCAAACTAGAGCTAGATGATATCATGTGCATGCTTTTGTCACTGTGGGAATACTTATTATGTGTGGCAATTTTCTGCATGTTTGGTTACAATCACAACCACATCGCAAATAGTAGGAAGACCCACATTGACAACCTGAGTCTCGCTGTCTGTTACAGGCCAAGGCGGGCTCCACGCTGAAGCCGTACAAGTTCCCGCAGCAACACGAGATCTTTGAGCGACTGTCACATCTCATCACAACAGGTAACGTCATTTGAGGGACACTAATCAACAGGTAACCTCAGTCGGGGGACTCTAATCAACAGGTAACCTCAGTCAGGGGATACTAATCAACAGGTAACCTGAGTTGGAGGACAATAATAGGCAGGTAACCTCAGTCAGAGGACACTAATCAACAGACTAGCTCAGTCAGAGGACACTAATCAACAGGTAACCTCAGTCAGGGGACACTAATCAACATGTTACTTCAATCAGGGGGACACTAATCGACATACTACCTCAGTCAGAGGACACTAATCAACAGGTCACTTCAGTCAGTGGGGACACTAATCAACCGGTAACCTCAGTCAGGGGGACACTAATCAACAGGTAACCTGAGTTGGGGGACAATAATAGACAGGTAACCTCAGTCAGGTGACACTAATCAACAGATTAGCTCAGTCAGGTGACACTAATCAACAGGTAACCTGAGTTGGGGGACACTAATCAAGAGGTAACCTGAGTTGGGGGACAATAATAGACAGATTACCTCATTCGGGGGACACTTATCAACAGACTACCTCAGTCAGAGGACACTAATCAACAGGTAACTTCAGTCAGGGGGACACTAATCAACAGGTAACCTCAGTGGGGGCACTACTAGACAGGTGACCTCAGTCGGGGGACACTAATCAACAGGTAATGTCATTTGGGGACACTAATCAATATATAATGTCACCAGGAACACTAATCAACATGTAATGTCAAACATGTAATGTTACTCGGGAACACTAATCAATAGGTAATGTCACTCGGGGGGGGGGGGGGCACTAATCATCAGGTCACCTCAGTTGGTCAAATGTCTCCTACAGACAACTTTCTGGTTTGTTTGAAGGTTTCATTTTACCCAGTTAAACTTGTGTTTCAGTTCTAGATTGCAATGTTGGCTTGAGCTGAAGCATTGGTCTGAGACAGCAACTTTATTGTAAAATATAATTCATTTTAACAGTGCAACAGGACACTCAAAGGACAGAATAATCTTAAAACGGCAGTTTGTATGGAGCGCAGTGGCTAGAGCATCGAACTCTCAATCGAGAGAACCTGGGTTCAAATCCTGTGATGCCGTGCCAACCTTAGGCAAGTCCATTCACTCTATGTTGCTCCAGTTCACTCAGCTGTATGAATGAGTACCTGGCTATAAACAATAGTGGATATTTCTGTACAATTAGTCTGCACAGTAACTGCAGTGTGGCTGAATGCTTCCCAGAGAAGTCGAGATGGTGTTCGGTTGAACAGGTCTGCCAGGGAGTAATGTGTAAAGCGCTTTGAGCAGTCCTGAGAACTGGATATTGCGCTATATAGGAACTTACCTATTTTTACTTTTATTAAAGGTGACCATTACATTTTCCTCTAACGTTAAAAAAGGGATATTTCTATGTAGCCTCTCCTCCTTGTGTCTTTACGGTCATTGCTATGTGCCACCTGAGCACCTGAGTAGAAGTGACAGAGAGAGGTGCCTGTGGTTGACAGGTGTGGTGAGACTGGACCAGGCGCAGTGGATCCCAATGGCTGAGCAGGCCGTGTGTGTCATCTACCGACTGGCGGAACACCCAGACTGCATCTGTACACACATCATCAAACATGTCGCTGAGGCCGTCATGAACTACCGCCAACAGGGGGAGCCACCAGAGGCAACACCATCAACTCCCGAGAAAGGTAATTGCTGCAGTTTATCTTCGCAAATAATTTGCATTCCATCTCTGGTTGGAATGGTTTTTGTCGTGCGATAACTATAATGTAGACATTGCACACACTCACACAAACATGCACGCACGCATGCACGCACACAAACACACACGCACGCATGCACGCACACAAACACACACGCACACAAACACATGCACTCACGCACACTTGTAGCCAGCCTAGATTGAAAGAGAAACTTGTCATGTAGACCAGTCAGTCTGGTGATCAACATTGTCTAGCTCTGTGTACCTACTTGTGTCTGTCTGCCAGGCCCAGAGAGTCGGCCACTGCCTCAGACTGCCAGTCACCCAGTGTTAAGCCAAGAGTTCTGCTGCCCATCTGGCATGTTGACGCGTCTGCTGTCACTGGCAGGGCACGTTGCCCTGCGTCAACTTGTCCACCTCGACGTGTCCATATTTGGTGAGATGAAACGTCGTCACCAGCTGCAGGAGGACGGCAGCAAGAAGAAGACACCCTCCAGCACCCGCAAGACACCCAGGGTGAGTGGGGGGGTTAGTGTTTAACACCCCCAGGGTGAGTGGGGGGGCTTAGTTACTGACCTTGCAGGGTGAGGTGGGTCAGGCAAGTCTAGTTGTTGTAGAGTGACTGGGGCCTGTGAGTGTAGTTGTTGTAGAGCAAGAGGGGTGGGGTGAGTGTAGTTGTGGTTGTTGTAAAGTGAGGGGGGCGGGTGAGTGTTGTTGTAGAGTAATGTGGCAGAGGGTGAGTGTAGTTGTTGTAGAGTGAGGGGGCAGACTGTGTAGTTGTTGTAGGGCGAGGGGGCAGGGTGAGTGTAGTTTATGTTGTAGAGCGAGGGGGATGGGGTGAATTTTGTTGTTGTACAGTGAGGAGGCAGACTGAGTAGTTGTTGTATAGCGAGGGGGCAGGAGAGTAGTTGTTGTTGTAGTGTGAGGGAGGCAGGGTTTGTGTAGTTGTTGTAGAGCTAGGGGGGTGGGGTGAGTGTAGTTGTTGTTGTAGAGCTAGGGGGCGGGGTGAGTGTAGTTGTTGTTGTAGAGCTAGGGGGCGGGGTGAGTAGTTGTGGTAGTTGTAGAGTGAGGGGGTGGGATGAGTGTAGTCATTCTAAAGCAAGGGGGCGGGTGAGTGTTGTTGTTGTAGAGTAATGTGGCAGAGGGCGAGTGTAGTTGTTGTAGAGCAGGGGGGGGGAGTAAGTGTAGTTGTGGTTGTTGTAGAGTGAGGGGACAGGGCAAGTGTAGTTGTTGTAGAGTGAAGGAGACAGGGTGAGTGTAGTTGTGGTTGTTGTAGCGTGAGGGGATGGGGGTGCGGCCAGTGTAGTTGTGGTTGTTGAAGAGTGAGGGGGCAGGGTGAGTGTTGTTGTAGAGTAATGGGGCAGAGGGCGAGTGTAGTTGAGTTGTAGAGTGAGGGAGCAGACTGAGTGTAGTTTGTGTTGTAGAGCGATGGGGGATGGGGTGAGTGGTGTTGTTGTAGAGTGAGGGGGCAGACTGAGTAGTTGTTGTATGATAAGGGGGCAGGTGAGTGTAGTTGTAGGGCGAGAGGGCAGTGTGAGTGTAGTTGTTGTAGAGCGAGGAGGTGGGGTGAGTGTTGTTGTAGAATGATGGGGGCAGGGCGAGTGTAGCTGTTGTTGTAGAGTGGGGGGGGCAGGGTGAGAGTAGTTGTTGTAGAGCAAAGGGTGTGGGGTGAGTGTAGTTGTTGTAGAGCGAGGGGGCGGGTGAGTAGTTGTTGTGGTTGTTGTAGAGCGAGGGGGGTGGGGTGAGTGTAGTTGTAGAGCAAGGGGGTGGGGTGAGTGTAGTTGTTGTAGAGTGAGGGGGCAGGGTGAGTGTAGTTGTTGTAGAATGATGTGGGCAGGGTAAGTGTAGTTGTTGTTGTGGTTGTTGTAGAGTGAGGGGGGCGGGGCGAGTGTGGAGGAGGACCTGGGAATGACCGGAGCAGTGGCGGAGGATGCGGAGGCTGAGTTTATCCGGCGAGTGACAGAGGAACAACTCGTCACAGGTACAGACCGACTCTAGACACAGACTCACACGCCATATAGACACATACTCACACGCCATATAGATACAGACTCACACGCCGTATAGACACAGACTCACACGCCGTATAGACACAGACTCACACGCCGTATAGACAGACTCATACACCGTATAGACATAGACTCACATGCCGTATAGACAGACTCACAAGCCGTATAGACACAGACTCACACGCCGTATAGACACAGACTCGCTGTAACAAGATTTAACAAACAAGATTGCCATCCAGAGAATTAACTCTAACCCGCCCTTCTGAGGTATGTGTCGATTTTACTTTTAAACATATTCTCGTACTAACACCCACACAATCAGCAGATAATCTGTTCCATTCATTCACAGTCCTTTGTGAAAATGAGAACTTTCTTACGTCTAATCTACACTGCTCCTTTATTAATGTAACTTCATGTCCTCTTTCTGTTTTTCTTAACTGAAAAAAACATTTCTATCAATATTTTCATAACCATTCAATATTTTAAACACTTCTATCTGATCTCCTCTCAATCTCCTGGTCTCTAGTGTTGTTAAACCACATTCTTTTAGGTGTTTTTCATAACTAAGATCCCTCAGTTTTGGTATCATTTTAATCGCTCTCCTCTGTACTCTTTCTAGCATATCTATGTCCTTCTTGCGGTATGGCCTCCACGCTTGTATACAATATTCTAAATGAAGCCTAACTATTGTTTTGTACAGCGGTATTATTAGTTCTTTTTCTTTATATGCTATATTTTGCCTAATCAATCCAAGGATTTTATTTCCTTTTGAAGCTGCAATTCCACACTGCTCTGAAACCTTCATGTCAGCACTAATTGTCAGCCCTAAGTCTTTTTCTTTTACAGTAGTACTTAGTACAGTTCCCCACATTGTATATTCTACATATTCGTTCGCATGTCCTGTGTGAAGGCATTTACATTTCCCAAAATTGAACAACATTTGCCACTTTTCAGACCATTTGATCAACCTGTCAAGATCATCTTGTAAATGCTGTCTATCTCCATCACGTTTAATCCTTCTAAACACTTTTGTATCATCTGCAAATTTCAACACCTTGCTAGCTATATCATCGTCCAAATCGTTTATATATATTAAGAATAATATAGGTCCCAGTACTGATCCCTGTGGAACCCCACTCAAAACTGATTTCCAGTTTGAAGCCTCCCCATCAACAACTACCCATTGTCTTCTGTCAACCAGCCATTTTTCTATCCAGTTAATTAAACCGTCTCCTATGCCATGGGCCTTTAGTTTAAGCAGTAATCTTTGATGTGGCACTTTGTTGAAAGCTTTTTGAAAATCTAAGTAGATGATATCTACTGGTGATCCATCATCTACCCACTTAGTGATATCTTCCAAAAAACATAACATATTTATTAAGCATGACCTCGCTTTTAGAAACCCATGTTGAGATGGGTTTATCAAGTTATGTTTAACAAGAAAATCCACCATGTGATCTTTAATTAGTATTTCTAATAATTTAAAAATCACCGATGTTAAACTAACTGGTCTATAATTATTTGACTTGTTTCTCGAACGTTTTTTAAATAACGGTATAATGTTTGCTTCTTTCCATTCTAAAGGAACCACTCCCTCTTCTAATGACAAGTTAAAAACTGTTGCAAGCGGTATGCTAATTTGTTCTACAATTTCCAATAGTAGTTTGGGCGGAATACCATCCACTCCAGGTGATTTATTATCCTTCATAGCCCTAATTTTCTTAGCTACCATTTCTGGGGTTACAATTAACTGTCTTAAATAGTCTGATTCTGTCCCCTTGAACTTAGCCTCTGGTACTGGCAGTGAACTAGTGTCTTCTCTGGTAAACACTGAACTAAAATACTCATTCAGGTCTTCTGCCATTAAGAATCCTTCAGATATTATATTTCCAGCACTATCTTCTAGAGGACCGACCTTATCCTGAACTTTCTGTTTGCTTCGAACATACGCATAAAAACTCTTGTGGTCATGTTTTACATTACAAGCTAATTTATGTTCATAGCTTCTCTTTGAATTTCTAATTTCAGCTGTAGCTTGGTTTAGTGCTTCATTATAACTGTTGTAGTCTTCATCATTTCCAGTACATCTATATGACTTCCACATCATTTGTTTATACTTAATTTTGCTAATGGCTTCTTTCGATAAGTGTTTCTTTTTGGACCGTTTCCTGTGTTTTTTTAAGGGAACAAATTTGACGATGATGCATTCAATTTCACTCTTTAAGATATTCCAGCATTCTGTTGCTGTCTTATTCTTCAGTGTGTTATTCCAGTCTATCTTTGCTAAATATTTCCTATGTCCTTATATTTTCTTTTGTGGAAATTTCTCCTGTACTGCTTTTTACTATTCCTTTCTGATTTTACTTTGATGGTAAAATGTATCTGGTTGTGATCACTACTCCCCAGTGGCTCACATATCTTGACATTGTCAACTAATTCGTTCTGTGAGGACAAAACTAAGTCTAACACATTCTCTCCCCTGGTTGGTTCTAGCACATGTTGAGAAAGGAAACTATCTTGTACTAAAACTAAGAACTTGTGGTCCTCACTACCCATACTCTGTAGAGATTTCCATTTTATATGCCCATGGTTAAAATCCCCCATAATAACACAGTCCCGTTTGCTCACTTCCCATATAGCGTTTTGTATTTTTTCATTCTCTTCTATGCTTATGTTTGGACTTCGATAAACTAATCCAACCGTTAACGTTGAGTTTCCTGTAACTATGTTACACCAAACAGCTTCTTCGCAATCTGCTTCTCTGTCTAATTTCATTTCATGAGCCTGGATAGATTCTTTAATATATAAAATAACTCCACCTCCCCTTCTTCCTATTCTATCTTTCCTAAACATTACATATCCTGTCAGTCCCAATTCGGCATCTGATATATCGGTGGTTGCCCATGATTCAGTTATACCTATTATGTGAGGGTCAATCTTCTACCATAATGTTTAGTTCATTTCTTTTCTTTACTATACTCCTTGCATTTAAACAAACACATTTATATCCAGCTTCAGAACAGTTTTCCAGACTGTTCTTTGCTGAATTATTTGGGCTGTCTTTATTTATGCCTCCAGTTTCAGGCTTCTCTGCGAATCCCCCCTGCGAATCTAGTTTAAATAGATGCAACCTGTCCCACTGTCAACAGATCGCAGCAGATTCTCTGAGAATACTGCTGCCCCCTTTCCACTTAGATGGAGGCCATCTCTCATGTACATATCTTCTCTCCCAACAAAGTACCCCCATAAATCTATGAATCCCACGCCCTCTTCTTCACACATCTGCTCAACTAGTGCGTTGATCGCCATCCTCTTACAGTTTCTGTATGTTGCCCCCCTTCCTCCCATTACTGGCAAAATTCCTGAGAGAACAACCTGTTCCACTCTTGTCTTCTTTAGCTTCCTCACTAGATGTCTGTACTTCCGAACTATCCCAGTTGTTCCCTCCTTGTCTGCATTGTTTGTCCCTACGTGTACTAGTATAGACCCTCCCTTGCCATGCCCCAATACCTTCTCTACCCTTTCGGTCACATGCTCTATCCTAGCTCCCGGTAGACACAATAACGTCCTTCCCCTCGCATATAGTCTTGTCTGTTTTTCTCAGAATTGAATCGCCCATAAACACACTCTCTTTTCTCCTTGCCCCCTCAATCACTGCCTCGGAGTAGCTCCTCTGGTTTGCATATGTCTGGTTGTTGTCTTTTCCTCTTGCCGTCTTCTCTCCTGTCACATTCTCTTCCATTCCCTTCTTTCCTGTCGCGTTTTCTCTTGTCCCCTTTCCTCCTGTCATCTTCTCTTCTAGCACATTTACTCTCACTTCCTTTCGTCCCTTCATCTTTCCTCCCATCACATTTTCTTCACTCCTCTCCCGTCCCTTTTCCCCGGCTACCTCCTTCACTACGGTCACTTTCTCCCCTGTCACCTTCACGCCCGTCATGTTTTCTGTTTTTTGCTGAACACTGTCTTCTTCCATCAGTCTTCTGTCTCACAGTCTTACCAACTGCCTCTGTGGTATCTACCTCTTCACCACCTGTATCGCTGTCACGTCTCTCCTTGTTTTCTACAGTCTGACTACCTGTTGATCTATCCCCACTGACCCGTTTTCTTTTCCTCTGCTGAACATTTTTTCTCCGTCCCTCTGTCTTCTCAATTTCTTGTTCCTTCACACCGGTCACCTTCCCTCCTCTCAGTCTCCTTTCTTCAGTCTCCGTGTCACAACTCTGCTCCTTCTGTGTTGTAGAATTCTCAACTCTCTCCATGTCATCCCTCTCTGCTCCATCTATTTCTATGTTGAGTCTCACCTCCATCTCCTTCACTATATCCGTCAACTTACACACCTCCTTCATCAGACATTCCACCCTCAAACACCCCATACACCGATGTATAGATGCACCAGGCAGTCACAGCTCCGTTTAACTCAGTCAGTAACTAGCATCCTGACATCACTCCACCACCTCCTGTTGTATTGTACTATTTGGAGCGCAGTGATGTAGTGGTTAGGGACTCCACCTCCTGTTGTATTGTATTATGTGGCGCGCAGTGATGTAGTGGTTAGGGACTCCACCTCCTGTTGTATTGTATTATGTGGCGCGCAGTGATGTAGTGGTTAGGGACTCCACCTCCTGTTGTATTGTATTATGTGGAGCGCAGTGATGTAGTGGTTAGGGACTCCACCTCCTGTTGTATTGTATTATGTGGCGCGCAGAGATGTAGTGGTTAAGGACTCCACCTCCTGTTGTATTGTATTATGTGGAGCACAGTGATGTAGTGGTTAGGGACTCCACCTCCTGTTGTATTGTATTATGTGGCGCGCAGAGATGTAGTGGTTAAGGACTCCACCTCCTGTTGTATTGTATTATGTGGAGCACAGTGATGTAGTGGTTAGGGACTCCACCTCCTGTTGTATTGT